>JAOQMR010000213.1:24354116-24376255 GCA_027563865.1 Erythroxylum pelleterianum
CTTTTGCCTGTTGAAATTCCTTTTCTTTTCATATCAGTATAGGTCCACGTAAGGAAAAACAGCAGTTCATACCAAAGCTTCTTGAATATGTTTGGTAAGGACATCTAACACAAATGTAAACAAAAAAGGGCTTAAGGATGATCCTTGGTGTAGTCCAACACCAATAGAAAATGCTTCCGTATCGCCTCTTATCGTCCTTACTCTAGTCAGTGCTCCTTCATACATATCCCTAATTACTCTAATATAAGTCATAGGAATGCCCTTTGCCTCCAAATACCTCCATAGGAGTTCTCGAGGCACCTTGTCATACGCCTTTTCCAAATCAATAAAAACTAAATGCAAATCCCGTTTACGCTCCTTATAGCATTCCATTAGTCTCCGGAGTAAATGTATTGCTTCTTTCGTAGACCTACCAGGCATAAATCTAAATTGGTTGGCCGATATAGAAATAGCTCTCTGGATTCTCTTTCCAATTACCTTCTCCCACAACTTCATGGTGTGACTTAGTAATTTGATGTCTCTATAATTGTGACATTGTTGGATGTCCCCTTTGGCCTTGTATAAGGGGATTAACCTACTCAATCTCCATTCATCCATCATTTTGGCTAACTCAAAGATCACATTAAATAGTTGAACTAAGCACTCAATACCGACATCTCCTATTCACTTTCATACCTCTATAGGGATCTCATCCGGCCCTACGACCCTTCCACTTCCCATCCCCTTACAGCCCTTCCACTTCCAAATTATAAAGTATTAGCAACAATTTCTTTGGGAATAATTATAACAACAATTTATGGAAGCAAAGGAGGGGATGATGAAGAAGAAGAAGAGGAAGGTAATAACAGATATCATATTCACTAAGTGAAGCAAGATGACGTTAAGAAGCTTGTAATAAAAAGAATAATACCTTTGTTATATTGTATGAAGACAAGAAGTAAGAAGAACAATAAGGGGTTATCAAGTTGTAACTAGAAAATGTGATTTTAGGTTCTAATTATTAAAAGAGAGCTCAAGTTATGAATGATTATCACACTTAGTTGCAAATCCATGATTCTAATTTAAACGAAACTAATCATTCCATAAATAAACAAGCGTTGATAGCCTGTTGCTAACTACCAAATAATAAATTCCTAACTACCAAACTATGCAGTAAATGGTGAGCTACGGTTGAACCAAACAGAACTGGGATGCAAATGCTATTTCAAATGTTGTAACAAAAGAAAACAAAACACCTTGAACTGATGAAGACGAGATAGCTAATATGCAATGAACGTAATCAAAAAGACAAGCACAAAGCAAATTTAGAAAAGTCTAATAACAATGGTAAAGAAGTGGGCTGGAGATATCTTTGGGATTATTGGATGTTCATTGATGATTGAATCTAAATAAAAGGTACTCTCATCATGGTGTTAGCCTATGGACTCGATTAAGCTCTCAAACCTTTAATTTCTCTAAAATAGGCAAAACTAATAAGGTCTAGAATTGCCCCCGATCTCTACTATAACTTAGAATAGGCTCTTTAAGTTCAATAACAAAGATGCACTAGGTACTAAGAAACAACTAACTTAGGCCACCTACTCATAAGCTCAGAAGGTGTAACCTAAAGGTATGGGATCCTAGATTAGTTGATTAAGTATCCTGAAAAATTCAACTAACCTATTGCTACTTCTGAAAATCACTATGGACTATTACATATCATACGCTAAACCCTAGCCTTTAAATTAGAAAATTACCTAAAGGGTGATCAAGCCTATAAGCAATTCCTAATTCATGACATTTATCCTAAATCCCAAACCAACCTAGACCTACAAGTACCAATTCAAAACAAGTTCAACTTCATTATCACAATTTCCATCCCTTATAATATCTAAAAACCCCTAAGTAGTTTAGCCACACATGTTCATAGCAAGCAAAATAGGCATTAAATAAACAAAACTCGTACTTACTTATATAAAACCAAGGCTAAAAATTATAAATGAAGTAGCAAAAACCAAACTTCAACACTAAATAAAAATCAAAACTCTTTATGTTAACAAATAACTAATCATAACCCAAATTACAAAATCCGAACTAATTGCATCAAAATGAAAATTCCAGCACACATAACTTGCACACAAACCCAAATTAATTGACCATAAACATAATAACATGCATAGATCCTAACTATTGAGCACAAATTAATCAAAAGCATCACAAATAAACAAAAACCAATAATATAAACCACTAAACATTCAAATACCCAATAAATTCAGATCTATAAAAACACATAAATAAACTCAAACAACCAAGATCAAACCTAGAAAATTGCATAAATAAACATCCATTGATATATCACAAAGGTTCATTACAAAATTCATGAGTTTCAATTATAAAATCCATTAAACATTCATTCTAAATATTCTAACATATGTAAAAACGTGATTAACACTAAGAAAGCTCTAAACTAATGGAATGAATAGATCAAGACATATGAATATAAAGCATTGAAAATGAAATAAACTAGCTAAGCATAAAGAAAATAACAAAAGCTTCTCTGCTCCTTACTTCTATCTTCTTCTTCTTCTCTCTTCTTGAAGCTTTCCAAAAGTGGTAGATTGTGTAGCCCCCCTCTAGGTCCTCCTCTCCTTCTTTATGTAGTATGTTCCATTTAGGGTAAAACCTAGGATTTTTCTCTGCCTCAAAAGTCCAAAACCCCCCTAAAAAACTTAAGTTCGGAAGGTTGTCCACATCTATCTACTTGCAAGCCATGATCGTGGCTAGTTTATCTGCTCTCTGTCACGATCGTGGTTGACACCCCACAATCGTGTCCCTGTGCTTAAGCTTCTGTCACGATCATGGCTGACTCCTCACAATCGTGGCCCTTTGATCAAGCTTCTGTTACGATGCCAAGATCGGGGCCCTGGGTTATTTCCCTGGTCTTCTTCGATTCTTCTTCGAATGCCTTTGATGGTTTCTCCTCCATGGATGGCTCTCCAAACTTTTTCAAACTTCTTCCTTTTAGCATATATTTGTGTTCACTCCTTTAATCTATATGTAAACACAAGATGAACACAAATTGAGTATTTAAACACAACAATAGGATTGAAAAGACATTGAAATGCATAAGAAAATATAAAATGATTCAATCGTATCAAGGGTATTGACTTACGTATGTAGTAACTTCAATTGTGAATTAGAAAGTGGTATTCAATGACTGTTAATTATGGTGTTGGTGTTATTGGGGCTAGAATAGCACGAGGACAACAAAGAGGATTGTGGGTCAAAGACAGGTTTAAAGATTGGTGGGATTGTTATAACCATTCATATTTTCCAGAAGAGGGATTTTATAAAAGTTTCAAATAAGCAAAGCAATGCTTGAGATTATATCTAAAGAGCTTAGATCAAAACACAAAAAAATGTTACCAGGTGTAATTTATGTTTTCCAATACATTAACTTGTGCTTCTAAAGACTTGCCACAGGTTACCCCTTACGATTCGTGCAAAAAAAATTCAATCTAGGGATATCTACTTGCTACAATTCAAAAGTCACAATGGTGGCCCAATTTGGAGAATCATGGATTTAACCCTTAATTTCCCAAATTTATGTGTATTCTAGGGAATGGTAGGTTCCACGATAAATATTAAAATGTCCCCTTCAACAAAAATTGAAAGAACCTTAATAGGGTCAAAGTTTCATCAAATTTTAATTAAATTTGTGAGGGTCATAAATGGTGAGATTGTTTTAAAACACTTTCAAACATTAGGATAAGACATTTATTTATGTAAACCTTAAGTAGGGATAGAATATTATATTGAGCACAAAGTTAATGGGCTAAAATTGAGTTGATCGAATTTTAGATTGAAAGTAGGATTAGGAGGGTTGACCCACTCAACCTAGTACTGGCAAATTCAATCTAATTTGGCTCGAACCGACCTAAGGTCAACAAGTTAGGCTTAAATTAATTGAACTTCAGAAACTAACGTAAATTTAAACATGAACAGTCTAAATGATTGTTTTTGTTTAATTTCTTAAGATGGTGTTGTTTAGGTTTTTCAAGTTTAAGAAATCCAAAATTAAGAGGAAGTTATTTTAACTAGTAAAACCAAAATGATATCATTTTTTAATGACTTAAGCTTGGGTTAGGCTTCAAATTAGGCTCAGGCCATGCCTTAAGGTTCAAGCTGGGCCAGGAATAATCTAAACCAATTAAAACTATAGTGAAATTATTGACGTTAACCTTGATCGATCTTTGGATTAATCTAATGTAATTAGGTTGAAAAAGAAATTGAGTCGAGGCCCAGACTTAGTTTGATCCATTGTCATCACTATTCAAGAAGGCCTTTTTTTTTCCCCCTTTTATTAATTAAAAGATTGATACAAATTAAAGGGGATTTAAATGTGTTCAGTTTATTAAAAAAAATCAACTACATTGGTATATAGATAATATTTCTAAGAGTGCATAAATTTTGTCCTAATATTATATTGAGTATCTATTTCAAAAATTACTAGATTGGTGTTCAAGAATTTGAGTATCACAATTTTGGTACTCCATTAATGACTTTTGATAGAAGTGTTGAATCAATGATAACCCCTCCTTTATTACTGATATAGCAGTCCACGTGGCTTCTAACTGAATTAAAATATTAGTTAAAAAGCCAACTTAATTCCCCCACTAAATGAATCCCTAAATGAAACCTCAAACACTAAAAAACTCCATCCTTAATTGAAATTCTAAATTATATAAACCCCTCAATACTAAAATGAACCCCAAATATTAAAAAGAAATCCAATCCCTAAATTTTGTAAAATCCAAAAACTAGAAATTTCCATCTTAATGTCAAAGGCTAATCTTTCAGCACCTAATACAGGCCTTTTCTGTTTTTGGTACATGATCTACCACCAGTTTTGCAAGCATTTTCATTGCCTTCAATAAAAGCATAGTACCTAAGTAGGAAAGCAAGAGTAGAAATAACTTATTTCAAGAAGAAGCTCAATATCTAAAGTCTGCTAACCATATTAAGGATCATTACAACATCCTTTTATATATTTTAAGACATCCCAAGAATTGAGTCATTTGAGTAAAGATAATTATGGGTACAATCCCTTAAAATATTACAGTTAGTGAAGTTCTTATTATATGGGCTAAATACCACTTATTAGATCTCGACAATGCCCCAACGTAATTGATAACTGTTCTAGCAATAGTTAGGATACGAGGGAGGATCAGGAAGAAGCTGCACATAAAAGAGTACAAGTGAAGAGTTTGTGTGAAGAATATGCAACTAAAGGTTGCAAGTAAGAGAAGGTAGTTCGATATAAGGAGAATCTTGTACTTGTAATAGAGGTGAGACTGGCCATATATCAAGATTTGATGATGGAATTAAGACCCATTTGGGAATTTGTAAAATTTTCAAACTTTTAAAATTTTTTAGGTTATAAAAAGTTTATAATTTCATTTAATGATTTACTTAGTGAGGGAGTTGCGTTGACTCTTTAACTAAACTTTTAATATATGTTAAAAGGCATGTGAATTGCTAATTCACCACTCTTATCAAAAGTAACTGATGAAAATATTAACTTTCATTTTTTAACACTAATAAGTTTTAAATTTTATGCACTTAAGTTAATATTGGAACAAAGTTTAGGCACTTATTTTATTAAAAAAATTTAGAACAAACAATTATATCAAAAACTAAGGAAATCAAAGTTTATATGAAGAATCGACATAAAATATAAAATTTTCTTAAAAAAATAAAAAATATGAGATTGACTTACTCAATAAAATATAAATACAAAGTTAACAAATTAACTCATTTTATTATCAAATTATTAAAAGGACGGGTAGTAAAGTTTATCATATTTTTTAAAAACTTGAATTTTTTTGATATTGAGATGATAATTGCTAAAATTTATAATATACAGTTAAAAGTTGTAATAATTAAAATAGAAATAAAATGATATTAAATTTATGAAAATTTAATTAAATAATATAAATAAAGGACAATAAAATTTTGAAAATGGGATATTAAAATGATTATTTATATAAATAAAGTACGGAGTTTCCATCTTTCGACTTTAGTTATCTTTATAGTTTACGCACTCATAGAGTTCCACTTCATTTTTCACATGTTAGTCAAATGTTTGGGTAATCAGTAAAGCTGTATAGGCTGCGTCTCTAAGCTCTTGCGGATTTAGAATGTCAAAATGACTGATTATTCAGTAACAATGTTATGTGGAAAGCACATAAAGGTAACAAGTGGTGAGTTGACCAACATGAGTTCAGTTAATACGAAGACTAGCTAAAGGTTATAGGTAACACTTCCAAAAGTACCTTTGTGGAGGAAATGGTGATGGAAGCCAAACATTTGAAGGATAAGTTGTCGTGATAGGAAAAGAAAACCAACAAACCCCACTAGTCTTATTAGAAAACTAGCCACCGATAAGTGCTTGTCACTAAAGACAACTGCAAAAGCGGAGGAGGAGAAATTGGAAATATGAGAAGGCAAGAACATGTAGGCGTTTGTTAATAGGTGGAGATGCACTTTTCCAGAAACCCTTTACGTGGTTGTACACCTCACCGTCTGCTAATATTCTTGCAATATCCAGTTTGGCAACGTGCATGAGCCGCCACTGATTGGATTGAATCAGCACTTACGCAGCCTTATTCATTCTTTACTGTAATAAGGTGAATTTCGCAAGTGGTAATATGACTCAACGATGACGACAATTAATTAATATTCCTTGTGGGTTAGGTTACGGATAAGAAGCCACAATCTCAAACGGATTAATTTTATTTCATTTGTTCACAAATGTGCCCATTCTCCAACATGGCTGCAATAAAACAGTGTGCAACGTAACATGTAAGATTGTGGATGAAACAATCAATACGAAGTTTCTGTTAGCGTTATGATCACATAAATAAATCATAGCCCATAATCTTGCTATTAGCTAGTTAATAGCATAGGTAATAGGACTGGACATGCACTGTTGGCCAGAAGCATAGTATCTAGATTATGAAAACTAACGTTTTAACAGAACTTATCTATGCATAAGATATACGTGTCCATATCACTTAAGCTTGTGTAATTCTTGTATACACCAGTGGATAAGTCGGTAATGCTAGGCCCGGGCCCAGGTTCAAGTTTGGACGGCTCATTCGTAGGTGTTAGTTTCCCATGCAAACGTAAAGACTTACGTAAAGACCTAAACCTAACATCTATTCCATATATAAGGTACTATTTCGCCATGATACAGGTACGACATTACGACCTTAGTTTTCTCTGTTCTTAGCGATCGAAACCCTCTCAAAAGACTGACTTGAGCGTCAGAGGGGCCTCCCGGGAATCAACCCCCGGCGTGCCTTTATTTGTTTTGCAGGTATTCTACCAGCAGGATCTGTCAGAATTATAGATCCAAGCAGTAACATTCAGCCCCAGCAGATTCAGGCAAAACCAATCAGGATTTGCCTTCTAGAGGTGCCTGACATCAAGAAATAGCCATAATAGTATTAAGTAGCTGGTTGTTTCTTTTTTAATTTCTTCAATCAACATCTTAATTTTACGGGCGCTTTTCTTTGAACTTAAACCTACACCTCTAATCTATTTAACTGCACAAATGAACAAACAGCAGGAATATAGATATACGCGTTCTTCGCTGGCTGACTCATACTTTGTTACCTTATCCAAATTAGAAGGCTGCCTCTTCATTCAAATCGATCTATTACAAAAAAAAAAAAAAAGAACACCCTTTAATTTACCTAATTAATTACTAAACTGAGTGATTCTCCATACTATAATCAAGCAGCTGATGATCTCATACTGCAATTCTTAACTTCTTCTCAGTTTATGCAAATATACACGCATCGGGACACAAGAATTATAGAGGAAATTAAAAGATTAATTAATTAAACGGCTCGATCCACATGCTTTAATTGTTCTTTTGAATTAATTAATGCTCTATTATATTACAGTCATAATAAAACCACACATGATGACATCAGAATACGAATAAACCTCGTTGATGATGCTTACCAAAATGCTATTGAAAATTGTATAAGGAAAGCCATAAAACATCTTAGGATTAATATAACCCCACAACTAAAAGTACTCCTTTCTTGTGTTTCTGGCTGTGTCTGCTTGTTTTTCCTATAAAATGTCTTGTACTACGTGTTCCAAGATATAGTACCATATTATATAAGAAGGGTTGAAATAGATAAGCTTTCGGAGTTGTACTTTTATATTGAGATCAAAGTCTGAGTTTCACAATTCAATAATCATCGAAGTCGCAAACCACGTACAAGGGATCATAACTAAAATCCGTAACTAGACAAATTTGCATTTCAAAAACAAGTTTTCTTCGTCTTCAACAATGGCCAAGGTTTTCCCTCAAAGATTGGTTTTCTCTCCTTTCATGTCTTTGGAAAGAGAAACATTTACCATATGGATGAAGTCTCTGGTTTGTCATAGCAATGGATGCACTGTCTTTGACTCCAATGGTGATATTGTTTACAGGGTCGATAACTATGATAAAAGGTGCAGCAACGAGGCTTACCTCATGGATCTTCGAGGCAGGGTTCTTGTAGCCATACGAAGAAAGGTACGACCGATTAATCAAGATAACTTTTTCACCGGAAGTTGGTATTTCTTGGAATATGACGTGTTCCGGGTTTGCTGTTTATTTGCAGGGATTACAAATTTTTGGACGTTGGTATGGCTATAGATCTCCTGCGAACATTAACAATGACAAGCCATGGTTTCAAGTGAAAAGATGTTACAGGATTTGTATGCGAAATTTAGTGTGCCAAGTTAGTGTAGGTTTTGACAAGTTTTGGGTGGAGAAAGTCGCTTCAAAAATAGCATTCAGGATTGTGGACATTGATGGTTATGTCCTTGCTGAGGTCAGTATAAATGTTCTTCTAAACTTCGTGTCTTTTCATCATAATTCTTTGCCGCTGAACTATGTAGCATGGACACAGCAAAATGGTGCCATGTCCGTGTGTCCGATACGTGTCCGACACCGACACGCAGTGGACACGTGTCGGACACGTCTTCGTACGTGTCGGAGTAAAAAAATTATTTTTATCAACTCGGACACGGCTTATTTAAAATTTTATTTTGTTGACATGGGTAGTCTTCCTTATTTAAGAAATATATAATTGTTACAACTTCTCAAATTCTTGTGATTTTCCAGCCGTCGCTTCTCTTTGTTTTCTCACAAATCTTCTGACAAATCTTCTGTCGCACGACACTCTACTCCTTGTTTTCCAGCCATTTGCTCCTTCACGTTTGTGTGTTTCCAGCCATTTGCTCCTTGTCGCACGACGCTCCTTGTTTTCTAGCTATTTGCTCCTTCACATGTACAGAGTCTTGTGTTTCCACGGCTCTTCTAAAATGGGGGATTTTTAACTGTTTTCGGCATCTTATGTTTACAGTGCGGAGGTCTGGTAGGGGAATGGTTGTGGTTTCTGGGATTTATTTTAGTTAGGATTGGTGGTGTTATTGCGATACCAGCATATGATAGGAGACAGAGGGCATGTCCTGCTTGGATATTCCTTCAATATCCTTTCCAAGGCTCAAAATGATTAGGATAATCCTTGCAAAAGATAATCCGGAATTATAACTTGCACCCTTCTTCCTCTAATTGTTTCCATTAAACTATTAAAGCATTCAAAAGAAGCGTGTACCTCTACCTCCAAAATTCTTTTTTATTTGAATTGGTTTTAACTACACGTAGACAAGTTGCTTAATAGAATATATGCTCCATGTTTTTATGAATTCTGAATTTTTTTTAATTCTAAATTTTATAATATATATATATATATGCCGTATTTGTGTCCACCAAATTTTAGAAGTTGGTGTGTACCTGTGTCCGTGTCCGTGCCTGTGCTTCTTAGCTGTTGAAGGTTCTGAGTGGTGACTGATGCTGCGACTTTGAGCATACATGGTAGCAATTATAACAGGCTGTAATGAGTCTCAACAACAGTCATGAAAATTACTAAAACTCCAATTTAAGACCTCGCTTCTCTGGAAATCACATGAACTTCTCTGATTTTGGATCCATACAGGTTAGGCAAAAACAATTATCTTCTGGAATCACTTTAGGAGATGATGTTCTAACTTTAATTGTGGAACCTCACATTGATCATTCCCTGGTCATGGCAATCTTGGTCGTCTATGGTTTAATCAATCAAAAGCTGTAGAGGTAGACCCGGCGGCTAACGTGCATAGCCTCTTCCTCAATTCTTAGCTTGATGTGTATATGCCTATTTCTCTTGTATTTTTCATACATAAGATTCATGATTTCTTGTTTTGGAACCTAGACCAGTCCAGTGTTAGGATTGTGAGATGAAGGCCAATAACAGGAGAAGAGAAAATAGATCGGAGACAGCGTAGATTATTAATATTTGCAAGAAAAAGAAGGTTACATGTAAGAAAATGTTTATACTTCTGTGAGGAACAGAAATTAGGCACCTCTCCTCAGAAAACTTAATTCCACATGGTTTTATCATATCTTTGCAAATTCTATTTGATCCTTCGTGCTTTTCTCTATTTGCAAGCCGAGTGTGGTTAGTTATATAAACGTTGTACCAACTGTATATTAACGCTTACATAGACAACTAATCTTCATGAAATCGTTTACAAATGGTACATAACAGCAGACAATTGTTTTGCTAATTAGTAAAGCAGAATTTAATTTATGTAAGTTTCAATCACATTGTTTGTCTTGATGATTGCCTCATTTTAAGCTTTAGATTCAAGATTCTATGAAAATATAATACCAAAGATTTACAGAGATCACCTAATCATATAATTGTGGTTGTAATGTAAAAATCCAAATCCTCTCACATAAAATAAAGTTACTGTAATTTACCCAAAAAAAACATAATAAAGTTACTGTACATACATTGGACAAAAGAGGTCTGATGTAAATAAAGAAAACTTTAATCCTAGTGGCAAGCACTGCTGTTGAATATTACAACACTAAATGATGAGTTCAGATCCTCTGTTTAATATTATGGTGTTTTATTGTGTCCAATAAATCTTACCCATTTATTTATATAGGTTCCGCATAAGCTCCGCGTGAAACAAAACAGAGTAATATTAGACAAAAAATCTAAATTCGCCTAGCCTCAATTTCACCAAAACAAAAAGATGTAGCCATGCACCCACGTTTGCTGAAAAGTGAGTCCAATTAGGCAGACATTGTGACGGCCACGTCTAAAAGACTTGGAAACTTGTGTTACCAACAGTCCAGTTTAGACATTAATGCCCAAAATTCTCTTAAATTCGAGTCTTACACTTGAAAATTCTCAACTCTGACTACCCAAAAAGTCATGTGACAGGAGCAGCCATTAAAAGATAGAAGATAGCAAGCCATTTCGCCATTGTTTCTTTAACTTTTGTAACTTTTCACTTTCAAACCCCATGCTTTCTTCCGACCGGGCCCCTCCCTGGCCAAACATCTCCACTTCAGATCTAAGTGAAGAGTGTGGAAGAGTTGATTTCACACGAGTGTGTTTTGTCAAACGTTTCCAAAAAGTAAAATCAAGCATTTCTCACCTCGGAAAACCAACTGTACCTGTCCGCCAACACAAACATTCCCAACTTGTGTTGTTGTTATCGTCAACGCATTAGTTCCGTTAAAGAAATAATAGCTAAACTTGAGGTCGCGGGTGAATTGATTGGGGAATTTTTTTTGTTAAAGTGAGGTCGTGGGTTTGAATCGTTCTCATATATGCAGTCGTTTAAGATTTAAAGTCAGAGTTTTGTTTCCTGCAAAGAACCTACCCGGCTCGAGCGAGGATTTATCTGAGAATGAATAATTTAAAAGTGTCTTCTCATAATTTAGACCCTCCTAGAATATCTCGTGAAAAAAAAACTAAATTCACCGTAATGGTGAGGTCATGCAAGTGACTTTATCTGATTGATTCTTCTTTGATGATCTATATAAATATATACCTCCCTCCTTTGTTTTGAAACCCGGACTGGATCGGCCGGTTCGACCGATTTGATCAATGACTGATCGGCTATTCGATTCGGGTAACCCTTAAAAATCATTCTTTAATTGAACCAGTGCGAATCGGTAAGAACCAGTCAATTAATCGGTTAAACCGGGACTGGTCGAACCGGTTGGACACTTCCGGTTGGCCACTGGTTCAATAAATTTTTTATTTTTTATTTTGCTTTTTTTTTCTTTCATATGTTTTTTAATTATTTCAAAATTAAAACTCACATTTTCTTCATAAATCTAATAAAAGTATAGAAATTTATATTATTTAGTATATTTTTATTTTTTAATATTACTAATATTATATATAATTATTGTGTAATTATAACGCTACACCGATTCAATCGATGGTGTGATCAGTAAAGCCTTCGATTCAACATTCGATCCGAATTTCAAAATGTTACAGCTCCCTCCGACTAAGGCCGAAGATTTCTGCCTTGTAAAGCACTGCTTCCTTTTCCAGACAACTGTGGCAGAAGTAAACTTCATATTATTAAAAAACGATTTGAAACCATTTTAACTTCTATAATTTCCTTTTATTTCTTATTTATTTTTTAATTATAAATAAAATTTCTTTTATTTTGACCTTTGACAAAAGTTTATTATCTTGGACTATTTATAAAATTAAATTAAAGTTGATCTTATTAATTAAAGAGCATGATTAAATACGATCTTATTATTGCGGTTTTAAATAATTTGAAAAGGACGTCTTAACTTATAAACCAAATGTATTAATCAAATAATTAATTACGCGGTTCCATAAATTTATCATTCACGCAAAAAAGGCCTTTTTAGGTTACACAATTACGTCAAAATTACTTAGACCCCATGCTTAATAGCGTGCTTAACTATACAATGGTATTCCTGCACGCCTTTATACACGTCCTAAACATGATCGCTGGTACATATTTATTAGAGTCAATGTAGGCCAACTATCGGTTAGTTCGGGCTTCCGGGGCGAGTCCGGATTTAGTCGGTTATTTCTGTGGTGCCGGATACCGGATGGTTTCGACCAAAAAAAAATGTAGGCCAACTATGTACTATTGTTGGGATGTTTGTAAACAATTAACACCTAATAACAAAATGTTTGTGCTGACTTTATAACTTATAGTGATGCAATTAATTATGAGTTTAAATGAAATTTTATAAATACCATCTACGTTGTCAATTTATCTAAAAGTCTTCACCAGGAGTTGATATGGTCGTGTCCTAGTTAAATATAAGACTCCATCTTGTGAATTTATGTTGTAAAAGACCATATAAGTTTATGAACAATTTAAATATTAAAGGTGTATAAAATGTTAATTAAAATTTATGCAAGTTATCTTTAATTGTTCCTAATTCTTTTTTGTTTATCTTAGGAAATTTTTTGAATTAGGCATGCAAGTTATTCAATTATTCAACAATTTCTTTGATTTTTTGTAGGTCAGTCTAGTAGCCTTTAATTGATATTTGATATTACATAGGGTTAGTTAAACCATCTTGTTTAGATTTCTCTTTGCCCTTTTTACTTAAACTCATGAAGAAGAGTTTAAAAGTAATAAGAGTGCTCAATTTCTTTTTTACATTTTCTCTTGGTGTGTATACTTATCTCAAATTCTCACCGATGCATAAAGATGTATGTCTAGCACCATTTTTAGGTTAACGGTTAATTCTAATTACATTTTTCTTAATTAATTTTTGAAATAAAAGATATATCTATGCTGTTGAACATATATTCAAATGTTAAATGATTAGTTGAAAGCATATAAGAACAGAATAATTTACACTGGAATAAAGATAAAAAGGATAAAAATACATAAGAAAACAATATCGATCAAAGCTTCCTAGATTAAGGGTGTGAGTTTAAACAAAGTTTCATCATGCCTTACAACTTATCAATTGGTTATAGTTTAGTGAAAAAAAAATAATTCAAAAGTATTTTTAATCTTATACATATTTAGATATATATGATAAAGTAAATCCATGGGATAGTTATATATTGCAATAAAATTATAATGAAATTATAATTATGAGATTCATATTGTATTTATCTATTATCCTAAAGTTATTCTTAGTTATTGTCCTTAAGACTGAACATTAATATAATGTAAAAACATAAGAACACATTATGTTTTTCTTTTTGAAGGAAGTAATCGATCTCATAGACTAAAGTATGGAGATACTTAAACAAATGTGTGAGTGCTTGTTAGAGAACAAGTTCACTAAACTGACCCCATATGAGAAATTTTTTTAGAACATTACTTGTATATCTATGGAAATTTTCATTCTGATGAGTGTATAAGTGACCCTTTGACTTGAGATCTCCAAAGTTATCTTATATAGGAATTGTTATGTTTTGATACTACTTATGACCTATTTTAATCAATGCTAACTCAATTAGTAGTCAGTAGATGTAGCATAAACTATATGGAGATAGTTGAGTGATCAATATACGATTGATTACCCTAAAGTAGTTAAGGAGAATGTTTCATTGTTATTTATTAGAATTGATTTAGAAAATACTTGTCTAATTTAGAATAACTACCATTAGTAATTAATTCTATTAATGACATTTGTAAACATCAATAATTAATTCTATTAATAGCATTTTAAACTATTTACAAATGCTATTAATAGAATTAATTACTAATGGTGGAGAACTAACATGATTGGACTCAAATGAAGTAAATATTAATTTTATGTTCTATCTAATTAATCGAAATATTGTATGAAATGGTTGAATTATATGGAAAAAAAATTATGAATGGAAAGGTTAGTCAAAACTACTTTGCCATTCCTAAATATTTGGTTGGTCATGATGTGTTGCTTGATACCAATATTGATCTATAAATATAATTGTTTAATTAGAGAAGTAAAGATAAATTAAAGGATTTTAATTTATATAATCTTACAGATGATTTAAGACTATAATTTATATCCATCGCCAATATATTTGAAAATATAATAGCTTATACAAAAATAACGAGTTTAAGAGAGAAAATATATTTTAATAAAATTGACCTTGATCGTAAAGTTTGAGAAATTTTATGATTAACTATGAGATATTTAATAAATAAGGATTAATATGAAACATTGGATCTTATTTGGGCATAAATAGTATTTAATTAAAATCATATGTAGTTTTAATTAAATTTAATTAAACTTAGAATTTAATTGCTATTAAATTACTAAAATATCCAAAAATCTACCATAAATAGACTTAGGCTGAGCTAACACTCCTTGCCTAACTCTCTCTGTAATAGCTATAAAGTTCTATTAACTCATTCTATAGATGCCATTAGAAGCCAAACACTTGTGTGATTATGGTGGTTGAGATGAGCCAATTTTAGAAAAGGTTTAAGGGATAATAAGAAAAGGATCAAGCTTCAACATCATAAACGAATTACAATTCATGCTTTATTATGATTTATATGTTAATCATTTTTATAGAATTTTCGTAATCTTAATTTTTAAGAAATTAAACAAAAAAGTTTAGTATTTATCTTATTATGCGCGAGACCGAGTTTTGCCCTAATTTTTCAATTGTGGTATCATAGCATACTTTAATTTTATAATTTGATTAAATTATTTAATTGTTATTGATCTTGAATTTTGGAATTAAAATCATAAACCCTAAAGTCATATTTAGATTTGATTTATTTTAATATGAAAAGTTCATATTGAAAATTTAAAACCCTACAATTCAATTCTTGAATTGAAATAGTTTAACTTGTAAACAATATATGAAACATTTCATTGAGGATAAAAAATCTATAAACATTCATAAACCTAGAAAGTCAAGAAACTCAAAATTTGGAAATCTGGAAAGTATAACAAAACCTATCAAAAACATTATCAGAGTTTCGTGTACTGTGGTTGTTAAGGTTATTATCGATTTTATGGTTATCCTGACATTGATTAAGATTTGATATCATCGAAATAAAAAGTCAGAAACGTTATGGTTTTCTCCTTGTAAGTGACTGTTATTTTTTCTCCTTCTAAAATATATTTCCAAACAAAATTTAAAATTGTCTTAAATTCAAAATTCAACTCTAAAGTTAAAATAATTATTTTCTTAATTTGATTAAGATTAATAATTATGTAGATTCCTAACTAAAATTTAGAAAATAGTTTCTAAAATTAGGATTTATTATTTTTAATTATATTAAGATTAATTTATTAGACTCCTTAAAATTAAGAAAAGTTTTCTTTAGTAATTAAGAAAGACATTTGTAATTAAAATTTATTTATTTCAGTTTGATTGAAATAAATTAAATTTATTATTTTATTCAGAGAATTATTAAGAAGTTTATATAGAAATTATTTCTTTATTTACGAATAACAAATTTCTTAATTTATTATAAAAATTATTTTTCTTGATTGAACTTTTGAAGTTTTTTATTTATTAATTAAGAAAAATGGACTTTCTTTAATATTTTTAAAATATTTTTCTAATTTATTAAGGAAAGATTTTCTAATTAATTACAAAATTAAATCACTAAATAAATAATGTAAAAAACTTTCTTAATTAAATTAAAAGTGTTTTATTTAATTTTAAAAGTAGTTTCTTTTAATATTAGGAAATAATTTTCTAATTAAAAATAATAATTTCTAGTTTAATTAGAAATAATTTTCTGATTACATTAGAAATAGATTTGTAATTGGATTAGAATGTGTAGCATTCTATATTTAATAATTTGTAAATTGTGTATTCTAAACAAAATACTTAAATTAACAACTTAGAATTAAATAATGACCTTGATCCAAATGATAGTTGTATACTTTAAGCTTGAAGCGAATACTTGGACCTTACTGATCGATCATCTTCTTTAAGCTTGAAGTGAATACTTTAACCTTAACTCCAATCTAAGACTTGTAAAAAATTGTTTCACCCTTGAATACCATAACATTGCCTTGGTATTATATTAATTAGACTATATTTACATGACACCATTGTTGTGGAGATGTCATTATTAAAATACACAAAATTTTCATGACATAAGCAGCTAGCTATTCAAACATATATATTCAATTGTTTAGAAGTGAACAGTAGCACAGCATCACTCCTTGTGTCATCAACAGTGTGCTCTGGATTATAAGAACTCCAATTATCTCAAATATTCTATACGTATATATCTACTTTACATGATATACTGCATGACATAAACGTGTTTGTAAGGTTCTCAAATATTCTTTCTTTCTGCCACTTCTCATGGTCTTCCCCAAACCTCTTGCTTTATGTTGTGTGTGTGCGCGTATATATATATAGTACCCTTTTCATATCTCTAGCTATTATCACAGTCTGAATAGTATACTACAGGAAGCTTGAAGCACATGGCGTCTAAGATTCATCCATCCACTTCCCTTCAGTCTTCTTCTGCTTCGTCTTCATCCTCATGCCATTGTTGTTCTTCTTCAGCTTATTATATCACTTCAAAGATTGAGACCTTCACTGTATGGATGAAATCGCTAGTTATGCAAGCGAATGGCTGCACGGTTTATAATTCTGACGGTGAAATTGTTTATCGCGTCGATAACTACGAAAAGAAGGGCAGCAACGACGTTTATCTCATGGATCTCAAGGGCAATGTTATCTTCACCATATTTAAGGTATGATCTATCATTTTTACAGCGTGAAAGGGAAAGATTTCTGTCTTCGAATACTCAAAACTAAGTTGAATTTTGTTGTTCGACAGAAACAATGGTCTTTCGGACAATGGAAGGGCTACAGATGCGATGGCTTTGAATCAGAAAAGCAAAAACCTTTCTTCCAAGCATCAAAGAGACGTGTGGATTTTTTAAGTGGTGACTTATGCTGTCGAGTCATTCCGGGGTCCAAGTCCAAAACCAGGTATTATAAGTTGGAAGCTTCAGCTGGGAAAATCGCATTCAAGATCACAAACAGCAATGGATCACTTGTTGCCAAGGTGAGCCTGGCTCTCTCCTAACTTGTTTTTCATTTCATAATCTTCTTAATAATTACTAGCCGATACATAATTTTGGCATCTACAGGCTGAGAGAAAGCAGTCATCTTCAGGAGTGGTACTGGGCGAGGATGTACTCACATTGGTGGTTCAACCAGGTGTGGACCATTCCTTCATTATGGCTCTGGTCACAGTCTACGGGTTGATGCGTCAAAAACTGTGAAATGTTAGAATTCAAAAACATCTATTTCCGTGAAATTCTTTTCAGGAAAATCAAGGTGGAAAAGATTATCTTGGCAATCTTCTATACCCAAAAGTAACTTTGCGCGTTATCAAAAGATTCCCCCAACAACTCTTCTATTTTGTCAGCTAATGGCAAGGCATCTTTTTGGTCTGGAATAGACCTACTGCCACTTTACACCACATTTTGCTTCTTCTTCTTTTTTTTCTTTTTTCCTTTCCTTTTCCCATTACTTTTTAGTTGTTTTACATATATACAATCATGTATTGTCACGCTTTAAATAGAAGTCGATAAATTATTTGACTGGTCGACACTTTCATCTACCATTGTATGATCTAATGTTAAAAAAAAAAGTTTCAATTCATAATTTGATTAAATAAATCAAACCTAACTCTAAAATTTGCTATTCTTATTCAATTAACAAATTCTTTTATATTAATATTCATTTTCTCTTTCTCTTCCGTTAACTTAAAAGAATAAAATTAAACTTAAACATAACATCATCAATCATAAAGTTATTTTATTCACAATAACAACACCCAGTCAAAATTCTACTAAAATGCAGGGTCTGAGGAGGTAAAATAGTACATAATCTTATCATTTCATATTAGAGAGACTGTTTCCGATAGACACACATATAACGCAAAATATCGATAATATAAAACCTAAATACATACGAATAAATAGAAATATAAAAAATATAAAATTGCAGTGCAATACATAATAACCTAGATATCGAATATGGTAAAGATCAACAATAAAAGATACAATAAGTAAATAAATATACAAATTAGAAAAAAAGACAAGTATAAGAATAAATCAAATCAATCATCACAAGAAAATAATTAGCCTAAGTAATAAACTATTCAGGTTTAAAAATTAGAAGGGAAGTACTATGTAATCAACTATTAAGGCTAATTGTAAAACAAAAGACTAGAAGGAAAATATATTTAAAGGACCTAAGAGAATGAGAATGACTTCTCTAAGAGAGATCCTTAATTCGTATCTTAGTGCGTCAAAGCATTCTATTGCAGGCCACATCTTCGGCAAGTTTCAACAGAGTCATATCATTCTTGATCACTTCTCTCTAGTTCTTCTTAGATCTTCCTTTTTATTTTATAGTCCCTAAGTACTATTCTCGCACCTTCTCATTAGAACATCATGATGCTTCCTTTTAACATTCCATAATCCCCTTGTTTCTCTTAATTTTTCATTAATACTAGCCACCTTTAATTTGTCTCTTTCCAAAAACATTCATGATCTTATCTCTCCTAGTAAGATTACACATCTGACGAAGCATCCTTATCTGTGCCACCATTAGCTTATCTGTGCCACCATTAGCTTAGATGAGTCTACACTCCACTCCATATAGTATGGCCGACCTAATTGTTAAATGATAGAATCTACCTTTGAGCTTGAGTGGTGTCTTCAACTCACACAAAATTTCTTATTTCTCCATTTAAGCCACCCTACTTTGATACGGTGGATTATATCTTCACTGATTTATCTAAAATATTTCTTTTTCACTTAATTTGTAAAAGAATTATTCAATATCAATTACCATTAACAAAACAACAAATAAAGTAAAATAAAAGATCAATTAGCATAATAGTGACATACATATACATATACGAAGTACTTAATTACCTTTATTCATCTTTCTCTGCTCTTTTTTCTCTTTTACTTGTCCTTTGTTTCTTTTTTTTTTTTACCATTTTTCTTTGACCATTAGCTTTTAAATTTTTCGTTACCTTATTATGTAAGTTACTTAGGTGGGATTTTTCCTACCTACTGCATTTTCCCTTTATAGATTATTTTTGGCAACATTTTCATCTTCTCTTATTCTGCAGTCCTCTGTTACTTTCTCTCCTCATTCTCCTTATCCCATTACTCAGTTTTTCTTATTTGTTTCACTAACCTAAGACACCTATGAACTAGCTTTTGCTTTTACTTTCATTCTCAACTTTACTGATTAAGCTTCCCTTTTAATCAGTTCCTTTACTGCTACACACAAACCAAACACCACTATTTATTCTGGTCCTCCTCTAACTACTTTGGTGCCTCAACTTCTTTTTACCCTTAGAAATGTAAATGCCCTTTTTAGTCCTAGCTCTACAAACCCTGTTGTTAAGTCACTAAGGAGAAGTTAGAAATAGGTTATAAGAGACCATACCATTTAGGAAAAAATAATACAAATTCCTAGTATAATGAATAGTAATATCCTCCATGGTTCACTTCCTTTGGAGGTCCTTATGGCAAGAGTAGTCAGATGGAAAACCTACTTGGTGGACTTCTTCATTAGCAAAAGACTTACTTTTCTCCTAGTGTAAAAATTGATAGAAGTAAACTAGGGAAGGTTAGGGCTTAATAAAATTCTTATAAATGAAGAGGTTTTCTTTATTTTTTAGCTTTGAAAGCGAAGCTAACATGCAAAAGGTTCTGAAATTGGGTCCATGGCATGTCTAAGGAAAACCATTTTTATCTTAAAGATGGAAGCATAAAATGAAAAAGCATAAGAAATACCAAGTGCATCCCTGCTTGGATCAACTTTCATAATATCCCTCCTAAGTATTAATCCACTACAAGATTGAGCTATCTTATAAGCTCTTTGGGAGGACCAATTTTCTTAGATTAAAGCACATCAGGGATGAGGAGAATGTGTTATGCAAAACATATGTTTGAAAGTGGACATGGAGTAGAATTTATCGAATCCTTAAAACGAATAAGGTTAAATGATGAAGGGGGTCTTGAAGAGTTTGAGATAAAGCTCTCATACTAATAAAACCACCCATTTCTCAGGGATGAGAAGAAAGTGCTATGCAAAAATATGTTTGCAAGTGGACATAGAGTAGAAGTTGCCTAAATCCTTGAAACCAATAAGGTTAAATGATGAAGGGGGTCTTAAAAAGATTGAAATAAAGCTTTCATACCAATAAAACCACCCACTTCTTAGAAAGGAAGATTTAAAAGCCAATAGGTAGAACTTTATAATATGAAAATTTAGGTTTAACAATGTATTTTCACATAGAGGACAAGAAATATAGATTGGAACTTGAAGAAGAACCTCTAAAGAGAATGTTCATACTGAAAAATAGAGAAGAATATAAGGGGGAAGTTGAGACCTTAAAACTC
This sequence comes from Erythroxylum pelleterianum, assembly GCA_027563865.1. Taxonomy (NCBI): domain Eukaryota; kingdom Viridiplantae; phylum Streptophyta; class Magnoliopsida; order Malpighiales; family Erythroxylaceae; genus Erythroxylum; species Erythroxylum pelleterianum. The sequence continues at coordinate 24,375,385 of JAOQMR010000213.1, forward strand.
GTAACATAATAGACAACTAGGTATAAGGTTAAAATTGTGGTGTATATATCTTAAGAAACAGACCAACTTATGATGAGAATTGAAACCACCCATTTAGAGGGAACTAATCCAAATGTGTAGAAGAGTATGGCGAACTTAAAAGATAGTTGTCATGTAATTATGCACTATGCTCTTGATGAGGTAGTTATGAAGGGATGTGACAAATCTTCAAGCTTAGTGACAAAATCGAGAAAGAAACCCAAAAGGAAACCTAATAATAAAGGGTTTTAGAACCTTAGTTCTCTAACATGATCATTATATGAAAATAGAGGGGCATGAATTATCTAAAAAATAATAAAAGATTAAGGATTGTTACTATTAAAGAAGCCAAAGTTGGTTGGATTATCATAAGCAAGAGTAAAAGTTGATAAGCAACAAAAATGTACTTAACTTTTTGACAAGAATTGAGAAATTATATGGAACCACCAAGCCCATCACAATGGAGGGATCTTAATAACCTATCACCAAAGTATAATCATACTTTTAGCTCAAATCAGTTTAACATCTCAACTTTAAGTTCCTTAATAAGAGACCCTTAGATAGCAATAGGTGACTTTAACAATGCCATTTTAGCTCAAGAGGCCAAAGGTGAAAGGATTACTAACAAACTAAGAAATGATAATGTGCTCAAATGTATTAATGATGTAAGTTTAACAGACTTAAGGTTTGAGGGATCTTATTTCACATAGAGCAACAAAGAAGGGGAAAGTTAGATTATAAGGAAGAAGTTAGATTAAGCATTGGCAAATCCTCTGTGTAGCGTCCCAAATTAGGGGTTAGAATATTAACGAAATTTAGTGCGATTTATGCATGTTATTTGCATATTAAATAT
>JAOQMR010000213.1:24399545-24411805 GCA_027563865.1 Erythroxylum pelleterianum
GGAAACAACCCCCGGCGTGCCTTTGTTCGTTTTGCAGGTATTCAGCAACCAAAACTACTCAAGGATGAGGATCAAAATAAGGATGTTCTGAATCAGCGAAATCTGGCTGAACCAGGTATATATACTGTTGTATTGGATAATAAATAAGAGGATTCATTTATATTCACTTCTTCCTACAAACTCGATATTATCAAATATAACAATTTTCTGGAATCTTGTGAAGTAATGTCGCTGCTACATGAACATAACTACAAATCCATGTAAGGTCTTTAAAATCTGCAGCCTTACATTCTTCCAGGATTCTAAAATATTCTGTTGTAACAATATTCAGTGGTAAAATGTCAAAAAACATTGTGACTCTGATGTATAATCTTATTGAAGAATAGTTGCTCACTTTGAATGAGTAGAGGTAATCAATGACTTTTGCAATTGTCGTGTACATATGGGCATAGTATGTTGTGAAACTCGGGTTAATTTTCACCAATAATGACAAATTCATCTTGAGCATGGGACACTTTTCCCCCCAATGCTCTTCCTCCGAGGTTTTACAATGTGTCTGCGCGGGACTGGCTCCTGCGAAATTTACGTCACAACGGCCGGGCCCATGGCCACGATTGGTCGGTCATATTTGGCACCACGTGTTGGTTCCTTTGGACTTGGCGTAATCGGAATTTATTTGATGCTTCCTTTGCTTGGCCTTCCTCACCCACTTCTTGTATTTTGTCTTATGCAGGTCTTATCCGGCAGGCAGCAGTTAGGTAGCTTCCTGAGACCTTTGGTCCCCGCCTTCGCCACCAACAACGCATCGGCTGGCGACCTCCGTCCACGAGTTGGGTGAAGCTCAACACTGATGACGCCAGTAACTGTTCTTCACTCTCAGCCTCAGCTGGCGGCCTCCTCCGGGACAGTGCGGGCACGTGGCTCGGCGGCTTCATTCATCATATTGGCTGGTGCCCTCCATTGTCGGCAGAACTCTGGGGGATTTATACTGGGCTCTCCCTTGCCTGGGACCTCGGCTACCGCCGACTTATTTTGGAAGCAGACTCCACATCGGCACTCCACGTGATTTCTTCTGTGACCATACAAGCCCAGACGCGCAATCCCATCGTCCAGGGTATTCATGAGTTGCTCTCCCGCAATTGGACTGTTTCCCACAGCCACACTTACCGCAAGGGTAACCGCTGTGTCGACTGGCTGGCACACTACGCCCCTCATTTTGACCTCGGAGTCACTTATTTTGCCGCTCCACCAATAGGGTGCCATGTTATCCTTGCAGAGGATCAATCGGGAACGTGTACTCCCCGACCTGTTCTGTAACTAGTTGCTCTTTCCTTTTATCAAAAAAAAATCACACCAGGTAAATTTTCAAAAAAGACTGGAGAAGTCATAAACAGTCTCACTTAAAACTCAATCTCCTAGACAAAATTTCCTAGACATATAATTTAATAACACAATAATTCACTGCAACTATATTCGACAATAGCTATTAAATAGACAAATAAAGAATACCAGAATTTAACTATTTTTAGGAAATTGATATCTCACTATTTTTAGGAAATAATACAAGTGAAATACTACAAAAGAGAGGAGGAAACACAATTTTTGGGCATGATTTAACTAAGGAGGTGAGCTCCTTTTATGGTTTTAGAAACCTTCACCATTCTTACACATTTCCGATGTAGGATTGCAGAATGAGCCATAGTATCTGACCACTCAACAAATCTCCACCTTGGTGAATTCCACTTTTTTAAATCTCTCACAAAACTCATCTTTACTAGTATCTTCAAATGCACTTTACAACGCCCATCTTCAATTTTTAGCAATATTAATCAAGTTCAAACAATGTTGGAACTTGATTGCAATTATCACCTTTGTCAATATATCAGCAAGATTCTCAGTGAATTTAACCTTATGAATTGCTACTTCATCTTCTTCTAGAACCTCTCGTACAAAGTAATAACGGACACCGATATGCTTCGTTCTTGCATGGTAAACATGGTTCTTAGCTAAAAGGATAGCACTCTGACTATTATAGTGCACTTTGATGTGCTTTTGTTGAACCCCTAATTCACCAAGCAATCTTTGAAGTCAAATTGTCTCCTTCACAACCTCTATAGCTACCATATACTCTGTCTCTGTAGTCGACAAAGCAACTGTTGACTATAAAGTAGACCTCCAACTAACTGGTGCCTTTGCAAGAGTAAACACATAGCTAGTAGTTTATCGACTTTTATCTAAATTACCATTATAGTCGGAATCACAATATCCAGCTACACATTGACCCTCTTGCTTATCCCGCTGAAATACCAAACCAACATTTACGGTGTTTAGAATGCACTGTAGAATCCATTTTATAGCTTGCTAATGCTCCTAGCCTAGATCATGCATATACCTGCTCATTACCCCAACTGCTTGTAAAATGTTGGGTCTTGTATACACCATAGCATACATCAAGCTACCAACCGTATTCGCATACGGTACTTTAGTCATGTACTCTCATTCTGCATCTTTCTTTGGAGATAGGGATGCACTGAGCTTTATATGAGGAGCGAGCGGAGTACTAACAAGTTTTGACTTTTCATTCATGCCAAAACATTGTAGTACCTTTTTTAAATATTGCTTTGAGTCAAATACAGTCTCCCTACTCTCTGTTTCTACTTATCTCCATGTCGAGAATTTTTTTGGCTTCACCCAGATCCTTCATTTCAAACTCTTGATTCAACTAAATCTTCAATCTCTCAATTTCTCTTTGATTCTTTAAAGCTATCAGCATATCATCAGCATATAGGAGAAGATAGATGTAAGATCCATCTTGTAGCTTATGAAAATATACACAGCGATCGTATTTTGATTTTTGTGTGCTTTTGCCCCATCATAAACTTGTCAAATCGTTTGTACCATTGCCTCGGAGATTGGTTCAATCCGTACAACTATTTTTCAAGCTTGCACACCATATTCTCTTTTCCAGCAACTTTAAAACCTTCTGGCTGAGTTATATAGATTTCTTCCTCTAAGTCTCCATGTAAAAACGTAGTGTACATCTAATTGAATTAGTTCCATATCAAATTGTGCTACTAAAGCCAACAAAATTCGAATGGAGGAATGTTTTATAACTGAAGAGAAAACTTCATTATAATAAATTCCCTCCGTCTGAGCATAGCCTTTGGCCACTAGTCTTGCTTTGTAGCAAACATTATCCTTATTAGAAAATCCATCTTTCTTTACATATGCCCATTTGTATCCAATTGGCAATTGCCTTCTTTCCCTTTGGTAGACTAGCTAGCTTCCACATCTGATTCTTATAAAGGGAATGTATTTCTTCATTCATGGTTATCCTCCACTTATCTTCTTTTGAACTTCGGATTGCTTCCTTATAAGCGGTAGGTATGTCATCAATTTCAATTGGAGATGTATAAGCCACCATATTAACATAACAAGCAGGCACTTGAATGTTCCTTTTTTACTTGCGCAATATAATTGGTAATTGTTGCTGTGGAGGTTCTTGGGTTGGAACCTCTTTTTCATTTAACTCCTCTTCTATCACAAGAGTTTCTACATTTGCTTCATCATTTGCGGGGGTAACAATTCTTCCTTCAAACTCTACATGTTTTAGAGTATATCTGTCTGATTAACATTTTCAATTGTCACCTTTTTTAGCATGGTAGATTCGTCAAAGGTAACATCCATGCTGAAAATTATTTTCTTTGACTTTGGGCACCAAAGATGATATCCCTTCACACCAGAGGTGATCCCCATTAAAATTGATTTCTATATACGTGGATCTAACTTCAACCCCTTAATATGATAGTATGCAGTGGAACCAAATACATGTAAGGAATCATAATCTGTAGCAAGTTTTCTAAACCATTTGTCCAAAGGTGTTTTACCACCAATAGCAGTTGATGGAAGGCGATTGATGAGATGGCAAGCATATATAACAGCCTTAGCCCAAAATTCTCTACCCAACCCAATATTAGATAGCGTACACCGAACTTTCTCTAGCAATGTCCGGTTCATACGTTCTGCCATCCCATTTTGTTGTAGTGTATCTTTGACTGTGAAGTGTCTGACAATACCTTCATCTTCGCAGACTTTTTAAAATTGATCAATCTCGTACTCCCCACCATTATCTGTACGGAGACGCTTGATCCATTTGCCTATTTAAGTTTTCACCATCTTCTTCCATTTGAGGAAAACTCTCAGCACTTCATCCTTAGTCTTCATAGTATACATCCATACTCTTCGGGAAAAAAACATCAACAAAGGTCACATAATAGTGTTTTCCTCCCAAAAAAGTTGTTTTAGAAGGTCCCCACATATCAGAGTGAACATAATCTAAAATACCCTTCGTATCATATATTGCAGTGCTGAATTTCACTCTTGTCTGCTTCACTCTTGACTCCTTTCAACAATTCTTGATTTACTAATATCTTCAAGGATTTTTCACCTACATATCCTAAGCACATGTGCCACAACCTAGTTGCTTCTAGCTCTTGATCATCATTAAAAGCTACTAGTGTTCTTCCAATAACAATATTACCTTGGTAATAGTACAGGTTATTGTTTCGTCGAATTTTTTTTCATTACCATAAGTGCACCAAAGATGACTTTCATTACTCCATTTGCTTCATTTATAGTGTAGCCTTTTGATTCTAGGACTCCCACAGAAATGAGAATCTGCATCAAACTTGGCATATATCTGACATCTGTCAGAGTCTTGGTTGTTCCATCGTGATTCGTTAAGCAAATTGATCCAATCACATTTTTGTGCAGGGATTGTCATTTGTTGTGTAAACAACTCCACCTTCCAGCTCTCTAAAATCAGAGAACCAATCCCTATTAGGACACATGTGACAACTACATCCTGAATCGAGCAGCCATGGACTAGAAGGGCTTATTGAGCATGTAACAACCAATAAAATATCTAAGTCTGTATCTTCACATTCAGCTATATTCGAATTTGCAGCAGCCTTTCTTTTATCAGGTTTGTTTTTATTCTTTAGCTTTGGACAATCCTTTTTCCAGTGCCATTTTTCCCGACAAAAGGCACATTCATCTTTGTTCAATTTGAACTTTGACTTCGATCTCCCTTCCTTTCCTTTAATCTGGCTCGGCGAACGACCTCTAACTACCAAAGCTTCTGCTACTTCACTTGTACGTTCTTCCTTTGTCTTCCTTCTCAATTCATAACTGTACAAAGCAGTTGTTACTTTACTAAGAGACATATTAACCTTCTCATAAAGTAAAATAGTTTTAAGAAACTCAAACTCCTCAGGAAGGGATCCCAGTAACATCAAAGCCAGATCTTCATCTTCAAATGTCACATCTAAATCCATTATATCAGTAACTAACTGATTAAAACTAGTGATGTGATCATTTATAGTGGTACCCGAAACATAAGAGAAATGAAACAATCTCTTCTTCATATGGAGCTTATTCTGACTACTTTTTTTCAGGAATTTCTCTTCCAATGCGTTCCACAATTTAGATGTAGAAGTTTCTTTTGAGAAAGCATATTTTTACTCTCTAGAAAGACACGATCGAATTGTACCACATGCCAAATGATTTATAGTTTTCTAATATTTCTCCTCAACATTATTTGGTTTCTTTTCTTCAATAGTAATGTCAAGACCTTGCTGAAAAAGAGCGTCTTGAACCTCACTTTGCCACATGTCGAAATGACTTGTACCATCAAAAATCTCCACTGCAAATCTTGCATTTGTCATAATAGTTCTTGCTAGAATAGACGAGGTAGAAGTTGTCGACGAGGATAATGCGGTCATATCTTTGATTTCTGTCATCTCTGCTACAATTTCTATTTAATAGCTGTCAATGCGGAATGTCAATAGCCCAAGGAAAAATCTTTTCTAATGTGGAAGATCAGACCATGCTGCAACCACAGAACATACTAAGAAAAAACCTTAGCTCTGATACCAATTATTGTGAAACTCTGGTTAATTTCCACTAATAATGACAAATTCACCTTGAGCACTATTGCCTAGGTGAATAGAGTATGAACGATTGTACTGAAAAATCATACTAGGTAAATTCCTAGGAAAGACTAGAGAAGTGACAAATGATCTCACTTAAAATCCAATCTCTTAGACAGAATTTTCTAAGACATATAATTTAATAGCTCAAATAATTCACAACAACTATACCCACCAATAGCTATTAAATAGAAATATAAAGAACACCATAATTTAACAAGGTTCAGCCAACTATGCCTACTTCCTCAGACACTACTAAATTGATATTTAACTATTTTTCAAAAAATAATATAAGTAAAATACTACAAAAGAGAAAAGGAAACACAAATTTTGGGAATGATTTAACTAAAGAAGGGAGGCTCCTTTTATGGTTTTAGAAACCTCCACCATTCCCACACATTTTCAACTGGATTGGGGAATGAGACATATTATTTGACCACTCAACATACCAACTGCCCCTAGGAAGCATTTTCCTAAAAGTTATGCCAAAAATCTAAACGATTGATTTTTTTCACTTAAAAAAAAACTCAACGGTTAAATGGTCTAATCAATATTTATGTACCCAAAAACTTGCTAAATCAAGGAAGCTCGAGGGCTCAAATCAAGCAACTTGAAAATTAACAGATCTGGTTTGCCACCAGCTATGGGTAGATGAGAAAGCCATGTTGAAGCAGAGGTAAGAAGTTGGAACCTTAAAGATGTTGATGCATGTGGTTTACAGGCCTATGTATATCGTGCAGAGAGAAGACGATGATAATGATTATCACTCGAATGGTCCCCTTCAACCTTTAAACTTTGTACCTGAGAAGGACCCTCAATCCTCTGATTCATCATTACTTCCATTTTCGTTCCTTAATTACCATCACTTGCATACTTTAGACTTGTGATTATTGATTCCCTATTAAGTGCGTTTATTTGTAACATATTGCATTAAAAAGCAACCTTTTTATGATTATAATTAAGCCATCATCACTTGTAAAACTGTCTGGTCCATGGCAACTTTCTTGTTTCTATGTTTCCAATTAATAGGAAGAGAAGATTACGCATCAAATCAATTGTGAAATCACAATCTTCCAAAGGGTGATGAATTGTTGGTGAACCAGTCGTAAGAGATAATACATCTCCCTCTAGAAACATCACACTATTACTACTTTTCTCCCGTACGCTTATTCCTTGAAACAAGAAATGGATATACGTCTTGTCTCAAATCGTAAGCCCTGCATTTATGGAAAGGTTTGCACACGTTTAGCTAAAGGATAATGTTCCTCTTTTAAATTTTAGCCTTCCTTATTTCTCAGACATATACACTAACTTAGGTATTACCACTCTGACATTCTTTCTGGTAAATCTACATCAACATCCCTACCAAATTCTTGGATCAAGAACCCAACAACAAAAAAACGCAAAGATGGGAAGCTCTCAATTCAGTGCAACGGAAGACATTACATAGGGTATACCCCATTTCTTTGTTTTCATGTGCTATTCTTTTCCTAAAGAGAACAAAGATTAGGTTTTTTCCCTTGTCAAAGTTTGACCTATTCCCGAGATGACAGAACATTTCCTCATCAGGTTGAGTGTAGAAGGCAAAAGCACGAATTGAACATGCGCTTCCCATCCTAGAAAAAGATACACAGTTAAACTAGTTGCACATGAAATCACTGTTTAGTCTTTTAATAAGTTATGATATTTACTCAAGCCCCCTCCTACTTCCCCGCAAACAACTACATTATACAAATTTGGAGTCGAGATACATGATAGTTTGGTATATAGTCCACCAAAAAATAATGGTTCACGTGTAGAAGAAAACGACTTGTATTTGGTAGGTATCAAACAACTACATTACACACTTCTGGAGTGGCAATACTTTGATAGTTTGGTATATAGTCCATCAAAAATTAATGGTTCACGGGTAGAAGAAAATGATTTGTATTTGGTAGGTAGTTAGCGTTTGATTTTGTTTCTTTTGGGTCACATGAAGATTAGAGTTTGGATGTTGTGTTAAAAGTTGAAAGTGTGATTAGAACTTAGTAGTTAAGAGGAAAGGACAAGGAAAAAGGGAAAGCCAAAACAATGATGAGCAAGCATATGTGCACATGAGAGACAACAGAAGGTGGTCACGTGAAGATGAAGGTGGTCGAAGGGGGATTCATATATGACCCCTCAATCTCATCATCATCTTTTTATGCAGCTATGATGTCCATGTCCCCACGCTCTTTTGTTACATACAGGGAAAAGGAGCAGCAAGAATAGATGCCAAGATTGCATGTTGCCGCCAAAAGATACCACAGAAAAGGCTACTTGTGTCACGTGACGAGGAAAATCCACGTGTCTCTGTCTTAAATGTGGGGTCGTTAGCAGCAGCAGCAATAGTAGTGGTGTGTCCAATTCAATCCATATGCCGTACAGTAATGGTAGCTTCTATTTTCTATACAGGAAAAGGGCAAAAAGTGTAGGGAAGAAGGTGCGTAATATGGAATGGAAATTTACCTAGGCCAATTGGAAATGGAAATTGAGACAACCCAAACATTTGTCTTACAGTTGCACTTGCTTGTGCTATTCAACTTTGCTGCCATTTATTGGGTTATGGCCCATACTAGCTCCAAAGATATCAGTTTTAGGCCTTTTATCTGATGCAGTCAGTCCAGAATTTGCAGAGCTTGACATATCGAGATTCATTAGACAGATGAAGCACACTAACTTGTGAATATCCTAATGTATGAAGAAAAAGAAGAGAATGTGTACTCCTGTCTACTTAACTGTGTTATATGATACCACACAATTTAAATGATCGACTCCTCTGTATCTCAGGAGGCTCTAGATTCAAGTGGATAACAAATAAAAGTAGCTCAAATGTTGATAGAGAGAGAGAGTGTGTGAGTGATCGTCCCTGACACTGAACGGCGGTTAGACTGTGACATACCACACCCGTGCGGTATTGGTATGATCTCACCGAATCGCCATCTACACAAAATAAATGCCCAGAAAAAACCAATGCTCTTTACCTTTTCCTTTTCCAAATCATCAACGATCAGCGTTTATTTCCCTTTAGTCTTTCCTAAGTGTCACACTAAGTCTAGTGAACAGATTCTTGTCTTCTTTATTAGGTCCTCACAAAGATTACTGAGCCAAAGGAATAAAACTTCTTGAATTGGGAATTCATGTTAATTGTGTCCTCCCAACCTGCATGTTCTTTGAAACCTTCTTTATAAACACTAATGTGACGGCATCACCTCGAGTCCGTCTATTCAAAGCATCTAGCGTTTAACCACTTCTTCCAATCCAGTTCAAAGTTCTGCGATGTCACGAAACATGAGTCATTATGTTCTCTTCCTGCTCTTTCTCCTTGTCCCCTCAAGTGAGTATCTTTATATATAAAAATAAGTTCTTTAACCTCTCGCGACTAATTTCTTGTTCTTATATTTTATGATAACAGATGCGCAAAACAAAAATTTGATCGGCGTGAACTTGGGCAGACTAGGGAACAATTTGCCATCTGCATATCGGTCAATTGAAATCCTGAAATCAATGAACGCAAGTCTCGTAAAGCTATACGACGCAGACCCTGAACTGTTGAAACTCTTGTCAGGTTCTAAAATCCGTGTCTCCATTATGGTCCCTAATCATGAAATCATCAACATCGCTTCCAACCAAACCTTAGCTAACAATTGGGTCCGCAAAAACGTCCTCACCTACTACCCTGAAACCAAGATTCGGTTCATTCTGGTGGGCAACGAGGTTCTCAGCTTTTATTCGGAAGAAGACAGACGAATTTGCCCCAATATTGTACCTGCAATGAGAAAGATCAAGAACTCTCTAAAAAATCACGGTATTCGAAACATCAAAATCAGTACCCCGGTAGCTATGGACGTATTGAAAACACCATTCCCACCATCAAACGGAACGTTTCGAACTGATATCTCTGGCTCAGTTATCGTGCCATTGCTGAAGTTCTTGAATGGCACCAAATCATTTTTCTTCGTTGATGTGTATCCTTATTTTCCATGGTCCGGAAACCCCACCAACAAGAGCCTTGCTTTTGCATTGTTCAAATCAAGCATTAGGTACACAGATCCTGGCAGTGGCTTGGTCTACACAAACCTCCTAGACCAAATGATAGATTCTGTGATCTTTGCAATGAAAGGACTAGGCTACCCCAATATCAGAGTAGGAATATCTGAGACTGGTTGGCCTCATGAAGGCGATCTTGATCAACCAGGAGCAAATATCTATAATGCAGCTTCTTATAATCGAAACTTCATTAAAAGGATGACAACTGACTACCCAATTGGCACACCTGCGAGACCAAGAGAAGCAATACCCTCTTTTATCTTCTCATTGTTCGACGAAAACGTCAAGGGAGGTCCAGGAACAGAGCGACATTGGGGTTTGTTGTACGCAAATGCGACCCCTGTATACGACATTGATTTGACAGGGAAGAGGCGGCTATCTGACTACAAACCGTTGCCTGTTCCTCATCGAAATGTTGCCTATAAAGGCAAGTTGTGGTGTGTAGTGGAGAAAGGAGCTGACTTGATGAGATTGGAGAGGGCACTAGAGTTTGCTTGCAATCAAGGCAATGGGACATGTGATGCATTGGCTCCAGGGAAAGAATGCTACGAGCCAGTGTCTATTACTTGGCATGCGAGCTATGCTTTTAGCTCTTACTGGGCAAGGTACAGGAACGAAGGTGCTACTTGCTTCTTCGATGGACTTGCCAGGCAAACCACAAGGAATCCAAGTATGTTTAAAGATACTATTTACGTGGATTACTTTTTGTTAACAATGCCAGCTTTTATATGAAGATAGTTGCAAATGTTGAATTTTGCAGGCAGTGGATTGTGCCAGTTCCCGAGCGTGACTCCATGAATATTGGTAACGAGTTTAAAGATGGTGAATGATGGAGGCTGAAGATGGTCAATCATATATAATTCCAAATCCTTTTTTTCCTACAATTTTTCACTTCATAATATGGAACTTGGGTGTAGGACGATCAACTACATATTATGTTCTAAAGTTGTAACTTTCCTTCTATGTTCCTGTATTTCTTTCCATTACGTAAGGAATTTCAAAATTTTCAGCAATTTTGTGGATCAAGTCATGAATTATTGTTAGGGAAATAATACCTGTGCAAGTATGTTATCTAATTTTCGTACACGATAATCAGCTAAGGAATTTCTATGCATTTTCCCATCTTTTTGCAATGAATATGTAGACTGGAACATAGTCCTAGTTTTGAAGCTCAAAATCTACTAAGCAGCTGGCTTTGGTCCTCTTTACCTGGAGAACCGAGAGCCACCCAACACGGGGACAGGATCTTTTGTCCAATTTTATGGTGTCTTATTCTGTTCCACAAACCTTAGCCATTTATTTATGCGAGTCCCGCATTCATTTATGCGGGACTCACACGGAATTCACATAAATGAATGTCTGAGATTCATAGGACAGAATAAAACATCATAACATTGAACAGAGTATCTGGACTCCCCAACATGGCAATTCAAAATTCATAGGGACAGGATCTTTTTTCCAATTATATGGTGTCTTATTCTGTTCCACAAATCTCAGCCATTTGTTTATGCGGGTCCCGCATTCATTTATGCGAGACTCACGCGGAATCCACATAAATAAATATCTGAGATTCATGGGACAGAATAAGACCTCATAAAATTGAACAGAGGATCTGGACTCCCCAACATGGCAATTCAAAATTCATAGCTAATGCTGCCGTACCTGTGTTTAAATGGAATACCTAAACCCATCGTCCATCAAAATTTTGGTTGGACAGAAAAATGGCTGAACAATGCACAAGTTCTCAACTTTGCGAGAATCGGAGGAAGGTCGTGATTGTACACAATCTTTCTTTTATATTTTACAAAGAGACTATTTTCGTAACTTTTCAATCACAGAAGAGTAACCTTACTCCAAGTTTTCTTTATCCCTTGTGTACCAGCCATATAACTAACTCATAAAAAGCTTTTCAGTAATGTAAATAATGTCTGCACATTGTCTATCGATAGATAGAAATGTACATGTCAATAAATAATATATTTTTTGTTCTTTTAAAAGGAAACTTTTGTAATCTATTTTGTTTTGGCAGAGATACATGTAATGTTTTCCGTTAGCTCACACGCACAAATCCTTGATTTGGAAGCGGCAACTACGTACAGGCTGGCTGATAAGTGCATATTTGTCTAATATTTATGTTTTAATTATTCCTTTTTACTCCTCTTGTTAATTCAATTATTGGGACTTAACTTGATTTAATGTTTT
>JAOQMR010000213.1:24411905-24426712 GCA_027563865.1 Erythroxylum pelleterianum
TTGCGTGGTTAGATTAATTAGTAGTTTAGTTGAAATCTCCAAAACCCCCCTTTTAATTAGTTTCATTCGTTCCTTGGCATTTCAATAGAATCAGTTATTTCATTCTCTGTGGATCGACCTCATTTATCACTGTGCGCAATTTATTTTCGTTTGGTGTTTGAGATTTATTTTTGGTGGATTCGACATCCATCACTGGCGAAATGTCGCATATAAGGAGTGTATATTAAATGAATATATACTACTCTTGCATGCATTCCCACTGAGCATTAGTAATTAAACTTCCTTTTTCAATGTACGTGTTCCCAAAATAATGCGACAAGTACATGGACTAGAATGCAAGAGAAGAGAAGCAATAAAATTCTAAATACAAAATCCAGCTAGCTATTGCATGCATTTGACTTCAACTGGCCGGCTTAATTAAAAGCAGGCTTGGCCGGCCAGTGAAGTAACTCTCTTATATAACTACCTACGAACTGTTTCAGCATTCTCTTCATGCAATAACACAACTTCCCTTTCAGCTTTTTTCTTCTCTTCATAACTTTCAAAGAACTTTTCCTTAACTAGCGAACTTCCGTGTAAATCATTATCGATATTATACTTAACCAGGATAATAGTGAGTATGAGGCAAGCTGGAACGTATTCAGGGATATTCTCTGCTGGGATTTCTGGGAAAACTGGTCCTCATTCATTGCCTTTGGCAAGGATCAAGAAGATCATGAAGAAATCCGGTGATGATGTGAAAATGATATCTGGGGAGGCTCCAATTGTGTTCTCCAAGGCTTGTGAGCTGTTTATTCAGGAGCTAACACAGAGGTCTTGGATGGAGACTACACAAGGGAAAAGGAGGACACTCCACAAAGAAGATGTTGCCTCAGCTGTTATTGCCACTGATATCTTTGACTTTCTTCTTGGCCTGGTTTCTAATAGTTCCTGCTCCTCCATTGACCCCCCTGTTGATGAAGCTTGAAACATTCTACAACACTAACATTAAACCCCTATAATATGTCAATCATGCCAGTGCTGTTCCCAACTTTTTCTTTGCTTCTCGCCTTAATTTTATTGTTGTCTGATCCATTTTCCTTCCTAAAATGAGGTAAATTTCTCATTGCTTGTATTATCATTATTTTTTATATCTTCATAATATATAGTTTAGCAAACAAACAAAAAGCACAACCTAATAATAAGTTAATAACAACTTTTCTTTGGGAAATAAAGAAGTGGATAAATATGAAGAGGACTATAGTTTACAAGACGCTGGGTAATTGTTTTCCGTTGATTTTAGAGGTATAGTTTTCCTATGGCCGATAGGAGAATTTGACAGGAAATTAAACCAGAGAAAAAGTAAACAGGTTCAATATCAACTTGTCGATTGAAGTAACACAACTAAAGATGCTGGTCGTTTTCCCACTAGCTAAGTGACAATCAGTGGCTTTTTACGATAAGAACATAGGCTGACGTTGAGATATAGGACTGTTAGGCTGCAAATTGCTTTAATCCGAGCGGCTACATTTAATTAACTGATTATATAAATATTGGTTACCATGCCTAAAAAATTGATTAGCTTTTTAAATGTGAAGTTATGAATATATAGTCGAATTTTTAAGGGTCATTTTCACGAGAAATTGTTGTATAGACAATCGAAGTATGTTTGGATCAACAGTGGCTTAAAATTGAATGAATTTTTTTTGAAAGGAAAAGTACAAACATATTAAGCTACTAGACGGGGAAAATAAACCCCAGATATATCCTCCAAAAGGATAGTGAAGCAACCCACAGGCGGGTTGTAATACTAATAAATGCCGATGTCGAGAGATCTTGCATAATTAGCTAGTCAATTCGTAGCTCTATTCGTTTTATGATGAATGTGTCTAGCTTTCACAATCCATTGGCTGTGCAATAAGTGATGGATCCCCAAAAGTAATGCGTTATAGTTTTAGGTAAATGAGACGCTTGTGTTGTGACTACACAACTACATGCGGTAAAGTATAGAGGAGCCACTGTTTTCAAACATGAGGGATTAACTTAAAGTGCCTTGACAAGAGCAGCAGCCACAATATACTATGACTGGATTGTTGTATATTGATATCATCAACAGGTTTTAGAATATGGTTTTGCCCTCAACCTGGGCGATGACGTGAGCATGATGTGCGATGAGATCTTAGGCGACTAATTTGTGTTCACATATATTTAGGCCTATTTAGTTGCTTTTGTCAAAGCTTCTTAAAATAATTTGAGCTATGGTAATTTAAAAGAGTAAATTAGATGGTCCAATATATGAATAATGATGTTCAAACTTATGTCATACCACGCGGCCAACCTCACTGGTACATAGCATACTTTCTATTTTTATAAAAATTCTTCACTTCAAAGAAGGAAACGTAGAGCCTCAACATCACACTATGTAGAAGAAGGGGAGACCAAACTTTGAAACGCCCTTCAACTAGGGATTATATACTCCATCGAAAAACCAGGTCAAAGTTCATTCTCAGGTTAATATTTTTATCATGATCATCTGGTACATCAGACCAGTGCTATAGTGAAGACTTTGCTTCATTATAAAATGTTCTTCTATTCTTTTTTTCCTAAATCACATAAGTACTACACTTGATCACTAATTTAAAAATTGTTGCCAATGGGGTATATTGTTAGAGTAGGTATAGGCAGAATTTTGAAATGAAACCTTTTTGAGTTATAACAGTTTGAAGTTGTTCTATCATGTTTCTATGTTTGGTTTGTACTTTGGCACATTGCTCATGATAACATTAAAATACATTCTTAAGGATCACATTAATTTTTACTTTTCGGGAGATTAAGAATTTGAGATTATCTAGACCTTGTATTTGGTGAAGGAGGCCAAGGTCATTCCAATTATCATACCAAACCACGTCTTACCTTCATCCCTAACCACAACTTTCTTCTCTTGATTCATAAAACTTTTAGGAGTTGCTCTAATTAGGTTTAATGATCTAAAAACTTTAGGCCTTTAAGATGTACAAGTACAACCATTTGATACAAATAGATTTAAGGCCTATGAAGAGCTTCTAGATAGAAAAGAGCATTTTGTTGATGTTTTTCATTTGAGTTTATCCCCAAATCTCCCTCCTTCTTAGGTGAGTAGAGCTTATACTACTTCATTTTAGCAAGCAACATTTGATTTGCCAGACCAGAGAAAATTCTTCAACATTTTCTCGATATCCCTAATATGATTTTGAGGCAGATATAAGTTGTAATATCAATAAATATTGAGATTGTTTAGCACAACTATGATTTATTATAGCGTACTAGCGAAAAATATGAATTTGTTATTCTAGTGATCAATTCTCTTTTGTATAGCATCATAGAGGGTCTTCCAATATTTATAAGTGATTCTCTTATCTAAGATTGGAATCCCTAAGTATTTAAATGGAAGTTCATGAAAATTGAGCCATGAAAAGCTTTAGAGAGAGCTCTTTATATCTTATGCATCAAATGAAACATACTAGATGCTCTTTTCGATGTTTGTGGTTAGACCTAATATAAGTTTGAAAAATTGCAAAATATTCACTGGTGTCTTGACAAATCTTGAATCATCTCCACGTAGAAATAAGAGATCATCTATAAAAGATAGGTTAACTAGCCCTAAATTCTTACATTTGTGATGAAATCTAAAGGTATTCTCATAGGTAACTCTATTTGCAATCACTCTATATAGGACCTCAATGCATAAACTAAAGAGATAAGGAGATAGAGGATCTCCTTGTCTTAATCCATTAGCTCTATTGAAAATAGAAGTGGGGGATCTCCTTGTCTTAATATTTAGCTCTATTGAAAGCACAAGTGGGCTCACCAGTCATTAGAATAGCAAAGGAAGTGGTATAGATGTATTGTTCTATTGAAAAGTTGAAGAGATTAAGGAAGCCAAAAGCACTTTGATAAATCACTAATCAATGAAGTTGAAAGTTTTCTTTTCAAGGGCTTTTTACTTTGAAAGCTCTTAAAGAGCTTTTGCGTTAATAATAGATTATCCCTTATGCTTCTTCCTTAGATGAAAGCTCCTTGGCTTGGGTTTGTTATGCATGTTAGCACCTCCTTGATCTTGGTAGAAAGCATCTTTGAGATGATCCTATAAATAACATTATAACATAAAATCGATTTGTAATCATTAAAATGCTATGATTATGCTTTTGGGGGTATCAAACTCATAAATATTTTATTAATTTCTCTTAATAGTATGCCATTATAGAAGAATTTCATCATTGCATTACCATATCTCATGTCAGTGTTAGATCTTCATAAAGAAGCTTGAATTTAGCCTATTAAGTCTGGGGGACTACTTAGGATTAATTTTAATGAATTCTTTCTTGATTTCTATGGCATTGAATGGCTGAACCAATATCTCTTTCTATTGAGGGGAAATAGAGTATATTAGAATAGTTTTTAAGTAATTTAAAGCAATCTTTTTCATTTCCTCTTTATCACTGATAATGCATTTAGCTTCATTTTTAATGAATAGATTTTATTAGTATTTCTTTTACATAATATAGAGTTGTGAAAGTCGTTGGTATTCCTATACCCATCTCTTATCAATTTGATATTTTTTTTGTTTCAAAACAAACTGGTGATTCTTTAGCTCCTAGGTATAGATATAAAAAACTTTTCTTTCCTTGTTCTTTAAAACAACATCTAGAGGGAGTCTTTTGAGAGCTTTTTGGATAACACTCGAATACTCTCTTACCTTTCTAATTACAACATTATTATGTATAGTTTTCTCCTTGTAAAAGTTTTTAGTTCATTTTTCATCGTTTGCAGCTTCCTTGTACACTTATAACCCTCATATTCATCTACTTGTACATCTAAATCTTTCCTTATGTTATGGTCACAGCATAGAGGAACTTGGAAGCGTGCCTTACTTTTAGAGAGTTTTGTAAGATAAGGAGGATTGACTAAGGTTCTATCAAGCTTTTCCCCAATAAGTCAACTGTTATCCTATTGTTTACTCTAGCTAAGGGAATTATTATATCTCAGATCACTCAGCCCTATATAGTTCAAGTAGTTAAAAAATAATGTTTCTTACTATCTTTCCAAGCTTTTCTCCTTCATTTTCATTAGCTAAGAGGATTATGTTAAAGTCACCTAAAACCAATCATGGAGCTTTTATAGATGAGCTTATAGAGTCAATTCTTTCCGAAGATTGTGTCTTTGGAATTTATAATTTGTGGCATAGATAAAAGTTACTTCAATACAATCAGGAACCTAGTCAATACACACCTTTAAGTGCATAAATTGGTTAGGTTATGTTTTAATGCACCTTAACAAGGTCAAGGTTGAATTCAACCATAATTCCCTTATTATCATGTAGTTGATGGTTTGTTAGTATCTTCCAATGCTTCCTAAAAACCCAGTTATAGATATGGGTCTTATTTTCCTTAATCTTTGCTTTCAATATGCCTATTATGTAGTATTTACCATTCCACAAATAATCATATATTACTTGCTTCTTAATAGTGCAATTCATACTCCTTATATTCCATGCTATAATCGTGGAGTATAAGATAGGATCAAGATCCTTTTCTACTTTATTTTCCTTCCTAGTTTCCTTCTTGACCTAACCACAATAGTTTTTATATTTCTAGATTTTCTTAAATGGATCTCTTTAACCTTCACCTCAATTTTCTTTATATTATAAAAGTGTTTTGACATCCTCCTTAATATCCATCATCAGTGCCTAATCTTAAAAAATATTTCAATTAGTACCTTACTTACTTTATCATTTGGACTCTACTTTTCAGTATCTATATCTTTGAGAGGAATTTATGTAAAACTCTAATTCATACATTCCATATCTTGTAAAGCCATTTTATCTTTAACAGAAGAATTATTGTTATAAGATGCTTCAGTAGTGATTTGATGAGTTTTTAAGGGCCAATTTGGTTCATTTTCAATATAAATTTTCCCTTTCCTTATGCTCTATTATGGATTCACAAATTTTGAGTTTTTTAATTCATAACTTTCTGTAGTAAATTTTGTTTCCCTTATAGTGCTCCAATCATTTTTCATAAACAGTGCAACATGCTTTTATTCATATATAATTGTTATTCATACTCTATTAATCCTCCAAATTCATTTAATCTTTTTATTTTAAGTGTGTTATTTAGCTAGTCTAAGAGCTCAATTTCCAAGTAGATTTAAGCATATACAATTCTTTTTAGCCCCACTTTGTGCCCATCTAAGAAAATTAGTCTCCTTATCAAGCCAGCTAGATAGCTTAAGCCTATAGTGGACTAATATTCTAGTGGAACATTATCAAAATTAACCTAAATCAGATCTTTTTGGTTCTACTCTTATTCAAAGACATACCATGTCCTCCACTTTTGTAACATCAGTGTCTTTCCTATAGTAAGCTAAGGATCCATTTCAATGGATTTTTTTATACCTACATCGCATCCAAATTTGATGATAAAGAAGTCTTCTTCATTAATTAAGTTTATTTTCCAAGCGTAGTTTTCCCTATTTTTTCTACCCAGGTTCGAACAAGAGGGAATGAGGGCCTTTTATCTAGGAATAACGAACCAGGGCCATGTTCCTTCTTAGTGTTCTAGCCCTCAGCATCTCCACTGGTGGTGATACTACACCAAACTCACTATAGGACTACATAGTTGGGTATTTTAGCTTTTCTTGAGGAGCATGGTGATAAATGCTTAATTGCTCATATTTTTAGGTTTATACTTAGTACATTTCACTTGTTTATTTGAGTGTTTTTATTGTTTCTGGTACTTAATTTGTTCATATTTATTTTTTAGGTTGTAATTCTCTTATTTGGAGCAAAAGGAACAACTTTGAGCAAGTTTGAAACAATTTGGAGCTATTGTGATCAAATTATAAAGATGTAGGAAAAAGTACACGACCAATTACCTGGCCTAAATTTAAGCAATCTGGCCATGTTTCACATTGAGAGTTACATGGCTATAAACACACCCATGTTTGAGAAGTACATGCCTACATACTTGCTCGTATTATATTTTAGCAAGTGTTTATATGTGTGTTTGCTTTGAATTTGAATATTGGGGGTTTTTTTAAAATATATGACCATGTACTTGCTTGTATACAACCTAGAAACATAATTTTTTAGCTATAGAAGGCAAAATTTAAGGGTAAAGCAAAAAGGAAGCTTGGAAGGCATAACTAGATGAACTAGAATGGTAAAAAAAATTGAAAAATGAGTAAGGAGACATATTTGGAGTAGATTTTCATTGATTTTAAGTGAATTTTATAAAGAATAAAAGGTATTTCATCATGTTTCTTTTGATTTTATATCTTTCCTTTAGTTTTGATGTTATGTCCTTGATACGAGGAGCTAAATCATTATGTTAGGTGGATAAGATAAACTCGAAAATGGATTATATAGTAATTTCAATTCAATTCAATTTATTATTTAGTTTCATTGAAATTCGATTATGTTTTATTTATTATTCTTGAATATATATGTTCAAGTATGTTAATTCATGTTTGATTTTATGCAATTGAGATTGAGAAATCCTTTGCATGAATTAATCTAGCACAATTGAAAAGATTTCCATATAAACCTAGAGATGGATTGACTTAAATCTTTTAAATTAAGGGTTAAACATAATATAGGATTTAATAAATCGGTTAATGCAATTATAGGGATTTTAATTAGGAAGAGGTTTTGATTAATCAACCTAAGATTAGTTGTTAACAATCTTGAGGATGATATTTACATAATTGAGGAATTTCCATGATCTAATAAACTTTAGGTTAAATTGATACATGAAGTCTTATATGTATGAGAAGTACTAGGGGAATCACTATCCAAATACCACTATTTTTATTGATTTTTTTCATAGATCAATATTTGCTCTAGTTAGTCAATTATGCTGATTTGTTTTAGTTATTATTTTAGATTTGAATTGGATCAATCACCATTGCTATAATTTTTTAGACTAGATAATAGAGAGATGGTTAGCTTTAGTAATTCTAGTCCTTGATGGGTTCGATCTGTACTCGCTAGTGCTAGTTTCAACTACATTGTTCATTCAGTTAAGTTTTTGACACCATTGTCGGGGATTGTAATGTTAGGAAAACCATATTTTTAATAATTTAGTCTTCTTTTTTATTTTTCTTATAGGAAATTTTTGTTTATTTTCCTTTTATATTTTTTTTATTTACGTTAGATCTCTCTTTCTTAATCATGCGTTTGTGGTTGTTATCGATACTAAGCACAATGGATGAGTGGAGAGTGTAGTATTCTCTAGGTAATTATAGTGCGCTATAGCTTATGGAAACATTGGAAGCTAATAACAAGAAGCAATGTAACATATATATAGAAGCTCAAACAGTACTAGTGGTGCATTATGACATTTGTGGTTATGGCCAACCCAACCATGAATTTTAGGTGTCGGATTACATGTGGGAGCAATTAATTTACATGGGGAATTGGCCGTAAAACGTCCCCTATGGGAATATGCATAATCTAGGGTGAAGCAACTATCTTGAATTTGAATGGAATGATCAAACTTTACTCAAAAATTTGTGACAACAATAAGAGGAGGATGGTCGATGTCTCAAAGAGCTCCTTATAAATGCCATTGCTACAACTGAGGCTAAACTATATAAAAATAAAGTGTTGTTCGCCTCTTTTCATAATATAGGACGTCTAACAAGAAAACTTGTTAAGTTTGTTCTGAAGAGCAATCAGGTGTTTTATATAAATACATTGAGCCAAATATGAGGAAACAAGGGAATAAGAAGTGGAGAGGGGCTAAAAGTTGAAGAAAAGAAGGAAGTGGAAAAAGATGAAGATAAAGAGGAGGAAAA
Source organism: Erythroxylum pelleterianum (assembly GCA_027563865.1). Lineage (NCBI taxonomy): Eukaryota > Viridiplantae > Streptophyta > Magnoliopsida > Malpighiales > Erythroxylaceae > Erythroxylum > Erythroxylum pelleterianum. The sequence continues at coordinate 24,420,720 of JAOQMR010000213.1, forward strand.
TAAAGAGGCTACTTAGGAATTATCAAAAGTTATCTTAAGTATAAAAGGCTCCTACTTTTTAAGAACAAATTGCTAGATTCATTCAAAGATCTACGGGGTTTTATTATTCCTTGTTATATTAACAATTTGCTACTAAAAAGGGAACTAACATGTTTATTTGATCTTATTAATTTGAAACAATATATCCTTATTATATTGCATCACATAGACTATTTGTAGGCTAATGCCTTATATAAGAAGATGGTGGAAGCAAGTTATTAATTATGGATCTAGGATGAAGTATAACTAGATAAGAAGTCCAGCTAAACGATCTATAAAAAAGTATTGGTTGGGAGGTAACCCAATAACTAGTTGGTTTTTTTTAATTGAGTAGTTTGTAGGATTTTCATTAGTAACTTAGTATTTTTTGTAGTTTTAGTATTTTGTTTCTAATTTTGTGAGTTAATATTTAATGGAGTTTTGCAGGCAATGAAGACAACATCACCCTTATATGTTAGAGTAGAGAAGATTTCATCAACACTGGACTAATATTAATGACATTAGACAAGGTTGAAAATCTTTTACTTTCAGGGTAGTACTAGTTGTTCTTAACTCCTCCTATTATTTCCATATCTTTCATTTTCTTGTACATTTTGTAAATTGAAGATGATGTACAACTTAAGTGTGTTATAGATACTTACCGGTCAAACTTGTCAATTTTGCTATAATTAGCTTAATAATGAATAATTCAAAAATTCTTTTTTTAAGAGGATATTGATCATGATGGTATATTATAAGTTTGATCTTGGATTGTGATTTGAATTATTTACGTAAATAGTTATCAGTTTTGATGATTAAGTTAATTTCAATTTAGTTCACTAATTTTGAGAATGGATTCATTATTTGCATTATGATACTTTATACATAATTTGTACATGCATTGAGTTAAATATGAGTTCTTTTTGAACATTTTCATTATCCCACACATAAAAAATAAAATAAAGAGAGAATAAATAGTAATATACGAATAAGTAAGCATAAAGAATTTCACCCTGTTGGCATTGTTTAACAAGGTCGAAGTTAAAGAGTGAATAATCTAGTTGAGTAATTAGGAGTATTCATGAAAGATGTTTACTCTCATGTTAAAAGCCTAGGTGACTTTTCAATCAAGCTTCTAAATGCCCCATATTTAGATTTAGTTTTATTAAAATAAGAGGTATAAAAATGTGTAAAATTTTAGAATTTTTTATGTATGCTCACTTTATGCATGAAGTGCAATAGTGTGAATTAAGTTTAATTTTGAATTTGAAAATTTATAGAGTGAATTAGATTGATTTATAATTGATGCAAGTAGTAATACAATTGTTTGGAGTAAAAGGAATGAATTCAGGTAAGTTTAGGACAATTTGGAGTTGTTTTGATCAAGTTACCAAGATGCAAGTACTTAGCCATATACTTGCACATGTACTTTATAATTCCTAAATTTCAAGCAATATGGCCATGCTTCACGCTCTAGAGAGTTACTCGACTATGAACACACTTATGGTTGAGAAGTACACACTCCTGCACTTTCCTTTGTTCACATTTTAATCTATGTTTATATAGGTGTTTGCTTTGATTTTGAATCTTGAGGATTTTTTAAGTACACAAATAAGAACACAGTTATGCCCTTGGCCGTGTATCACCCAAAAAACTAATCTTCTAACTATAAAAGAAAAAGTAAAGGGAAAAGAAAAAAGGAAGCTTGTGATGTGCAATTAGATGACCTAGAATGGTAGGAAGAATGAAGAACAAACAAGGAGATGTATTTATAGTGGATTTCCACCAATCTAAAATGAATTTTGTAAAGATTAAAAAGGATTTCATCAAGTTTCTTTTGATTTTTTGTTTTTCCTTTAGTTATAATATTATGTCTTTTAGTATGAGAAACTAAATCATTATAGTACTTAGACAAGATGAACATCATAGTAGATTGTGAAGTATTTTTCATTTAATTTAATTTATTCTTTAGTTTCATTAAGATTTGATCATCTGTTTTTTATTGTTCTTAAATTGATATGTGTTGGTATCTTAATTCATGTTTGATTTAATGCAATTAAGGTCGAGAAATCTTTTGTATGAATTGATCTAGTATAATTAAAAAGAGTTCCATGTAACTTATAGATAGGTTGGCATAAATCTTTCAAATCAGGGACAAACCTAATAAAGGAATTTATAAATTAGTTAATGCAATACAAGGAGTTTTAATTAGGAAGAGATTTTGATTAATCAACCTAGGATTAGTTATTAATAATATTGAGAAAGATATTAACATAATTTACGAATTTTCATGGTCCAATGAACTTTAGGTTAATTAATAAGTGGACTTATATACATTAGATGACCAAGGGGGAATTGTTATCCATATACCACTATTTTTATTGAGTGTTTCTTAGTTCAATCTTTGTTCTAATTAATAAATTGTGTTTATTCGTTTTAGTTTATTGTTTTATATTTGAATTTGATCAAGCAACATCACTATAATTTGTTATACTAGATAATAGAGAGATCATTAGTTCTAGTAATAGTGTTTATAAGATCAACAAGCACTCATCAGTGCTAGCTACAACTACACCTTATGTTGTTAGTAACAAATCACATGACATCCTACCACTTAACTCTAAGTATTCCTTAGAATATAAGTTTTTAAATTCATTGGGGTTTCTTTCTCAATCAACAAGTGAGAGGCTAGGATAAAAGAGTTTGTTTCTAAATAAGGATCATTGAGGTTTTGTTCCTAAGAGTATATAGGCAACCCTAATAGGGAGTGGAAGAGGTGCAAAGATGATGAATGTGCTTTAAAATGGTCTTAGGTAGGAGGGGAAGATATGTTGGAAGGGCTGGACAACAAGGAATCAAGTAGGATAGAATTTTATTTATAAAAGAACTTATTTTTGTTTTAGATAATGAAGCAAGATGCCTGGTTCCATTTGTTGTTAAAGTGCCAAGGGTTAGATTCATTAACCTTTTAAGCCATAGTTGAGGAATCAAACCTGAAGAGAGTCTACTGTTTCTCATGAAAATGAACCAAAGTGCGCATGGATGGGTAGGAGGGATGGCTATCTAGGAAGAAAGCTATCAAGGTTGCAGCCTAGCTTAAGGCTCTTTTAGTGTTTATAACATAATAGCAATAATAGATTTCCCCTCTGTGATATTAGGGGACAGTAATACAATTCCAGAGTTAGAAATTGAGAAAAAATGAAAGGAGAAAACCGACAAGGTGAGGAACACTAGAACAAATTGAGGTACACATAGAGTAAAGAGATAGGAGTAGAAGCTGAACTCAAAGAGCAAAGAGAAGCAGAAGTTGAACTTTGAGAGAAAAACTATATGCTAAGAGAAACAAGATGGAAGGAGGAAAGGAGGCCTAGACCATATATAAAGAGATCAATCTTATGATAAGTTTTTGTCAACTAGCATGAAACTTATATAACATCTATAGAGAAGCTTTGGGTTCTCTCCTTAAACAAATTCTGTTTTGATAACTTTTAAAAAGTTATCACTTCATAGGAGATTTTTATATAATAAAAAATCCTTTTAAAAGAATAATGAAAACAAGTCTTTTAACTTTTAATATATATATATATATATATATATATATATATATAATTTTCATCCTTATTGGTTTTTGGTATTTTAATTAGGCCTGTAGAGATTGATCTATTCCATTTAACCTAGTTAAATTCAAATTTTAAAATGATTGAATTTTAAGAATGAATTCATATAAAATTAAAAATTTGAAGATTAAAATTGACCCAACACATTTAATGTTGTTAAGAGGGTGCTTGGTTAATTGTTAAGGGGAAAAAATAAGTAATGAAAAAAATGGCTGGTAATATATTATAATTGGTTGACTAATGTTTCCATATTTCTTTTTATAGCAATACTCCATACCTCCATACTTCATTCCTAATAATATTTATTATTATTATTATTATTATTATTATTATTATTATTATTATTATTCTCGAATAAAACCAAGCACGTCTTAAATATCTATTCCGGAGTATTGTTGGAGAAAGTTTAACCCAATAGATAGGTGTCTCATTGAAGCCCGCAGGCCGCAATTCAAAGTCAAGAAAAGATCATCCGAAGTCTTTGATAGAATTAATAGTCCAAAGTCCAAACTAGCTAACACAATTACCCCAAAAAGAAAAATACAACACCACCATCTCTCCTTTGTAAGTTCCCCCAAGGCCCAAGTAACCTATAATGGTAACCTTACGGACACTTAAGCAACCCATAATGATAACCTTACGGAGACTTAGGTACTAATGATTGCCATCTCAAAATCCATACTTCAGAATCCTTTCTATCTGAAATTATTGGAATTGCGACTTGATGATAGAAGAACGTAATGTCAATCTCCGTTGCACATCAAAACCAGAGAACACGTAATACTTCACAGGTTATTGACACGACATCGTTCTAATTAACAATCTAACCGTCTCACTGAGCAGCTGAAGATGATGGACTTGGGTGCCCGAAAGATGACTTGTTAGCAACATAGCATTGCCAACTCTAGAATGGACTTGGAAACTTTTCGTTCCTTTGCATTTTGGAAGGTCCTGGTATAGCTTACAATTTGGGATCGAATCCTCTAAACCCATAATCTGTGCCAACCTTGTTCTAAATGATTCTATCCACATAAATACGTGGGATTTGTGATGAAATCGTCCAAAACAAAGTCAGCACAACGTTATGCACACAGATTCTATAGCCAAGTTTACATTTATCAGGGAGACTTCACACCGTAATTACAATTTGCAATAATTAGCTACGCTGAGAAGCAGCTAAAAACTACAAGATCGCTTCGACAGGAGAATTCATGACTCTCGCCAGGAAGTGGGGTTGTCGCTGACCGGACGTTCTTCTCCTGCACAAGTCTTTTACTACTTGATTCCTTTACCCTTTCGCGTGCAACAGCAGCAGCTGCTCTACGCTCACTTCGTCTCTTCATCACATACTCTTCCGGAATAAACACATCCATCAGAGAACCTTCCAACTTAAGGCAAGTTTAGTGTAAATGACGAGAGAATATTTGAAGTTTAGATGAAAAGTAAGCAAGCCCTAAGCTGGATTGGTGTCATTTTATAGAAGTGAAATAGTAGGAGGTATGATACATACCATGGGCGTTTATTTTAGTTAAACAGACATCATATACCGTACACTTGTCGTCGAAGTTTTCGAGGAAGGAGCAATTGGTTTTCGGAAAGGGTCGTGACCCTTTTGGCATGACCCGTAGCACAAGGAAAAGCGACGATCATGTGGAAAAGCAGCGATCAATCTGCTTGACATGTGTGAAACCGAAACTGCTAGAGTGCAGTCACGTCCCTTGTTTTTGTTGTCTTGTTTCATTTCGTTTCAGTTCCTCAGTTTTCCAATTTGTCAATAATTTAAGTCTTTCTCAGGTAAGAATCTTGCACGCTCTTCTCCTCGGGCTTGGAGAGACAAGAGAATATTGGTAGAAAAGATCTGTGTAGTTTCTTTAGTTTGTGGAAGTGTTTTTCGTGGAACATGCTCTAGTCAGAAATGAACCCTTTTGTCTTAAATGTGGGTAGAACTTTTGTTTCGATTTCAACAATCTTATACTTGCTAATCAATGGAAAGTAAGATTAAAAACTCCTAGACGTATGTAAGTTGATAAGGAGCTTTTCTGTGGCTTAAGTGAGATCGTAGGTTCAAACCACTCTCATTTATGCAGTCGTTTAAAACTTTAAGTCAGAGTTTTGCTTTCCACAAAGGACCTACACGACTTGAGTGGGGATTAATCTGGGTGTAGATGGCTCAAAGATATCTTCCCTCCTAAGACAGGTAACAAAAAAATTAAGATTAATAACATATGTAACACTATGGTAGTCTCATCACAGAGTCTCATCAATTTAGATAGGTATATATATGATACAACCAGCCTTCGAAATGGAGTTTCACACCTTACACATCAACCCGACAAGCTACACATGTCAAGTGGTCCA
>JAOQMR010000213.1:24445478-24464770 GCA_027563865.1 Erythroxylum pelleterianum
GTCAACTTAAGACGAAATAGAAGTCAATCTAAAACGATACAGATGGTCAACTTAATACGAAGCATAAGTCAACCTAAGACGATACAGATGGTCAACTTAAGACGAAATAGAAGTCAATCTAAAACGATACAGATGGTCAACTTAATACGAAGCATAAGTCAACCTAAAACGATACTTCTTCACAGACGATACCATCTATACTCCTCAACTCAAAAACCTTTTTCTTGAACAACTCTAAGTTTTCATCAACTCACATATAAACACCTATATTTTCATACATATATGCATAGTAAAGAAACATAACATGTTTCACCTTTCCAAACTTTATTTCAAAAATCCATAACTCTAACAATTTTATTCACTACTTACTTGATGAAGACTCCCAAAAGCTTCAACTATCTTCAAGCCCTAACTCCATATAAAATACGTAATTCATTGTGAACATTAACCATCTTATGGTTTTTCTTAAGGAAGAAGAAACAATTTACAAGGTGAGATTGGTTTAGGAAAAGAGAAAAACACATAAATCTCTTAGAAGGTGTTTGATGAAAAACTTTGTGTATGGAAAGAAATTCGGAGAAGATGATAACAAAGAAAGAACTTAGGAAAAGAACAAACCCCTTTTTAACTCTCGGATAACTCAAACTTACTTCTGACAAATAATAAAGGCAACTTTACACTTGTCACTTCTCCTAAGGTCCAACTCTAACTAAGTTTCTTTTGAAACTAACTCCATTAATTCTATCTTTATAATCCAACTATCTCCAAATCTTCTTTTGATTTCTTGTTCCCTATTTTCCCAATACTCTATAAATTTCGAAAGTAAATCCAAAATTCACAAATACAATATTTCCACTAATCAACAATATTTCCAATATAAATAAATTCCAAATTCACAAAATTTCCAAAAATTCCAATTCAATACAATTCTATCCGGAATTATTCATGAATGCATGTTCAATTATTTTCATGTGCAAAACTTTTACTATTCACGTTTATGAGTATGCTATATTATGCATGAACATAAGATGTGTTTTCTAATCTCTTAGTAATCTCTCACATTTACCCTTTTAGCCTTAACATGGGTAACAGAATATTACACATATGTCTTCTTAAGTAGAATATTAACTTAACTAGTAGAATGAACAAGATTCTATTAGCTAAAGATTGTCGATCATTTATTTGGATAAAGAAAGCTTGTGGGTAAGTTGGGTTCACCTATACCACATCAAACATAAAAGCATCTGGTTAATTAATCAGAAATCTTCTCAATCCCACACCTTTCAATAGATTCCGCATATAAGGTCCTTCATGCACCTTCATATCAAATATTACATTTGTAATGGAGTAAGCACTGCATTTTGTTTTGATCATTAGCATAACCTAGGTCTTCTTTGTAAAACTCAACTCTTTTCAGCTTTAAGAGGTTCTATCCCTGAAGATCCTAAAGTGTAGGTACTATTCAAAACAATAAATAGCATTGGCCTTTAATGAATAGAAGAATTGGACTGATTATAGAACACTGGCCATCATATCTTCCTAACCAAGCCAAAGAAGATGAAATCAAATGGGAACTTCACAATTCTCATGAATTTACTGCTCAGCCCTGTAAGCAATTATTACTTGGTCCAATAGTCAAGTTCCCTTTTCATACGCTAATATGGAGATCATATACTTTACAAAAAAATATGGGGATCAGATATATCAACAAATTATTCTTTTATTTTATGGTTAGCTGCAATACGAAGATTGGGAACTAGAGATAGAATCAAGTTTCAAATTCTATATCCAAGTTGCCTTTTATGTTCTAGAGAGAATGAAATACTATATCACATATTCTTTAAGTGCTTTCGTACCAAACAGATATGGTGTGCATTTCTCAACCTCTTTTAAACTACAAAATTAAAATCATAGCTGGATGAATTATTTAATTTGGGCCAATAATTTGAGATGGACTAGCAGGGAGGATCATAAGATCTTTAGAATTGGCTTTACTATGTTGGTGCATTATATATGGCGGATGAGAAACACTAAAATCTTTGGAGAGGCAAAAAAAAGTTCAAGGAATATGGTTAGATGCAATTCTACCTCAAGTTAAGAATGACAATCATAGTTACTATTAATCGTCAACTCATTTCCAATCACATTAAGATGCAACACAATATTAAGTGATGTATTACTTGACATTGTAGTTAGTAGAAGTTTGTATTAGCTCCACCCTTAGAGATGTAACATGAATTATTACGTAATTTTCACCTTTTTGAATGAATTTATTACTTACTTTTAAAAAAATCATTCTTTTAATAAATTTTTAATCAAAAAGTAAAGCTATAATGTCGGTTATGGAGATGGCTTTTAATCAATGAACGTGAAGGTACCGCTTATACAAACTAGATCCTCTGACCAGTTTTATTCTGTCTTATTCTGTCTCATAGAATCTCAGTCATTTATTTTATGGGACCCACGTGGGCCCCATGCGGACCTTACATAAATAAATGGCTGAGATTTATTGGACACAATAAGACACCATAATATTGGACAAGAGATCAGCCATTTATTGGATACAATAAGACACCATAATATTGGACAGGAGATCTAGACTCCTGCTTATATCGCTATCTTTTCTCATGAATAAGCATCCAAAGAATATGTGTATGTTAAAACAATATTACTGTGTATACTCAACAATTTTATTTCTGACGTGGAATATTCATTCCATAACCCCTTTTATAGCGTAGAGAGTAGAATGGATACGAAAACCATGAAGCTCGTATCGCCAACCAAATAGTCGATTGACAGGAATTTATGTCCGGACGTTCTAAAATGGACAAAACACTTTAACTTGCAGTTTCTTCTTTAACGTTTGGTCTTTCGAGGTCTCGAAATAATAAAAGAAAATCACTGAAATTCAAGTTTGATTCCACATTCTAAGCCTACAACTCCGTGTTTAAGGACCTGGAATAGAAATTGGAAATTTGGAAAGCTGCGTTTGGGACTTGCAGAAATTGCAATGCCTCGTGCACTTCGATTTTAAGCTTGCTCATCCAATGCCACATTTTATCCTTTTATCACTACTATATTCAGTTTTCTTTTGAAGCGTGACAACTGGATCACCTTGTTGTGCGTGCAGGCAAAGAACATCAGTCTCCTTTCCAGGAGAGTCAAAGGTTTGCCTGTTATTTTGTCTAATACTCAAGCTTCCATTTCCACCAACTACCTTGCTGGAGTTTGGTCGATATTTACAATAGCTCCATTTTGTTTCTGTCTGGTGTCCGCCAATTGATAAGAGCAACGCTCTTCATGAATATATATATTCATCTTAGCCTTTGTAGCACTTGTGGGTTGTATTGTTTTTCTTTCGGGTCTCTTTGGTTGAATTGAGACGTAATTATGGGAGAAGTGCTGGCCAAGATAGATGAGCCTGTGGCAGTCTCTGTACCTGCGCCAGCTTCAGAGAAAGTTGTTCATGAAGAGAAAATCTCTACACCAGCTCAGGAGACCGTTGTTCATGAAGAGAGAAGTCCAAGTAGACCAGCTCATGAGAACGGCGTCCACGAGGATAAAATTTCTGAAAGTATGTGCTCTCTTTCCCTCTTTATATCCTGATTGTTCCTGTCAAATTAGAGGAGTGTTTGTGGATAATTCGCCTTTGTGGCCATTGTTGTTTTTTGTTTTAAGAGAATTATGTATCCTTTAATATGAGATGAGAAGTTGATTTCATGACTTTGGATCCATGTGTCCTGAAAATAGGGAAAGACAAGAAATCTATATTCCTAAGAATTGATCACAAGTTTGGCAAACCTTTCCCCTTTATTCCCTCGGTGCTGTTTCTTACCAAATTGCATATATCAATATCTTTTGCACAAAAGGTCTTCACGTTGATTGTTGCATTTCCATGGATCACTTAAGTTTTTGCGATAGAATATCCCGGGTGCTCCTTATTTATCTGACTCTTCATTACTGACAGATGCTGCAAATCCTGCTCCTGAAACAACATCAGGGGGTTCAGTAGACAGAGGTATGCTCAAGATAGCTCCCCTTGAATTGGCTGTGCATAAACTTCTTATGGATAATTAACGTCAATCTTATGTTTCAAACTACTTTTCCAGAAGTTGTGCTTGCCAGGGTAGAAACAGAGAAGAGATTATCTTTGATCAAGGCTTGGGAAGAAAATGAAAAGGCTAAAATTGATAACAAGTAAGAAAAATCTTTGGTTTCTGTTCTCCAAGATTCCACTCCATCTCGTATTCCCCAAGTCTGAACGAAGAATGAAGAATAAAGTTTTTGCTTTCTCTGTTTCAACTCTACGACTAGATACTCTGTTATGATTGCATCTTACATAATAAAATGAACTGCCAAACAGAACTCACAAAAAGATGGCTACCATAGGAGCATGGGAGAATACAAAGAGAGTATCTGTGGAGGCTCAATTCAAGAGGATTGAGGTAGTATTATAGAGATTAGCAGGCACATTCAGCCCTTTGAATTTTGAGTGGCTTTATGTTACTATTTAATCAAGTCAGGATTTCTTATTAGAATGCCAATCTTGAAGTTTTTTTCTAGAAGATGTTTTATCGAAGTTTAAGAGAGGAATGTCTACAGGAAAAAATGGAAAAGAAGAAGGCTGAATATGCTGAGAAAATGAATAATAGAGTGGCTGAAATTCACAAGGCAGCAGAAGAGAAGAAAGCACTTGTTGAGGCAAAAAGAGGTGAAGAAATTTTCAAGATTGAGGAGACTTCAGCCAAATACAGAGCAAGAGGGCATATACCAAAGAGCTTTTTTGGATGTTTTGGCAGCATATAAAAAATAAGTCCAAGAAAGACTGCTTTCAGTTTCATTCTTTGGTTAATGTTATTTTATATTCAACAATATAATATCGGTCTCTTGACCAGTATTTAGTGAAACGTTGTTGATTTTAGGATTCGAGCTTGGTATACTCAAATCTAAAAAGTCCAATTCTTTATTCTCCACGAATGTTGTTGATAATCTTGTTTTTGGCATAGGTTTCCACGGAATGTGAATGTAATATTTGTAAGCCCAATAAGCTTTTTGACACGATGAAGCCATCTTTTACCCAGTTTTGGCATTACGCCTTATTCTGAAAGTTCAACGGAGTGAGTACAAATGTACAAGCAGTCGTGGTCTTGCTAAGTATGTAAATTAAACTGCAGATAAAAAAGGAAAAATTTAAAGGACTGGTCTTTTTCCCTAACCCCTAACCAGACAACCTCAAAACATCCTGAGCTTCTTGTCCAATTTCAATGCTTCTCTGAACTCCAACAAATGGACGGTCTTGCTCTCACCACCGCAGCAACTATCTCCTGCCATTCATCTGTTAGCAGGTTGCTGTTGTTGCCTTCAAGACCATGTAGAGTGGGGAGAATAAGAAGCGGTAGAAGAAGGGAGTTGATAAGGTTTCCTAGAAGAACTGGGTTTTATGTTTTGGCTGCGAAAGAGGAGGAAACCCCCAAGTTCGACCGGATTGACCAAATGGAGCTCAAGTTCGGTCAGTTGCTGGGGGAAGACCCCAAGCTCACCCTTGCCAAGGTTGGTGATTTGTTTTATTATTGTATTGGGTGCTCAATTAAGATAAGGCTAAAATTATCTCTTTCGTCCAATAACTGCAGAAGGATTAGTCCTTTTTTGGTTTGAGGATCGAAATTTTGGTGTTCTTGCAACCTATATAGTTTCAAACTCGTATATCTGTAGTTTAACTGTGGTACATGTTTTGTGATTTTGGTTCCTCAGATAATGGCTCGAAAATCGAACCCGGATGTTTCTTATCTTGAGGTTGAGAAGTCTTTTTACAAGAACAAGGGCGCGATTTTGAAAAGGGAGGAGCTTCCTTTTGATGTCTCTAAGGACAATAAAGCGACAAATTCATCGGATGGTTTGAATTTGGTCCGTCCGGTTCCAAGGGAAGGAGTTAAGTTCCAACCTGAGGATGAGCCAAGAACTTCTGAGATAAGGAAATCTAGCCAATTAGATAGAAAAGCTGTAGATAATATTAATTTAAAGCGCAGTGTACCTAATGTTGTATTAAGAAAGCCAACTATTTTTGTTGAGGATGATGTGGAAGATAAGCCATCAAGGTCAAGGGTGAGAATGAAACCAAATTTGAGATTGAAACTGGGGAGTGATCAAACAAAGGAGAGGTTTAGTGATATGACATTGTTGAGGAAACCTGAACCAGCAATTGTCAGAACGCCCCAGGAATCCTCTAGTAATGTGGAAGCAGGATTAACCACAGATAAAAAAGAATCAGAGGATCAGTACAGTGGGTTTACATTATTCAAGAAACCTGAACATAATGATCTTCAACAACCTTCACAAATTGAGGAGCATTCGATCTTGAAGGAACAAAAGCTAGAAGATCAACCCATCACTGGTAATAGCCTATGCTAATTTTTAAAGACCTTTTTACAATTGAAATTTAGCAGGATGTTTATAAATGGTGTTGTTAGCTTCTTTGTATAACCATTGTTCTTTCCTTTTTTATTCTTTTGGGTAATGATGCTTCGCTTGTTTAAACTTGAGATCAAACTCTAAAATTTCACAATTTTATCTTCTGGGAGAAAATTTTATTTCTAGTAGTTAGAATAGTAAAATAATGAATTTTATGTCCATTTCCAAGAAATGCAGCATCAGGAGGCAATTAACATTGGGCCAACTGGAGTAAAAGCCACTCCAAATGAAACTTCAGATCCAAATTTTGATAATCCCCATGTTAAATTCTCTCTGGATACTGCTCTACAAGGGAAACCCCAGAGGTATTTAAGGATGTATTAGAGTTCTTCGTTAGGTTTAGAACATTTGTGCTTGTTTATTATTTCTTTATAAATATGGTTCTCTCCTGATTTGTTTTTGTTACAGGTTAGAACTGCCTATGAACGTGACACAATCAGCCAGTGTAAAACAGACAGTTCTGAGAAATGCTGGTGGTCTAGAGGAGCAGCCTTCACCATCACTTTCGGAGGTCTGGGACATTATGAATTTTGTCAAACCTTCTACTTTTTCTTTCTGGAACATGAATCTTCTACTATATTAAGTATCAATGTTGTATGTCTTGATTCTGGTATTTTAAAAATTTGTAGGATGCTGGTTGGGCCATGGCAGAGCATCTGGTCAAAACAGGAGATAGGGTGGAAGTGGAGTTGATAAGTTCCAGTGCAAAAGGTTTTGTCGTAAGTACTTTATGTGGAGATTTTTAACCTGCCCTTGGCTTTTGTTTCTACCCCCATGTGGGGACAGTTTAGCAATTTTTTTCTCACTGCATTGTTGTTGATGGACAATAAAAATTTACAGGTGTCTCTTGGGTCACTGGTGGGTTTTTTGCCATATCGTAATCTAGCTGCAAAATGGAAGTTCTTGGCTTTTGAATCATGGCTGAGACAGAAGGGCTTAGATCCATCAATGTACAAAAAAAGTTTAGGAATTATTGGAAATTATGATGCCTTTGAGAAGCGCCCTTTGGATTCAAGCATAGATCCAGAAATTGACAGGAAACTTTGTGGAAAAATTACACCAGATATGAACTTGGAAGATCTTTTGAGGATTTATGACCAAGAGAAACTCAAATTTTTGTCCTCCTTTGTTGGTCAGGTATGAAGGAATTGTTATATTTAAGTCTTGGGTTCTAGTTGCTTCAAATTTGATCTAATTATTTTTTATGCAGAAAACAAAAGTGAAGGTGGTCATGGCTGACCTAAAACTGAGAAAGCTTATAGTTTCTATGAGGGCAAAAGAAAAGGAAGAGTTTGTTGAGAAAAAGAGAAACCTGATGGTATGTATGCATATCCAGTTGCCAGATGCTTTGAACTTATTGTAAATCCTCTTCTTTCAATACTTGCAACCAAAATTTGACAATTTGATCCTAGTATGCTTGTACTGTTCTATTAATTAATAAAATTCATTACTTTTTGGGGGGAAAAAATTACCACCAAATTCTGAAAACTAGTTATGCTGATTTGAAGTTTGACAGTTACTATTTATTTTATGTTCATTATTGTCAATTTTACTATGGCAGTTGCGAGTCTAATAACTAGGATGAATTATAAATGGTTTACTTTGGAATGAAACTTATTCGCCCTTGTCAAAAATTTTCAGAATATAAAAAACCAAGCCTTATAATATACTAGTCTAAGGCTTGGTGTCATGTAATTTAAATACCTAATGTTCATTTTAATGCCTGATACATGTTGGGTCCTCAAGCTCTTCTGGTACTTGTTCTTGCAGGCTAAACTTCAGCTCGGAGATGTTGTGAAATGCTGTATCAAGAAAATTACTTATTTTGGCATTTTTGTTGAGGTGAACTAATTATCCAGTATCTTTCTATTGTGAATTGAAGATTATTGTGGATGATGCTTAGAAGCAATTTTTAATAGCATGTCTAGGTGTCATGATAATGGTTTTCTAAAATGTCGTTGGTGGTTATCAATACGTTGTAGTTTCATAAGATTGGGGCATCGTTATCTATACTCTCTATGTTGTCATCATGTACTTTTATGAAAATAGCAAGTATTAGATTCATGATTAGAGTTTCTACTACTATCATAACTTGAACATACTGATGCCAGGTTGATGGCGTAGATGCACTGATTCATAATACTGAGGTATCATGGGATGCCACTTTGGATCCTGCATCATATTTCAAAGTTGGCCAGGTATATAATTGCCCTTTCTTTTAATAATGATCTTTTATGCATCTTTATATCTGGTTTCCTTAAGCTGTTAAGACTTTTTTTTATTGCCAAAAGCACATCATAGTAATTGCATATTCTGCACTGTGAAAGCTTTAGCTGTTGTCAATTTATTCCCTTTTTTATTAATTGGATATTCAGTATAAGTGCTTTTTGATGGTCAACTTGACTAGACACTTTCCATATGTTGGTTACTTCTTTGGCACTAATCTTTCCATCTTGTTTGTATATTAACATAATCTTTGTGATCCTAGATTCTGGAGGCAAAAGTTCACCAACTAGATTTTACACTTGAGCGTATTTTCTTATCATTGAAACAGATAACGGTAACTCAGACTTAACTATGTTCATTTATATCTAATTTCTATTGCAAGCTAACAATTTTAACGTCTATGCTAAATATGTAGCTTATCTTTCTTGTTGGCAGCCAGATCCCCTGATAGAAGCCTTAGAATCTGTTGTTGGTGACCATGGTCCCTTGGATGGTACATTACAAGCTGCAGAAGCAGATACTGAGGTTTTGCTTCCACGCTATTGATAAGCTTTGTTGTCCTTTCTTCATAATGGTTGTAAAAAAGCCCTATTAGTATTGATATTCGCCAAGCTTTCTGAATCCTGAGAATTTTACTAGATGTGTGAAAAGGTTCTCCACATACTTTCTGAAATTAAGGGGTGAGAAAACTTGTTTGATTTAAAATAATATGTACTAATAATTGCTGAGTTATGCTACATTTGGATCTGCTGTGCTGTTCATAGCTCAGATAAAGGAAAGTACTAGCATAATAGTAGATAAATATCTACAAAATTATTCTTTTTATCCAGTAGATAACAGTGACATAAAGCGCGACTATTATGATTGAGTTCGAGCAGTATTTTTCAACTGCAAGAAAGCAATCAAGATGCTCTTAAATGTCCTCATCTGTGAATGGAAATTTGGTCCAAATTTAATAAGTTGTGATACTAGGATATGAACTAGTGAAAACATACATTTTTTATGGCGGTGAGTGGTATTAAATCAGTAACAGAATTCTCCTAATGATAGGTATTCTAGCAACCATAATGTGGCTACCATATTCGAGTCCTAAACCTTGTTACCTGGTGACTTCGATGCCAATCTGTTGAAGTATTCTGCTATTTTATAAGCTTTCTCTCCTACTTATGGGAAACTTCTGATTTCTCTTTGTGGATGTGGGATTGATATGCAACACTTTTGCTTTATATCTTCATCTGCTAGTAGGTATAGTCAACACCATTCCTGATCTTTCAATTTTCTGGTTCATACAGTGGGATGAAGTGGAATCCCTTATTAATGAACTTCAACAAATTGAAGGGATTCAGTCAGTGTCCAAAGGCCGATTTTTCTTGAGTCCAGGTTTAGCTCCTACTTTTCAGGTATGGTGACTTGAATGATTAAATTTTAACACAACAGTCAATGGTGAGTTGTAAATAATTTCTTTATTTGCTTGAAGAACTAATTCTATACTTGACATGGATCAATTTTCTTTAATTGGTAATCTGGTAATTAGGCAGTCCTATTCTGCTAAATCAATGTGTCCTATCATATTTTGGAGTTCAGCCAAAGAGTGTCCCTGTCTTATCTACTTTGATATATGGATGTGAATACTCATACTGCCGGGTGAATAAATCCAGAGAGGTTGGAAAAATATGTCATGTAGCCCACCAAATAGCTATGCGGCAGTCTCCAATCCATCTTACCTAGTCTGTGATTTGTTGCTTGGTTCAAACTGTCATAATTCTTTGATCTTGCTGATTTTAACGTTCATCTTCTTTGAGATTGGGATTCGGAATCATGACTGACTGAACCCCTTTTACAGTAGTTTTTTTTCGTAAACCATGAGCAAACTGGACAGGTTCTGAACTCCTCCTTGATTGTGATAGTCTGCACTTACTAATAGCTATCCACAAAATTTATAATGTCTGCTAGATTCTTATTCTGATCCAAGCTTTCATATTTGAAATATTCTTGATATGATCCAGGCTGCCATAGCTGTTAGACTTTTATTTTGATCCAAGTTTACTGTCTGCCGCAGGTATATATGTCATCAATGTTTGATAATGAATACAAGTTGCTTGCTAGATCTGGAAACAAAGTACAAGAGGTAACAGTTAAAGAAAATTGCTATCTTTAAGACTTCTGCGTATCTAAACGAAGATGCTTCGATCATCCCTGCTTGCTCCTCTGACTTAATCTTGAGTTTTTTACTTCTCTGACTTGATCTAATTGTAAACTGCAAACTGAATAGTTAAATAACTGACTATTCCACAAGCACTTTGCAGAATCCAAAATTTTAAGATAGTACTCTACATTTGACACAGGTTATAGTTCAAGCTTCACTGGACAAGGAAGAAATGAAATCGACAATTTTATCGTGCGCTAGCAGAGTGGAGTAGCTTAGCTGGATTGTAGCTTCACTTGATATCCCTACTAATCCTGCTTTTCGAAGAGTTACCACATTGCTTGCTCAAGTCTGCAGGTTGGACGTTGTTTCTGATGAGTAAAAATGATTGAGTTGTTGTCGGTGCTCTCTTTCTTGTACTTGCCTAGGGTTCGGATGATTGAAATCAGGGAAGATGGATTAAGTACTTGCCTTATAAGGCTGCTAATCAGAGTATCAATCATAGAGAAAATATTATCTGATCATTGTTTCAATGTTACAATGGTGGCATATTTGTAAAAATAAGTGTAGTTCATGTTACAAGAAATGTTTGAAACACTCTATTCCAGCCGTGAACGCTCAGTGGTCAGAAAATTTTGGTAGCTGTATGAATTTGACCTCATCGTCATTCGTCTTCTAAAGTACATTGAAACACAGTTATTTGTTTAAGCAAATGAAGGGGTTCCTAACTTCTGGCTGTTTGCCTTTCCGAGTGACATCCACTGGCCACTGGATAAGAATGTCCAAGTCCCGAACAGACCAGCAGTTGTGGTATACCATCGCACAAAACTTAAAAAGAGTGGTATTTAATGTTCAGAAATAATTGAAGTAAAATGCTTGCAGAGATTAATCCTATATCTGTATTTTTGTTTCTTTTTTTTGGAAGAACCAAGTAGCCATAAGACCCCTCCTAAGTCTGATGTACATATTAGTTGATACCAACACCTACCTTTGTCTTGTAAGTTATGTTTGGTTCCATTTCTTAACCAGAGAAGATTAAAACTCAGAATATTAAAAGTAAGGTGGCTTTAAGCTAACGGGAATAATAGGTAAAGTGCCCACAAAAACTATCTTCTTCTTCCCGTACATTGACCATCTTAGATTATTAGGAGATAGATTTTGTGCGTAAGTGGTCAATACGACCATATAGCAAGTACCCGTCTTCAGTTACGTGGATGTAGTCGTGTCGTGTCTGGTCATAACCCATTCCGAACCACGAAGCATACGCAAGCTGTCTTTTTTATCTTTCCCAAAGTACCTTCCCTTCACGTGTCTGATCACTCCCTACCAGCTTGCCCTCTTCTTCTCTCTCTGGTTTTCCTTTGCTTGTAGTGCAAGTGCCAATGTCTTTTCCGTAATAGCATCTGACACACCTTTCAGCTCTCTGTTCCCTTTTCTTCTTCCTCGTTTTTGCTTTGAGCGGAAGCTTAAAGACAGAGAGAGAGAGCTGAGAACTGAGAAAGAGAAGTATGGGTGTCAGCCCCAGCAACTTTGTCATTAGATGGATCAACTTCTTCACCATGGTACGCAGTGTTATTGGTTGTTTTAATTTCTTTATTCTAAGCTTTCTGAGTCTTTTCCTTCTCTACATAGTTAATTGAACGTTCTGAATATCTGCTACATTTCCTGGTTGATACGAGTCGCTTGATTGATTCAAAAATTACTCGCAAGTGGACTTGCTTCTCTTGGTGTGTTGTAATAGGTGCTTTCTTTTCTGGGGGGCTAAGAAGTTGCTTTCTTTTTCAGTAGTAGTCGTCCATTCTTGTTAAGCTGTCATTTTGTTATTCTCTTTGGATTCGCGTTCTGGATTGTTCTCCGACTTTGTTATATTGGTAATTGTTTTACCCAAAAAGTTAAGACCTCCCCTCTTTTTCTCTTTTTGGAGCGAAAATTTGAATCTTTTTCTTGTGATAATATCCTGTCCAGCTGAAGCTTTAGTTGACAGAAAGAGTAGCTCTGCTCAGAATTTTAGTATGCATCGATATTTTAACTCAGTTTGAAATTAAACTACAGGGGTATCTGGTGAATAAATGGTGCTAAGCCTTCTATCTCTTTAATTGGCGTTGCATAATTTTGTATTGTAGCCATGCAAGTGACAGTAAAAATCCATGAATGCGAAGTCTTCTAGCTTTCTTTTGACAAAATAACAGTATTGTCATTTTGTTAGCTCTTAGCTCTAGGCATCATAATTTTTGGGGTATGGATGAGTACTCGTCATGACAGCTGCCGAAGGTCTCTCACTCTTCCTGTATTGGCCCTTGGTGCGTTCATCCTAATAATGTGAGTGCAAAATATCCTCCTATATTCTTATGAATCATTTTTCTTTATTATTATATTCAACTTCTATTCATACTTTAAAAAGTTAGTATCAATATCTCTTTGCCAGAGTCTATCCACACTGCCCAGAAAATAACAGTTGATTTTGTTGTAGATCATTAATTGGCTTCTTGGGAGCATTGAAGAACAGCTGTATACTGTTGTGGATTGTATCCTTTTCATCCAAAATTTCGATCTTTAGTTCTTGAGATAAGCATTGCCTTTCGACTGTGTATTTAATTCCTTTACGGGATCCCTTGACTTCTTACTTTCAGTATTTGATTATGCTGTGCGTCATATTGGTGGCAATTCTAGCTTTTACAGTATTGGCGTAAGTCTCTTGCCTGCTTTTATGATGTTTGTTGGAATTACTCTGCTATAACAACTGTTTTTCTTCTGTAACAATAGAGTGACAAGTCAAAATAGAATGGTTCGGTAGCAAAATTAAGGCTAATTTTTGTCGTCAAAATGCAATCAATGATATATACCAAAGAAGGTAATGCACTTTAGTAGATATGATCAGGCTACCAGGTTCTGTTAATCGCTTGTGTGGATTAGTTGTTATATTTTGATGTCATGTTCTCCACAAACTATGTATGGCATCTCATATTGTCCTTGTCAATGTTGATGAGCCAAATTGGAAGATGGAAATCAGCTAGTTACATAGGATTATGTTCTTTCCCCTTCTAACAAATGATAAGTAACTTGGTTGAACCTTACCTTTAAGAATTCAGTAGCGAGATAGTTGGACACTTTGGTTATTCACAGATTGTCTATTATGTTCTTTTATATCACTAATGACTATACATGTTTGGCCTTCCCTTTTAGGTTTATTATAACAAATAATGGATCCGGGCATAGTGTTCCTGGTTTGAGGTAAGAGAACATGCTACCTTGAATGTAAATGCAGTCATTTGATGATTTAGTTTTTTGGCATCTTCAAAATCTGTTGCAGTGTGCTAGGGGAAATACAAATAGACGAGAGAAAGCACTAGCCTATGTAGCAGGTTAAGTTTTAGCAATGTGGATAAATTTGGTGGTGCTACTAACATGCTTTTTTGTGGTCAGATACAAAGAGTATCAACTTAAGGATTACAGCTCATGGTTTCTTAAACAGGCAAGGACCCCCACAGTATTGCATCGATGCATTTGATATAATTTTATCTTAGATCTTACATTTATATCTATGAATTGAGTTATCATGCTATGGCACTGGATTTTGGTCTTTACTTCAGCTGAACAATACCCATAACTGGAAGCACTTGAGGAGCTGCCTTGTAAAATCTGAGGACTGCAATAACCTATCCAAAAAATATAAGGTCTTTTGTTTTATGCCTTTTAACTTCTGATTGATCATCCCTTTTCATTACATCACTTCTTGTTTTCTGGCTTCTTGATGGCAGACTCTCAAGCAGTACAAGTCAGCAAAGTTAACTCCTATTGAAGCTGGTTGCTGTCGACCGCCATCAGAGTAGGCGTCTTCAGTAACCTCTTTTCCATGCCCTGATACAATAAATTTAGTATTATATGAAATGACTAACTCATATGTTTTCCATTTTTGTTCTATTCATGTTATTTCTTTTTCACTTAATTGAACTTCCTACCACCAAAGCTATAGACAATGATTTGAAGAATTGTTCCAAGTGTATATTCCTTTGATTTTGATTTACTTCTTAGATGTGGCTATCCAGTCATCAATGCATCATTCTATGATTTGAGCTTCCAACCAATCAGCTCTAAGCATGATTGCAAGCTTTACAGAAACTCTCGGACTGTCAAATGCTACAACTGTGATTCCTGCAAGTAAATTCCATCACTTTGTCTTATCATTATTTCTTTTTATCTTTTGCAATTATATATGTTTCTTTAAATTTATGTCAGGGCTGGAGTAGCACAGTACATGAAAATTGAGTGGAGAGTGGTTGCAATCTTTAATGTCATTCTATTCGTTGTTTTGGTGAGTCTGCTGTAGTCTCTGGCTATGTTATCACTTCATTGATAAGGAGTCTTCCTTGATTTGTCCTATTTGCTAAAAGTTTTTATCTTCGTTAAATTGTCTTTTCTTCAACTGTGCATGCAGTCTATGGTTTACTTTGTGGGATGCTGTGCAAGACGAAATGCTACTGCAAATCGCTTGAAAGCATGAAAGAGAAAACTTATTATTTGGGTGAACTGAAAAAATGAGCTTGTGTACATGATGGCTTATGTAATGGAGTGAAAGTTTACAGCCAGAAATATTTGTTTTCACTACATTGCTTGATGTTATGCATTCAGTATGATCCGGCCATTTTATCTCCACTAACCATATGTATACAGTAGATAAGATGAGAAGTGGAATATTGCAGCTTTCTATTCTTATTCTTTGTGAGGGCTACATTGTCTCATGCCACACCAAAACTGATTTGGATTAAACATTATATCAATAGTGGATTGATCTCTCTTAAATAGTTCCAAGCCAGAATGAATGCCTCCTGATCAGCCAAGTCGAAGAAGCTAGAAATCAGTTCTCTTTGCACCAAAGCCATGCTTCATAGTTGCTTTCTCTTTAGGATTTGGGCAGCCGCTTAACTAGTTGCAATTAGGTATTAAGCATCTGGAGGAACAACTTGGTGCTGAATTACAATTGAGAGATGATCCGAGCTAAACTTTCACCTAGCAAGTACATAGTATAACTGTATAGATATCATTCCTATGAGGATTGATCACAATTACTCAAAATCACACCTTTAACTACTATTTAAGTTACCGTTGGTGAAGTTGTTGACTCAAAATTACTAACTGTTCAAAAATACTTAAAAGAAATAACTAATTCATTGAAAGCGTACCAAAGTTTAGCTTTCGTTTACCCCTTCTACTATGAAAAGCTCTAAACATGTTTTCTTTACATGAATTTGTGTAGTTTTCTCCAATAAAGTCAACCATATTTTAGGTTCTAACTATTTAGACCAATTTCTAACATCAAATACCTAGTTTTTCAAGCCATGTAATACATCAAAAACTATCTAAATGTATTAAAAATTAATGAAACTCATGTAATATCACCACCAAAATTATCCAAGAGTCCAATATTTTAAGTTGTTTTAGTTATTCTAGCTATGCTTTATTAAGATCTAATAATCAATTCATCTATTAATTCCATACATGTATCAATTAAAGGTCCATGTCTCAGGATGCTTTAATGAACAACATGCATAACAATCAAAGAAGCATTAAAAGAAAATAAAGAATAAATTCATGTATTGAAAGATAACAATTAAACAATCAAATCATGGTAGAATAGGGTTTGGTTCAACCTCCCTTTGACAATAAAAAGAAATTAAACTAACATGTTTGTAAACAAAAACACAACTGGTAATAAATTCAGAAAAAACATGATGGAAATAATATAAAGAAAAACCCATCACTAGGTTGATCCCTTCCTTCTAGCCTTCTCTCTTAAGTAAGTTGTGTAGGTTCTTCTCTCTTATATATGGTAACTCCTTTTTATGTTATAAAATTCGTAGCATCCTTGCCCTATTCTGATTAGGAAGATTTTTTTTTCTTGATTTAGAAGACTTTTGTACGCCTCGTTTAGACTCCTTATGCATATAGATTTAGTATCTGACCATATCTCTTCCATCTTTCCTTTTTTAGCTCCAAAAATCCTAAATTTTAGCAAGATTTCTGAAAAATAAAATAAAACTAATTATGGATCGAAATGAAAATCTAAATTAACAAAATAAGACACAAAATAAAGAATGTGTAGTGAGTTAGAAAGGCTTAAATGACCGAACATGGCCTAAATCACTTCTCTAATAATGTCCTAAATTAGTTATTCAAGTGGTTCTCAACCAAGTTCTAGGAGTTAAGTCAAATACAATACTTTGCCCAAGCTTAATTCACACAACATGTTTCCAATCATAGATCACAATCAAATTAGAACTTTAAAAAAACACACAATTTCAACTTATGTATAAAATTGAAGTAATATCAAGCATTTTCCCCAAGTTAAATTCTTTAGCAATCATATAACATTTTAGAGCATTGAAGTTTATCACAAAAAATTAAGCTTAAGGACATGTTTTTCTTTTCAAAAGATTTTCAATAAACTTGGGTTTTAAACCAATAAAAATTTCAAGGAAATTTCCTACCCCTAAACTTAAAAGATAATATTATCCCTATGTTAGAGAAACAATGCATGAAGATAGAGTAAGGAAACTTTCATGAGGTGCCACTCATGTCTTAGGTTGTGGAGGAATCGCGCAAGAAATACAATAACTTTAACTAAATAACTGAATGTAAAAGGAAAAATAACAATAAAAAAATAAAGAAAGTTGAGAAATTTAGTTCTAAGTTATAGTCGTTAGCTTGACTTTCTCCCTCTTTTCATGGCTCCTCCAAGTGTTTGGAAGTCGGCTGATGCAGATAGTCCCCACCATATAATGCTTAAGTCGTTGTCCATTAACCTTGAATCTTTTATTGTTCTTTTCATTCAAAATTTCAATTGCACCAAAGGGTGAAGTGTCGACTACTTAGTAAGGACCAGACCACTTAGACTTCAATTTGCCCGAAAGAAGTCGTAGGCGGCTAAAAAAAACTTGATTACAGTACTTTGGCTGCTGTTCGATTTGCTCCATGATGGTCTCCTACTTCTTGTGAATGACAACGTTCCAAAATGCTTTGAAACCCTTATGAAGGGACGTATCTTATCATTATTCATCTACACTCCATTTGAATAGATATGGTTCCTTCCAAAATAATACTTAACATCTGTAAAGAACATCTTTCTTTATTGTTAAGTAAGGTGTCATGGAATTAGATTACTTGCCAAATAATTTGCCAAATATGAAAACTATGGTAATTTATTAATTGCTGAAATTGAGCAAGGAATGGACATAGAGAAATTTGTTTCATCGGGAAACTCCTCTTTTATTTCTACCTCCTCCATGCATGTCTTTTTAATCCTTGAGAGATGATCAGCTACCTGGTTTTCACTTCCTTTCCTATCTTTAATTTCAAGATCAAATTCTTGTAAAAGAAGAATCCATCGCAATAATCTGGGTTGGGCATCTTTCTTTGCAAAAAGATATATCAAAGTAGAATGGTAAGTAAAAACAATAACCTTATACCTAATTAAATATGATTAATACTTGTCAAAAGAAAACACAATTGTTAGTAGCTCTTTTTCAAATGTAGTATATTTAATTTGGGCTTCATTAAGTGTGCGACTAGTATAATATATTGGCCTAAAAATTTTATCTTTTCATTGCCCCAGTGTTGCCCCTACAACATAATTACTAGCATCACACATTAATTTAAAAGGCGGCCTTGACCAATTTGGTGACTTCATAATAGATGCAAACACTAAACATTCTTTCAGCTCTTTAAAAATATGTAAACACTCGTAAAAAAAAATTAAACTTAGGCCCCGTTTTGGTTACACTCCAATCAACTATTTTTTTAGCTAATTGGTTATTTTTAGTTGGTTAACTCTTCAAACAACTAATAAAGTTGTTTGGATAACAAGATCAACTGCTAAAGATGAAAACACTCTTATATAGGAGCGTTTTCATCCAACATCTAAAGTTTTAATCACCCAAAGCCAATTATACCCCTAACGCCAACCTCTCTACGAGACCAAACTCCATCTCTCCAGATCGATCTAACAGACGAAGATGAAGAAGGCATCAATTTTAAGATCATTAATCTTTTCTCACTTTCTGCTCTTTTCTCTTTGCAATCTCTTTTCATATCACAATGTATTGACGATCAAAATCTAACAAAAAGTAAACTGAAATAAATAAACTCAAAATAAGAAAGAGATCTTACATTCTTCATCATAACTTCTGAAATAAGAAATCTATCATCATTTACTTGAGAAAAAGAACGAAAAGTATTCATCAGTTTTAAGATTCTCTGTTCTTTCTCATTTTTTGCTTAACCTTTTTCTTGTAATCTCTTCTTACATCATAATATATTAACGATCTAGATCTAACAAAAAAGAGATGAAAGCCATGAGAGATCTTGGCCCTGTTTGGCAGTCAGCTGATAGCTGATAGCTGATAGCTGATTCTATCAGCTGTTAGCTGATAGCTGATTATATCAGCTGATTTGACCA
>JAOQMR010000213.1:24466382-24490485 GCA_027563865.1 Erythroxylum pelleterianum
GGTCAAAAGCACTATTCATTTGGTCATTTTCAGATTCTTATAAAGATGAATTTCCAAGAGTGGAAATCATTTGTTCTTGTTTGCATCAGTTAGAATAAATATGAAAGAAGTGAAAAGGAATGAATAAGATGAAAAAAAAATTGTACCGGATTTGGAACGTCTTAAGGTTTCCAGCTTAAGAATTGGATTTTAAATTTTGGGCCCTAAGCTTATAAGATTTATTAACGAAAATTAAGATGAATCTTTCACGTTTTATTCTAAGGACTTTAATTGAGTTTTTAATCATGTATAAGTATGAAGTTTTGGGTTAAGTAGTTGGGTTCTGGATTCGGGATCCAACAGACCCAATTTTTGAAGCGTTGGTTTTCTAAAACATTCCTCTACCTCTCCATAAAAATTAATAGGCTTTGATATTAATTTGAAAAAGATGGATTGAATCAAAGTGAGAGGATCATTTATAAGAGTATAAATTGGATATTTTTCGAACCATGCTTCAGTATTTTGGCAATATCTTGATCTGTAGAGCTCCGATTGAGTTGATTTTTGTTTCAAAGTAAACTAGAGGCATGAAGCCATAACTCATCTGAAGGAATCCATTTTCAATTTGGGCCTTAAGATTTTCAATTTCTGAAGTGAAATTTGGTATAGTATTCAGTCTTGGTTTATTTTTAGCTCGACAGTGTTTTGGTCATAACTTCTTTATTTCTGAGCCAAATTGAGTATTTTTGATGTCGTTAGAATCGTAAGACAACGGGGAACAAGTGTTGTAAAGAAGTCTTATTGAAATTCCTTTATGAGCTATCCCAACATCTGTTTGGAAGTAAGTGAGATGAGTTCGTTTTTGAGGTTCGACTTGATAAGGGCTCACCAACCTTGTGGGATGTGTGCCTAGATGTCATATAGGACGTCGGCACGTGACTTGCAAGGGCAGGGACCTAACAGTTTTTCTCTAAGATTTTTTCTAGTGTTACTAGGGAGAGTTCCTAGATTCCTACCAGATATTTGGTTTACTAGTTGGCCCATTTGAGTTTCTAAGTTTCGGATGGAAGCTTCTTGATTTCTTAAGGTTGACTTTGTCTTATTTAGGAAAGTTTTGGTGTTTTGCATAAATCGTCTTGATTCACTAATGAAAGAAGTTGTGGTTAGGGTAAGTGATTCGAGGGCTTCTTTAAAATCTAGTTTCTTTTTTGGTTGTTGAAAATTAAAAGGAGGTTGATGGATGGTTTGTGGGGGAGGTCTATTATTGTTGTTGCTCCAAGAAAAATTTGGATGGTTCTTCCAACTGGAGTTGTAAGAGTTACTATATGGATTATTTATCTTGAAATTTCTAGCAACAAAGTTAGCACTTTCAATAGATTGAACATTGTTAAAGTGATTACATGATTGGCACTCATGATTCAGATGACCTTCTCCATAAAAATCACATTTTGGCCTCCTTAAGTCCTCGATTTTCTTAACCAAAGCATCCAACTTTATAGTAATTGCTGTAGAATCATCAGTTTGATGGACTCCTCTCTTTGATAGCCTTTTAGTAGGCCAATTGTAGGTATTGGATGACATCTCCTTTAATAAGGACCACGTAGATTCAGGACTTTTTCTCATATAAGATCCACTAGAGGTTGCATCAATATGACTCCTTGTATTTGCATTTAGCCCATTATAGAAAGTTTGAACCTAAAGCCAATATGGAAGACCATGATGTGGACATCTTCTAAGCAATTCTTTAAATCTCTCCCATGCCTCATACATTGGTTCTCCATCAAATTGCACAAACATAGTAATATCATTATGCATTTTGGTAGTCTTTGAAGGAGAAAAATATTTGCCCAAGAATTTTTGTACCATGTCTTCCCATATGGTGATTAATCCTGCTGGCTTTCAAATTAACCAACTCTTAGCTTTATCTTTTACAGGAAATGGGGACAATCGAAGTCTTATGACATCATCACTAACTCCATTATGCTTGAGTGTTACATATTTCCAAAAATTTAGCTATATGCAAGTTTGGACGCTTGCTCCACCACCAATTGTAGTACATGTTGAATCATTTGATTAATGATAGGCTTTATTTCAAAATTATTGGTTTGAATTGCAGGCTTGTGAATGCTAGAATGTGATCCATCTATTGTAGGTGCTACATTGTCCCTTAATGCACGCTCTCTTTCTTAAACATTACCCTCATATCCAAGGTTTTGAGGGCCTTGATTACCCTACTGATGTTCAACCATGACTTCTTGATTGATAATTTCTCTTTCTGGTCTCCTTAAATTTCTGAGTGTACACGCAATTTCTGGATCTAATGGATGAACCTCACCTCCTCCTAATCGGGTCATAAACCGTCACCAACTTGTTGTAAAAATAGAAAATATAATTAAATAAAGGAAAAAAAGCTTGAATTAGTAAGTGCGCTTCTAAGATTATGCATACAATTCCCAGTAACGGCACCAAAAACTTTCTACGAGCTAAACTTTCACCTAGCAAGTGCACTAGAATTATAGTATAGTAGTATAGATATCGTTCCTACAAGGATTGATCACAATTACTCAAAATCACACCTTTAATTACTATTCAAGCTATCGATTATGAAGTTATTGACTAAAACTTACAAACTATACAAAAATACTTAAAGAAATAATTAATTCACTAAAAGCATACCAAAGTTCAGCTTTCTCTCACCTCCTCTACCATGAAAGGTTCTAAACATACTTTCTTTACATGAATTTGTGTAGTTTCCTCCAGTAAAATTAGTCATATTTCAGGTTCTAACTAACTTTCTAGACCAAATTTTGACATTAAACACCCAATTTTTTAGGTCATATAATCAATCAAAAACTATCTAGATGCAGTAAAAATCATGTAATATCACTACCAAAATTATCCAAGAGTCCAATATTTCAGGTTGTCTTAGTAATTCTAGCTATGCTTTATCAAGATCTAATAATCAATTCATCTAATAATTCCGCACATGTATCAATTAAAGGTCCATGTTTCAGGTTACTTTAATGAACAACATGAATAAAAATCAAAGAAGCAATAAAAAGAAAATAAAGCATAAATTCATTTATTGAAAGATAACAATTAAACAATCAAATCATGGTAGAATAATCTCCCCTTGGCACTAAAAAGAAATTAAGCTAACATGTTTGTAAACAAAAACACAACTAGTATTGAATTCAACAAAACATGATGGAAATAATATAAAGAAAAACCCGTCACTAGGTTAATCCCCTCGTCCCAGCCTTCTCTGTCGAGTGTAGGTTATGTAGGTTCTTCTCTCTGATATGTGGCGGCCCCTTTTTGTACTACAAAATTCATAACTTCCTTGCCTTATTATGATTAGGAAGATTTTTTTTCTTGATTTAGAAGACTTTTGTATGCCTATTTTGGAGTGCTTATGCATATAGAATTAGTGTATGACCATATCTCTTCATTCCTTTCTTTTTTAGCTCCAAAAATTCCTAAATTTAAGCAAAACTTCTGCAAAATAAAATAGAACTAATTAAGCAACAAATTGGAAGTCTAAATTAACAAATTAGGGCACAAATTCATGCTAGAATAGAGAAGCATACTAAATATTATTGCAGAATATTTAGGTATTAAGAGATACAAAACAATGGAATATATATTACATTATATTTAGGTAGAGAGTGACTATAAAGTTTCACTTATTTACAAGTATAATCAAGTGGGGTACTAGTTGCCAACTCTATGTCTTTATATCTTAATGCAAATACAGTGAGAAGAGAGTTAAAAAATCATACAATATGCACATCTATATTTAAGGCCACTTATTATTGACTTCTATGATTCTCTATTATTATGACATATAAGATTTCATTTATATTTCGTTTAAATAAAATAAGGGTGGCAATTAGGCCCATATTTAGGTGTTTTTAATTTGGACTGGGTTTGGGCTAATTAGGTTCAGACCAGTCAAAGGTACAACTTTTTAAAGCAAAACAACAGTTGCGTCTTATGCAGCTCAGGCCTGAGTTCAATTAAAAAAAGACATTATTTTTATACTATTAATTTTTAAAAAATTATTTAAAAAATTGAACGAGTCAGCCTATGGGTTGACCCATTGCCATCCATACGTTTAAATTTAATATAATTATATATTTTTTGTTGTATTAAGATAACAACTCTATTATTATATTAATGGAAATAAAAAATATATTTAATATTACAATTATGACTTCATTAACACTTGAATTATCATAACATTTATGTTAATATTGTTCATAGGTTATAGAGGGTGAACTTTTGAGCAATTGGTAAAGTTGCTCATTTGCGACCGTAAGGTCATAGGTTCAAGTCACATAAACTATCTTTTTATAAAAATATAAATGGAAGGTTACGACTTCTGCAGTGCGAGGAAGCCTTGAGCATTAAGTACGTTGACATTGTTCATAGGTTACAATGTTATAATTAATTTCTTGTTAATTATGTCAAGCAATTAAGGTTATGCCAAGCAAAAATCTCACATGAAGCGTAAGGAAGGTTTTTCAGTATGTATAGAATGAAGTTTATGCCCAAGTAACCTTAAAATCAATCAATCTCTTGCCTATGCGGAGATCAGTTGAATGCAATTTATAGAAATAGCACCAGAAAGTTTAGTGCCACGTTTATGAACTTGAGCTTTCCATGTTTTCCAATAACAAAAAGATATTCTCTTTGTTCGAATGAATATTTATGTAAGCATTGTTATAAATTCAGCCTTATGATAATTATAATCAGATTTCTAAACATTTAATCAACCAAAATCACACGTAGATCGAATAAACAATGATATATGTGCAAATAAGAACACTAACCTTGATCCATTACACAGCGGAAGCGTAAACAACAAAACTTGATGGATTTATGTTCTTCCAAGTCAAGATTCAGAAACTGAAAGAATTCTCCTTATGGAATAGAGAAAACTAACAAAATTTTTTTAAGAGAAAATGTCAAGAGAGATCTGACTTGGGGACCACAACCCTATTTATAGTCAATTTTGACTTACGGGCCATTGTGGACCCCTTAACCACAATGACTCATAATGAGCTTCTACACATCAGGCCCATATTAATAATTAATTAATATTTCTGGAGGCCCAATTAATTTACTAAAGTTAGATCACATTTTATCAGGCCTATAACCAAGATAGAAATCTATGTACATATATGTATACATGTGGCCCATAAAAATCTAACAATCTCCCATTTGGGCTACGTGTGTTTTCGGATAATGTACATAGAAGAAATTTGAATGCGTGCAAACTTGCTATCTCATTCCAAAAATATACCAAAACAATCTAGTCCATCAATTGTACTAGTGTAAGATCAAAAACGGCTTTTGTCATCTAATTTTGTGACTAAACCAAACAATTGTCACAATACTAGCAGAATCAATGACATAGATCAAGTATGGATGCGTAGCATGAAATTACATGTGATGTGATCATAATCATGTCTATTTCCAATTGGTCCAAAATTTGTGACTCAAAGAGCCTCAAAACACTTTCTAACCTTATACAATACTACAACAGAAAGCAAATTCTATATATTCATAATTTTCAGATAAACATGAAATTCCTTAGATTTCATAAACCAAAGTCTGTACAGAAAGATAAATTTAGACCTTAGAATTAAACCTTAAAACATAAAATTTAGATGTCAAAGAACATACATAGAAGTAAAAGATTAACTCTCACTAATGTGACATGTCTGACATAACTACTACACCCATATTGGCTACATGTACATGAAACACTAAAGGTGGCAACCCTTTGGTGAGTGGGTCTGCGATATTAGAGTTTGTACCAATATGTTCTATAGACACTTGAAGATTATGAACCCTTTCTTTCACAACCAAATACTTGATGTCGATATGCTTTGATTTCGATGAACTCCAGCTATTATTTGAATACAGTACAACGGCTTGATTATTGCAATAAATCTTTAGTGGTTTTTTATATCATCAACCCTTTGCAGCCTAGTGATAAAATTTCGCAACCATATTCCATAACACGATGCTTCATAGCAGGCTATATATTCTGCCTCCATAGTAGAAGAAGCTACAAGTTTTTGTTTTTCACTTTTTCATGAAACAGCTCCTCCACCCATCATGAAAACATAACCTGGGGTGGATCTTCTGCTACCTAAGCATCCAGCGTGATCAGCGTCAGAATATCCAATGATTTCTAATCGCTCTGACCTTTTGTATGTGAGCATATAGTCTTTTGTTATCTGTAAATACCTCATAACTCGTTTTGCTAATTTCTAGTGATCCATTCCCAGGTTACTCAAATATCTACCCAACATTCCTGTTATGAATGTTATATCCGGACGCGTACATACTTGTGCATACATGAGACTCCCTACAACCGAAGCATAAGGGATTTTATCCATCTCAACTTTCTATGTGCTAGTTTAGGACATTGGAGCAAACTAAATTTATCACCCTTTGAAACAGGAGTGCCTTCTGATGCACAATTCTGTATTCCATATCGACTTAGCGCCTTATCAATATAAGACTTTTGAGATAGACCAAGGATACCTTCTTTATGATCCCGATGGATCTGTATACCTAAGACAAAAGATGCATCACTAAGATCTTTCATTTCAAAATTCTTTGACAGAAATTTCTTGGTTTTATGCAATAAACCTATATTGCTGCTTGCCAGTAGAATATCATCTACATATAGCACCAGGATAATAAATTTGCTCCCACTGAACTTGATATATATGCACTGATCAACGATGTTTTCCTTAAAACCAAACGAGGTTATCACATGATGAAATTTCTTGTATCATTGGCGGGATGCCTGCTTTAAACCATAAATGGACTTCTTAAGTTTGGTGTTGTGAATTATTGGATTCAAAGTACTCTGGTTGCACCATGTATATTGTTTCATCAATGTCTCCATTGAGAAATGCTGTCTTTATGTCTATTTGATGTAGCTCGAGATCATAATGAGCTACAAGTACCATAATGATTCTAAAAGAGTCCTCTGTTAAAACTGAAGAAAATGTCTCTTTATAATCAATACCTTCCTTTTGAGTGAAGCCTTTGGTGACTAAGTGTGCCTTATATCTGTCAATGTTACCATGCGAGTCCCTTTTTGTTGGGCCCCATTCTCGAAACCCAACAATTGAACCGGAGTCATAAAGCCAGAGCGAGCTTCCTTGTAGGGTTATCTCGACTAATCCTTACTTGCTTTGAAACAATCTTTTCAAATTCAAAACCAAACGCTACCCATTTGTGTGGAGAGGTAGAAAAACGTGTTAGGAGCCCAACACTTCAAAAATCACTTCATTTGGAGGTTGGATGAAGACATTATGTCTCAAAGAATCCAACATGCTTATGCTCTTACACACATTGTACCTGTCTTGGCGTGAAAGCCATAACTTTTTCTACAAACGTCGGATTGATTTTGTTTTTAGACGGTTTGAAAGAGGACTTCCAGATCTACAACTTTCGTGAACTCGGAGTGAGATTCGGCCTTGAAAAGGGTCAAAAATAGAACAAAAGAAGATATCATAAAATGAGACGATCAAACTGGGACGGAAAAAGTCAAACTGAGACGAAAAAAGTCAAACTGAGACGATCAAACTTAGACGAAGCCTAAGGCTGAAGCAATCAAAAGGGCATAACTTTCATTACAAATATCAGATCGAGGTCATTCTTGAACCGTTTTAAAGAAGATTTCCAGACTTATAACTTCTATGAAGACTTCAAAAACAATTTTGACTCTCTAAGGGCGAAAAGTTTCGATCAAGGTAACTATCCCGAAAAATTCACCCTATACAGCAACACACGCTTCAAATGATCATAACTTTCCACTACGATATCCAAAACTTACCAACTTTATATCGTTGGAAAACTGGAAGGATCCTTTACAACTTCCAAATAGACAATTTCTACCAGTTCTTCCTAGATCATTCCAGATTATCCCTTGAAGTTAGAAAAAGAATTTTATCCCTATAAAAGACCTGAAATAAGAAATGCAAGGCAAATCTTGAAAAGTTAGAAACAAAAGTAATCATATTTCATTTACAAAACCAAACACAATTTGAGTTTAACTTTAATAACAATCAACACGCTCATCAGTAGCTTAATACAAACAATACAAATACAGATGAATGCTCCATGTTTGACGTGCTTATGAAGCTAGCCCAAAGTTACTAGTTACTAATTTAGTACAAAAGTATCTAATGCCTTGGAGTTTCTGATGCCTTGCAAGGTTCACGCTCGTCTTGTTTCGCACCTAAGGGGGGAAAAGGGGTGAGCTACACGGCTCAGCGGCTAATACATTTATAGCCATCGATAATGAGCCATATAACAAGCATAAATACACATATATCAAGCAATCCAATTCATTCGCAAATTTATCACATAATTTATAATTAATCCAACTTTATCACATAACGCATATCATGAAATCTTCTATCAATCATAACACTTTGTTATGCATCATACTCAACAAAGTCATAAAGAAATGCACAACAAATGGCTAAAGAGTTTCCGTGGAACAAAACGGTTTACACCGTGAACAAAACGAGTCCGATTTCTCAGGATCTCGTGGCCTCAAGCGAGCAGTCAGGAAAAGGCTATAGGTGAACGTACACTTGACTAACAAAACGGGTTTCTCTTTTGGCCAAACACAACAAATCTATGCTCAAATTAGTCAATCGTAAAATTGCATTCTTATGCTTCTTTTATTTTATCAAATTCTCATATCTTCATACTTTTCATTTATTTCAAAGAAAACATATCCTATTTCATCATACATTTTCAAATATTCACCACAATTCAACCTTTACGCAATTTAAACAAATACACACACATAGG
This sequence comes from Erythroxylum pelleterianum, assembly GCA_027563865.1. Taxonomy (NCBI): domain Eukaryota; kingdom Viridiplantae; phylum Streptophyta; class Magnoliopsida; order Malpighiales; family Erythroxylaceae; genus Erythroxylum; species Erythroxylum pelleterianum. Next base: position 24,475,218 of record JAOQMR010000213.1, read on the forward strand.
GCATTTGCCCATCATACAACAACTATAAAAATATTACCCACCTAAATTGTTGGAAAATCCAAGCTCAAGATTGCCCTTCCTCTCTCTCTTGAGTATGGTTTCCTTGATTCCTTCAATTAAATCAATTTATATTTAATGAATACATTCAAAAGAAAGTTCATAACATTCAAGAATCAAAGTAAAGCTAAAATTGAATTTAAACCTAACTTACCCATAGTCTATCTAGGCTAGAAAAACCAAAACCCTAACTTAGAAATCTCAAAATCAATTTGGATTCATCTTTCTCTTCTTTCTTCCTTCATTTACAACACAAACCCTAACCTCTATTTAATCTCCTTTTTGAATCTAGCATAAGAAAGATGAAAACTTACCTCCAACAAGTGGATTTCTCTTCTTTTTCTTCTTTCTTCTTCCTCTCAAGCTTCCTGCGATTCTTTCTTCCTATCTTCTTCTTTTTCACATTTTTTCTCTTCTTTTTGACTATTCATGACAACTCCTCTTCTTTCCTTCTAATTCATTAATTTCTAACATACTCTTTAACCCATTCTTCCAAAATTACCCCTCCTTCACTTAGGCTTTCCAAGTTTTCCCTTATTTGTCTTATATGTCTCTACTCCTCCATTTAACAAGCCTACTACTACTTAATCTAACTTAATCCTAACCCTTCATTCTAATTGCAATTTCAACTTTCAATACCCCATTCTACCTTGCTAAGTTAAGGACTCAACAAAAAATAATAAAAAATTAAATCAAAAGAAAGAATAAATAATAAATAAATAAATAAATAAAATTCGGAACCCAACAAGATTCCTTATACTTAAAAACATGCTGAGTTATGATATGAAGAATAAAAATATATCGTCATTGCTTGTTGTGTTATACTCAATTATAATATAATGTATGGACAAAGCGACGAATTATTTGACAATTGTGGTGAAAATAAAGAACAAATTAAGGAAGGTGAAAATAAAAATGCAAGTTCTCAAGTAGAGTATGATATCACTTTAGCACAATTTCGAAGTATGTCTTGGAAACGAGATAAAATTACTAGGAAAATGTGGAATGATTATATTAGTTCTAATTGATTTATATTTCTTTTTGTAAATGATAGTACTATTATGTTTTCAATAATTATAATATATTTGACATCTTTTATTGATTAGAATGACTTAATATAATTTTCTAATTTATAGAAACTTATTATATAAAATTAATGTGTAAACTTTTTAATTATATTAATTTGAATATATTTTAATTTTAGCTATAATGATAATTAATTAATTTAACACATAATATATCATATTGAAATTATTAACATAAGAGTATAATTACAAAAATAGAAATAGGATGATAAAATCAAATATGTTTTTATTTTCAATTTTTATATTAGAAACTTCAACCAAATAGGTTTTCTATTTTTTAATAAGAAAACATAAAAATAAAAAAAACAAAACACCTAAACAAAATAATAGAAGTGGAACCAAACGATTAGCATAAACTAAATGTGTATTATTTAATTATTTGATATATTAATTATTAATAAGAGTTATGAATAATTTAATTTAATACTATATATTTAATTAATTAAAATTAATTATTAATAAAATTATGAATAATTTAAATTTATCTAATAATTTTATTTAATTTTTATGATAAAATAAATAAATAAATATTAATAGATATAATTAAATTTAAAATATCTACAAAATATATAAATTTCAAATAAAATTTATTTAAATAACTAAAATATATTTAAAATAAAATTTAGTTTTTAAATAAAATTTAAAATATTTATTTAAAAATAAAATAATTTATTGATATTTTGTTAATAAATATTATATAAGAAATTAATATAAAATTAATCAATTAAAAATAATTTTTCTTTAAATTTTATTTAATATATAATTATCATCAATAATAAAAATATAACCACATTGATATTAACAACTAAATAAGTTTTTGTTTTTATTTAAAATAAAAACTAAAAACTATAATAAAAAAAGAAGTAGAACAAAATGGCTTGTAATCTCTTTTTATTTTTTTCTCTTTCATTTTCTCTCTCACAAAGTCACACTCTCACTCTCTCTTTTATTCAAAAAATCACACTCTCTCACTCATCCTCCCTCTCACATCACACCCAACGTTCTCCTTCTTCTTCTTCCTCTCATTAGTTTCTCTCTCACACTCTCACTCTCTCACTCTCTCTCTTCTTCACCGTCGCCACTAGTTGCCACCACTCCCTCTCCGGCTATTCGACTACCACCACCATACCCCAAGCAACCGCCCAATGCCATCCAACAGCCCACCACCCCTCGTCCGATGCCAGATTTGAAAACTGAAATAGATTTTTTATTTTTTGGGTGTGTTTTTTGCTCTTAAAATTGAAAAACAAATTCATTGTATTTGGTTATTTGTGTATGCTTTGTGATGGAAGTTGTTGGAAATTATTGGTATGCTTTGCGATGAAAATTGTTGGAATTTATTGGAAATAAAAATTGTTTATGTACGTTGAAAAAAAATTCATTGTATTTGGTTATTTGTGCATACTTTGTGATGGAAATTATTGGTATGTTTTGTGATGAAAATTGTTGAAAATTATTGGAATAAAAATTGTTGGAAATTATTTGAAATGAAAATTGTTTATGTATGTTTTTGTAATTGTCGAATTGAAATTGTAGGAAATGAATTTGTGATAGTTGAAATTATTGGTTGTTGGAAATGAAATTGTTAGTTGTTGGAAAGAAAATTGTTGGAATTTTGAAAATAGAAATTGTTTATATATGTTTTGTGATGTTTGAAATTTTGAATTGAAATTGTTCAAAATTGTTAGAAATAGAATTGTTGAAAATTATTGGGAATGGAAAATGTTAAAAATGGAAATTGTTTATATCTGTTTTGTAATGGTTGAATTGAAATTGTTGGAAAATGTTATAAATCAAATTGTTGGAAATTGTTGAAATTAAGAAATGAAAATTGTTAGAAATTGTTGAAAATTGAAATTGTTTATGTATATTTCATTATTTTGTGAATTGTGAATTTGCGATGGTTAAAATTGTTGGTTGTTGAAAATGAAATTGTTAATTGTTAGTTGTTAGAAATGAAATTGTTGGAAATGTGGAAATGAAAATTGTTTATGCATGTTTTGTGATGTTTGCAATTTTCAATTGAAATTGTTCAAAATTGTTGAAAATTATTGGGAATGGAAAATGTTTGAAATAGAATTGTTGAAAATTATTGGGAATGGAAAATGTTGGAAATGAAAATTGTTTATGTATATTTTATAATGGTTGAATTGAAATTGTTGGAAAATGTTATAAATGAAATTGTTGGAAATTGTTGAAATTAAGAAATGAAAATTGTTAGAAATTGTTGAAAATTGAAATTGTTTATGTATATTTCATTATTTTGTGGATTGTGAGTTTGTGATGGTTGAAATTGTTGGTTGTTGGAAATGAAATTGTTGGAAATTTGGAAATGGAAATTGTTTATGTATGTTTTGTGATGTTTGAAATTTTGAATTGAAATTGTTCAAAATTGTTGGAAATGGAATTGTTGAAAATTATTGGGAATGAAAAATGTTGGAAATGGAAATTGTTTATGTATGTTTTGTAATGGTTGAATTGAAATTGTTGGAAAATGTTAGAAATTGTTTATATATGTTTCGTGATTGTTGGAAATGGAAATTGTTTATGTATGTTTTATGTAATTATGTTTGTTGAATAATTGAATTATTAGCTTTTGACTTATTGTGAATTGTGTTCGATGAAATTGAATTATGTATGATGTATGAGTTATATTATATAAGATGAAAATGCGTATTTGTTTAATGAAATTATGTGTTCTTTATTTTGATATATGCATTAATTTATTTTTACAGATAAATAGAAGGAAGTTCAAGTATTCTTGATCAAACCACTTTAGGAAGATACGGTGATCCAGCTTAGGCTCTTGCTGCATTGGTTCTTGATAAGAGGAAGCATACTATTTGCTTATTTTGAAACAAGTATTTGAAAGGTGGAGGAATAACTCAATTAAAGACGCATTTAGTTGAAGTTAAAGGAGACGTGAAACTATGTAAAAAAGTAAGTCATAATGTGAAGTGGCTGATAAAAACTTTGCTGGAAGAATAGTAGCATAAGAAAGATAGAAGGGAAAGGTTAAATTTTGAAATTCGTAGTGGAACTCCATTTGCTGGTTTTCGTGATGATTATGAAAATGTTGAAGATGGTAGTGGTAGTGGTAGTGATAGTGGTAGTGGTAGTGTTCCATCCTAAGCCCAGTAAGAAGATAATGTTACATCTGCACTTGATGCTAGGAAAAGAAGAAAGCAGGTGATTAGTTTTTTTGCACCACGAATAACTTTTAGAGCCCAACCTTCAATTCGTAGTGCAATGCAATCAAGATAAACGACTTATAATGTCGATATGACAGTAGCTAGATGGTGGTATAATGCAGGTTCGTCATTCAATACTTCACAGTCTTATTATATCAGCCTATAGTGGATGCAATAGCCTCTTACGGTCTGGTATACAAAGCTCATTCGATTGATGACTTAAGAGATAAACTTTTAAGTTGCTCAATTTTTGAAATTAAAAGTTATTTGGCCGAAAGAAGTGTGAATTAGGCTACTTTTAGGTGTTCAATCATGTGTGATGGTTGGACAAATAGAAGACAAGAGCATATTATTAATTTTTTGGTTTATTATGCAAATGGCTCAATATTTTTGAAGTCTATTGATGCATCTGGCCTTATTAGAAATACTGATACTTTATTTGAGATATTTGATGAAGTTGTGAATGAAATGGGGCCAGAAAATATTGTTCAGTTTATTATTGACAATGAATTTGCTTATAAAGTAGCATGAAAAAGGTTATCGTACGTATAATTCTTTTTTTTAGGACTCCTTATGTTACACATTACATTGACCTAATATTGGAGAATATAGTAGATCCTAGGTATTTTCCTATTATTGATGAGACTATGCAGAAAGAAAAAAAGGTGATCAAGTTTATCTATATCGTGCATGAGTTTTGAATTTGATGAGAAAGGAATTTACCAATGGTTGGAATTTGTGTCATCCTGGTTTGACAAGATTTGCAACAAATTTCTTATCACTTCAATTTTTTATTTCAATGAAGAAAGAGTTAAGACAAATGTTTACAAGTGATAAATGGGTTGCCTCAACATGCTAGGTCTAATGCTAGATTGGAGATTTACAGCATTATACTAGAAGACAGAGAATTTTAGTTTCAATGTCAACTTGTTATTCGAATTTGTGAGCCTTTAGTGAGGGTACTTTGATTGGCTGATAGTAAAGAAAAGCTAACAATGAGTTATTTTTTGGATGCCATGGAAAGGCAAAGGAAACAATCAAGGCCAATCTGAAACATAGGTCTTTTTTGTATACACCGTATCTTTCAATCATCAATGAGAGATGAGAAACACAACTTTCTTCTCCTTTGTTTGCAGTTGGGGCATTTTTGAATCTTAGTGTATATTTCAGACCAAATTTTACAAAGAAAGCTGAAGTCAGTAGAGGAACGCCATTCATTATTACAACAATTGTTGGCCATGAAATGAAGCAAGATCTTTTAAGCTCACAAATAGAGCTTTATAAGCTGTCTTCTGGAGATTTTGGATTGTCAATTGCTATTCGACAAAAAACAAAACTTTCTCTAGGTATTAGTTGTTTCTTTTTTCTTATTTTTTGGAAATTAATTATCATTTTATTTTATTTGTAACACTACTTTTGTTATCTTACAATTTGCAATTTTTTGGTGGGATCAATTTTGAAGTGTTGTTCTAAAATTACAAAGGTTTGCAATTCGAATTTTAAGTCAATATATGAGTGCAATGGGTTATGAACGGAACTGAAGCACATTTGAATTCATCCATTCCAAGAAAAAAATAGATTGGAGCATAAGAGATCGAATGACTTGGTACTCGTTTGTTACATTTTAAAGCTTCGGGAAAGATATGTTATTATCATTATTAATTTCGATATAATTTCTTATAATTTTCTAATAATTAAAATTTATTGTTTACTAGGAGTCTTAATAGAACAAGTAATTCAACAGATCCAATATCTATTGATAATATCGATCTTCTTGCTTATTGAGTTTACGAGGAATCAGATTTGATAAATGTGACTGACTTAGGAAGATAATCTTGGTTGAAAAAGCATTGACATATCATTTGGTGCATTGAATTTGAATGATAGTGATAATGAGACTCCTTTTAATGATGAAGATTTTATACCAAATGATAACTGGGGTCAGTGCAGTTATAGCGGATATCCTTCCGTTTTAATGAAGTTCAAGATTTTTGTTTTTTCCTTCTCTTTTAATTTTACTTATTTTTGATGTATATGTTAATGTAATTGTAAATGTTTTTGTTACATGTTTACTTTTATTTGGTTAATTCCTCGTCACAAACTCTTATAGTAAATTGTAATAGTTTGGAAGTTAATGATATTTATTATTATTTTTATTGGATGTTTTGAACTTTTGATGTAATTATTATTTATTATATGATGAAATTGTAATATTTTAAATACTTTGTATTTTTTAATTTTATATTTGTATGATGATAATTTTCTTTTTTCACATAATTATGATTATTATTTATATGTGAAATATTTTAAAATTATTGTTATTACTTATTATTATGAATTTTTAAAATATGGTTGATATAAACTTATAAAGTATACAATACAATTGTACTGACAATAAATTATTTTACAATTTTTTAAGAAATAAAAATTATTTTATAAATTTAAAAAATTACCCTAAATAATATACATACTAAAACTCAATACAATGTCAAGTTGAGTACAATATTCGCAACATTAATAGCATCTTCTTTCTTTTAATTTTACCAAAAATAAATTATAAAACCCACTATCTCGTTAAACCCTAAAATTTGCCACTCTCCGGTGACTTAGTGAAGGCCAACATGTACTCGCTATTCATCTTGCAGCCCCGCAAAGCTCTGTCGGACCTGCTCGGTATACGAATTTTCACGCGACTCATGGGCGGTGGGCCTAGGACCTTCCCCGGCGGCATCAATAAGTGGCAATGGAAGCGTCTTCACGAGAAGAGAGCAAAAGAGAAAGAAAAACGACTGCTCGACCAAGAAAAACAGCTCTACGAAGCCAGAATCCGATGCCAAATCCGAGCTAAACTCGCCGGCAGACCGAACCCGGAACCCAACCCCAATGGGCACAACCCCATGTCTCCTCGGGAACACATCAAAGCCCTTGCTGATCGCTTCATGGTGTCTGGAGCGGAGGATTTGTGGAACGAGAAGGACGGTCCTTTGGAATCCCCACAACCACCACGGAAGTCTAATCAACGATCGGGTTCACTAAGTTCAGGTCAACGAGCTGGATTGATCAGTTACCCAATTGATTTAAGGAAGCTGGTGTCGGTGGAGGGACGCAATGTGAATGTAAAAGTTAGATATTATACGGTACTAGGAGGTTCGGATTTCGGGACTAAAAGTAATTGGGTGAAGAAAGACACGAAATTTAGGAGAAATCCGAGTTCTTCAAACAGTGACGATTCAAAAAACTTATTTGGATACGATGCAGAGAAGCATTTTCGTGGCAAGCTTAGGAATGAAAGTAACTCCAAGAAAATGATTGGTTCCATTGAGAAAAGAGGCTTCAATTATCCGAAAATGAGGAGGGTTTGGAAAAATGAGAGCTCTTCAACTGATAGTGATGATGATGAGGAGGAGAAGTTTGATTCAGATGATGAGATGGTGGAGAGTGGGAGACGTTTGAGGAATAGAGGGTCTAGCGCTGCTCTGGGGGAGTATGACTTGAAGAGAACGAAGAGAGTGCCGTTAAAGGAGCTTGAGGATATTGATTTTGCAGAGGAGGTGGAGTTTATTAGGAATGAGCTTGAGAAGAAGAAGAAGTTGATTGGAAATGATGGAGAGAATGGTGAGGTTGGTGAGGGGGAATGGCTTCTTAGTAACAAAAGGTGGGGTCATGTGCTTCTGATATCATTTTTGGTTGAACCCTGTGGGAGATTCTTTAATATATTTATTGGTTTCGTACCTATTTGGAGATGTTATAGCTGGCTTGTTTCTTCAGATTTGATGAATGTGACATCTCTCCGTTAACTGTCAAGGCACTTACTGAGGCTGGCTATGTTCAGATGACTAGGGTACAGGGGGCTACTCTTTCTGTGTGCCTTGAGGGTATGCTTGCCACCTCTGTTGTTTTAGTGTGAGATATGGATAATAGTCAAGTTTCTTTCTTTTTGGTTCTGGCGTCAAGCTGAAAATAATATAAGCAAAATAATCCTTGGTTGTTTGGCAAAATGATGTTTAAAATTTTCAAATCCAAAGTGCAAAGAGTTGATACCATCACATCCAATTAGATTACTTATGGTTTTGTATCGTAACTTGTTGCAGGTAAAGATGCTTTGGTCAAAGCAAAAACTGGCACAGGAAAAAGTGCAGCATTTTTGGTACATTACGAGCCTCTTGACAATTTTCAAGTTGTTTGTACGGCTTTTGTTCTTTCTTCAATTTGTTTGTTAAGTGCAAACAGCTTCCTGCTATTGAATCAGTTCTAAAAGCAACAAGTAGTGACACCAATCCACGGGTGAATCCTGTATATGTTCTAATTCTCTGCCCAACAAGAGAACTAGCAAGTCAGATAGCTGCGCAGGCAATTGCAATGCTGAAATTCCACAATGGCATAGGCGTGCAGACACTTGTTGGAGGTACACGTTTCAAAATTGATAAGAAACGTCTAGAATCAGATCCTTGCCAGGTTTGGTCTTTCATTCATGCCTTTTAAATTTTGACTCAGATCACCATTTTATTCATTTGGATATATGCAAAATCTAGTAATTATTGGATCATTTATAAAAGGCATGGCTTTTGTTAGTACAGCGTAAATATGGTAGTCACTGTTAATTTATCCTTCTTCAGATGATTGTCGCAACTCCAGGTCGACTACTGGATCACATAGAGAATAGAGGGGGCTTATCTGTCCATTTGATGGCATTGAAGATGCTAATACTTGATGAAGCTGACCACTTATTAGACCTGGGGTTTCGGAAGGATGTGGAAAAAATTGTTGATTGTTTGCCCCGTCGGAGGCAGTCTTTACTGTTCTCTGCGACAATTCCGAAGGAGGTTGATTTTAGATATCTGATTATAGTTATAAGCAATGGATTATAGATCTGCATCAACTGTATTGTACACATGTTTGCCTTTTCCACTGCAGGTTCGGCGGATATCTCAGCTTGTGTTGAAAAGAGAGCATGCTTTTATTGATACAGTGGGCTTGGACTGTGTGGAAACTCCTGAAAAGGTACATCATCGATCATAATGATGGAAACATGGAAGTAGATAATTAGCAAGAATTTGCTAATTACAAGAAATGTTTACTTTAACATGAAGATTTATTATATCAGGTTGAAGGGGAAAGGGATTGATTTTTCTGGGAGGATAGAAAGGAGCTTGCAGAAATTCTCTTACCCCCCATTCACATGTTCCTTATATGCATACCATTATACTTATTTTTAGATTTTGCATAAATGTTACTAATCAAAATTCTCAATGTCTAGAATGCTGAATAGATCAACTCTGATCTATTTTCAAATAGTATCATTTCGCTGTATTCACTTATTGGAACCAGATAATATACTTGTTCTAACTTAAAGATGGGAAGAAACAATCTCTGTTGCTAATATTTGCTTCCTAAATTCAGGTGAAACAATCATTTCTAGTCGTTCAGCATGAGTTGCATTTTCAAGTTGTACATCATCTCTTGGAAGAGCATATCAAGCACACTTCTGATTACAAGGTAAATGTGTCGGTGATTACCTTTTAGATATTCTTTATGTTAGATTGCGTGCCTAATTTGTTCCACTTGCACTTGCATTTAGGTAATTGTCTTTTGTTCAAGCGGGATGGTAACATCGCTCTTTTATCTACTTTTACGAGAAATGAAGATGAATGTCAGGGAGATGCATTCTAGAAAGCCTCAACTCTATAGAACTCGTGTTTCTGATGAATTCAGGGAATCAAAACGATTGGTTCTTATTACTTCTGATGTCTCATCTCGGGGAATGAATTATCCTGATGTTACTTTGGTCATCCAGGTACGGCTACGTCTTGGGAGAACTGCTAAGTTCTTCGATACCAACCTGAGCTTTGTTCAGATGACTTCCTTTCATAGTTACTGCTGCTGAAATGATGCTAACCATTTGTATATAAAGATAGTATTAACGGGTCAATATGACATGCATGAGTAGAACTTAAATGATCTCTGACAAAGCTCCAGAGATCGTTAAATGACCTATTCAAGTAGGTTTTACCTTCAGATATGTTCTGCCTGCTGCCCCTGTTAGCAATACTTGATAGTGCTCAAACAAAAACTTATCTTCTATGCAATTTGGGTATATAGAATTGCGTACAAATGATATTGAACTACAGTACAGATTGATATATTTGGTTGGAAAACTGTATTTTCCTCTCTTTTTGAGTCTGCATGTCTTGTGTTGAATTTATTACAAATCTTAATCATAACCAGGTTGGTATTCCTGCTACCCGTGAACAATACATACATCGTCTCGGAAGGACAGGACGTGAAGGAAAAGATGGAGAATGCATCTTATTGCTTGCACCATGGGAAGGATATTTCCTGGACGAGTTGAAAGACCTGCCCCTTGAGAAAGTTCCTTTGCCTCATCTAGAAGAAAAAGCTAAATTGAAGGTCTATAACTTTAGTTTTAATATCTGTTCTTATTGTTTGATAATTCATTAATTTGTCCTTGCTAACCATGTTGAAACAGATGGATTCTCTTAATTGAAATGTAGCTGTTGTTTATTTGTAAATGGTGTAGCACTCACATTAACATGCACTATTTGAAGGCTTGTTTCTACATATTAAGCCCTACCCATGGAGGTGCTAATGTGATTGCATTTATTGTATGCGGAAAGTAAGATCAGTGGGTGGTACTTGTGCTGAAGTTATCTGTTTGAGTGGCTTAACCTGCTCTATTAACTCTGATGTCTCCCCTTAAATATCAGAAGTAACCAATGTGTCTTGCCCAACTTTAATTAAACAATTCTTACTGCTATGCTATTGATCTTAAAACATATGTGGTTAAATGTTACCTAGGCCAATAGGATTTCAGGTATATCTGTCTTCAAATTATGGATGTGTACATATTGAAAGAATTAATGCTTGTATACTGCTTACTTTTCGCAGATAGACAACTCATTGTCAAAGATTGATACTAGCATCAAAGAGGCAGCATATCATGCTTGGCTAGGCTATTACAACTCGATCAGAAAAATTGGGAGGGACAAGACCACGCTTGTTGAGCTGGCAAAACGATTTTGTGACTCGATAGGCTTACAACAATCTCCTCCTCTCTTCAGAAGAACAGCATTAAAAATGGGCTTGAAAGGCATTCCTGGTATCCGTGTCAGAAATTAACAGTTCCTAAAGTATTGTTCATATTACCTCTGCATTGTGGAGACAAAAGAGGATCACGAGTGAAGCAAACACCAAATTCAACTTTCATTCAACCTATGTATTACTACTGGGACAGATCATCGTATCTCATAATATTGTCTTGTAGGTTACTTTATTCTGATGTGGTTCATTTAATTAGCAAAACTAATCGATGTTCTTGTACTTGTATCATGTTTTGCTGAATTTTTTTTTAAATTATCGGTAACCAAAATTTTCACTAAAAATACTGTCTTATTGTTGGGTCTCTAGATGTGACATTCCTTGACTTATTAGGATGTTTGATGTAGCTTTTTGGTGTCTTAAATTGCTGATTTTGAGTCGACGTGCCATTTTGATCTTAATTTGATGAATGATTTTGTTTGACTGTGTGTGATTGGTTTCAATTGCTTGAAGGTCAATGAACTGTAGTGTGCCATTTTTGTCTCAGTTTGATGATTATCTTGTCTGTCTTTGCTGCAGAACTCAAAGCTCCTGAAGTTTTAAGTATACATGAAAGGTGGTCTGATCATGAGACTAGACGTGGATGGTTGCAGAGGTTACATGTATTTCATCCTTCATAGTAGATTTTCCCTGCCTGAGACTTGAGGTGGAATATTGTGAGATCTATGATTGAAAATGATTCCTGTTCGAGAAGTGAATTCCGTGTTAGATTATGTTGAGCAATTTTGTTGAGCTGAGAAAGTGGAGCAATGTCCCAATTCCAATTGAGGTCAATTTATAGTAAGGCTGTTGATTGCTTCTGGTTAATTGTGAAGCGTGAATTAGCATTACAATGTATTGGTCATTTAAGTACTACATTAGTGACTAATCTAGATAAAGGCCAAAAAAAAAAAAAATCCTTGGATGCCAAGGTGATGTAACTATTCTGGTCGTTGCCATTTCTCATGTTTTGACGAGAGGGAGGGAAGGAAGCCTACGGCATCTATCAAAGCAGTCATTAGTTGGCTGAAGTTACACAATTGACCAGTATTATGATTTGTCATATTTCAAAGGTAATGATATCCACTTTGTATTTTAGCAGCGTCTTTTGACATTCCGATATTCTATTGAAATAAAAAAAACAATAGATAGAAATATGACGTGTATGATTGTTATTTAAATTGTTAGAATTAAAATTGTAATCCTTTTCCCCCCCTCCCAATTCCATATTATAATCAATGTTATGGATGTTGGATTGATATTGATATTGGATTTGATTCTGGTACCATATTATATTAGTACTTTTTAGATATTTTTTAAATTTATAAAATAGTTTATAAATTTTTTTAAAAAGTTATAAAATAGTTATTCAATATATTGCCCTATGTAATTTATAATTTTATATCAATCATATTGTCAAAAAATTATAGAAGTTTAAAATAATAATAATATATTTATTTTTATTAAATCAATCTTAAATTAAAGATAATAATTTATATTTAATTGAAACTAAAAGAACCTTATTAAAGGTTAGTAATAGAATTTCATGTTAAATGTTCTTAAAATAAATGAGGTGTATTATCATTCTTATGACAAAAAATTTAATTAGTGATAAATTTATAAATAAATTGTTACTTAATTTTAAATAATTTAGTAATTTAAAATATAATAAAAGAAAATATACTCTTATATGCACTTTAATTTTGATACATACAACCTCAAAAAGAAATCAAGTGTAAACATTCATGAAATTAATGTTTGTCATATTAGATTGATTGCTGATAATAATACTTTCACATGAAAGAATTTTACAAATTTTGTTGGCATTTTTTGAAATTGGTTGGACTCATTTCACTTTTAGTGGATTAGATGTGAAGGAAGAGAGGAGTTATTTTGTCATTTAACATAAAAGAAAAATGAGAGAGCACAGTAACAAAACCCTAAATTTTGTTTTTGAGAGGAAGCCTATACTTTTCATAATGGAAAACTTTTAGCTTTATTTTTGATCTCTCATTGAACTCTTGGCTTTTCTTTATTCACTTCCGATGAGGGTCTCACCTATTGAGATGTTTTAGCCTTCTGTATTCTCTCTATTGGAGCTGGACCTTCATTTCGTTTATTGGCATGTCCAACGGTGGAGCATGAAGTGGTGTGATGACAGTGGCTGCAGGCGGTGGCATGGTAGCAGTAGGTGACCCTAGAATGTTGAAAATGGGTAAAGAAGAGAGAGGGATGAATATGGTGTGGAGTTTGTTGTGGTTGCTTTGTTTTTGTTTTCATTTTTTTTTTGCAATTTAATCCTTGAAGATTTAGAAGTTTACAGTACCAGCCGGTATTAGACAAAAAATTTGGTATTGACTGATACTAACCGTCGGTATCAAAGACATTGTTTCGTACTATTCTTTGGTCGGTATCGATTAATAAGGTAAAAAACTCATATCTTTGGCTATAATTGTTTTCCTTTATAGGATTTAACCACATGTAATTCTTAGAAAGGCTGTAATTTGGAGCTAAAGGCTGAAGTAAGGTGCATGTATGCTCGCGCTTTGGCATAATAATCATTTAAGTAGCAAGGTCGAATGGATGTCTTTTAAGGGCAGGGCAAGAAACAAAAGTAATTCTTTGGTTAAAAAACTAAGTTTTTATGTTAAATAAATAAGAAAATAGTCTTTTCCACGTTAGGTAAGTGGGTGGGGGTGAATAAATAGGTAGAGAAATGAAGTAAGTAACAGTCATAAATTAGATGAAGCTACTTAGGTTTAGAACAAGAGTTGGTGGCTTTCAAAGGAGATTGGCTCTTTTCACGCTTCCAATGCTTAAAAAGAAAAAAAATAAAAAAAGAACAACACAAACAAAAAGGTAGCAAAGAGAAAAGAAGAAAATGTAATATATAATGTAATTCTTCCCTTGTGGTAAATACCTTCTTATTTGCCCAAAAGTCATACTCCTACTCTTCTGAAATTTTTTTCCTGTATATGGTTCTATAATTCCATTAGCTTTGGAGGCTGTATAACTGTGAACATCAAATAGCTACAACTTGAGAATATACAATAGATGAGATCCAAATCTACAAAATTGAATTAATAGGTAGAAATCAATCATGTTACTTATCTTTATGTTGTTGTTTCTGGAATAAAATGACAAGTTGCTTAGACTCGATGGTGTTGACATTGGAAAGTAGCCTTACAAATTTCAATATTTACACAAGACACTAGGAAATAATCCTTCAAAAGCTCTTTTACAAGGCTTAACTTGCTGCAATCACAATATTGGACATCAGACCTAGACTTCCGGATGAGGAGCCTTGTGAGGCTGCTAATGTTCTAATTAACACTATAGTTAGTTTGATAAAGGTTAGCTTTCATATATGAAAAAGCAACAAACTAGTACTATCTTTATCTTGAAAAGAGGAAATATATAAGCAAAACTAAACAGTGATTTTGTTAATGTATAAGTAAAATAAGTTTTAAATTGGAAAACAATCTACTTTGACCTTCCAATTGTAACTTTAAGTATACTTAAATTCTTTAATTGTTGGACCCCGTTTCCAGAATTCAACTCTTGCTTAACAAAATACCGTCATACTTGAGCGTGTTTCCCTGAAATCTCTTAAGAAATCGTGAAGCTTAAGATCTTGTTCCTTTTTTTTTTCCCACTAACACATCTCACTTATATAAATTAACAATTCATGATCAAATATTTATCATCTCAACCTCATTCATACACAAATTCATATTCCTCTCAATATCATCTATACATAAATCATAATTCATTAACATCAAAAGAATAGCGTTCTTTACAAAACTGACGCGACATTTCAAATCCCAATACATCAATGCC
>JAOQMR010000213.1:24510785-24521864 GCA_027563865.1 Erythroxylum pelleterianum
TAATTTATTGCAATCATGCTTAATCAAAATCCAACCAAAACAATTTATCCTTCAAAACCTCAAAAATAAATCGAAATTATGCTTAATTCATCAAGAAGAATTTCGGGGGCCAACATATCTTACATAGCTCTTCATTCTTTTTCTGGTTTCCAAGCATTTTGATTATGGTTTTTAGATCCAAGCATTTCTAAATTGCCCTCAAAACCATCATCGCTAGTTTCCTCTTCAAGGCTGGAATTCTGCTCTTCATTTTGCTTTTCCTCTTCACTTTCATTGAACTTGCAAATTCTTCCACAAACTTCAGCATAGCTGGCTGCATTAAAGAACATAGATCAACAGCTCCTCATTTGTTTTGTGCAGCTAGCACCCCTACCATCTTCCTCAAAGACTCAAATATACATTTTGGTAATGCCTTAGTGAATAAATCAGCAAGCTGAAAGTTGCATCTGCAAAATGCCATTTTAATTTCCCTTTCTTCAATCAATTCCCTAACATAATGGTACTTCGCCTTCATATGCTTAGTCCTTACATGATCAGATGAATTTTCGGCCATGGAAATGGTAGCACTTGAATCACAATAAATAGTTACACAATTCTCCTTCAATTCATCCAAATCCTTCAAGATTTTCTTCAACCATTGAGCTTGTTTTGCAGCCATATTCACAGCCACATATTCAGCTTTAGCTGATGATTGTGCTATAGTACTCCTTTGCTTCTTTGAACACCAAGAAAAAACTCCCGAACCCAAGCTACAACAATAACCACTCCTACTTTTGCATTCATTAATTCCAGCATAACTAGCATCACTAAACTCATACAATTCAACATTTTCCCTTTTTCCAAACTAAATTCCATGATCAATGGTGTGCTTAACATACCTTAGTATCCTTCTAGCATACAAAGCATGTTGTCTCAATGGGTTTTGATTGAAACCAGCCATTATATTCACAGAAGATGCAACGTCGAGTCTTGAAGCGCATAAATACATTAAAGAGCCAATCATACTTCTATAATACGACACATCAAATTGCTCACCTAACTTTGTGGTCTCCAACTTCAGCTGATGCTCCATGGGGGTTGACATGCCACTACTATCTTCCAAGTTGAATTTTTCGATTAACTCTTCTGCATATTTCCTTTGATGAATGAAAATCCCCTCTTTCCTTTGATCAATCTCCAATCCTAGGAAGTAACTCATCTCCCCTAGGTCTGTCATTTCAAATTCAGACCTCATTAACTCCTTGAAATCCTCCACAAGCTCCTCCTTAGTTCCAATTATGAGCAAATCATCTACATAAAGAGAGCATATCAGTTTTCCATCTTTGTTTCCCTTCACATACAATGTAGCTTCACTTTTGCTTCTTATGAAACCATTTTGCAACAAGTAACTATTAATTCTTAAATACCAAGCTCTCGGAGCTTGTTTCAAGCCATAAAGAGCCTTCACTAGCTTGTAAACTTTCTGCTCTTGTCCTTCTTTCACATAGCCTTCGGGTTGCTTCAAATATACATCTTCATCCAACATTCCATTGAAAAAAGCACTCTTCACATCCATTTGATGCACTTTCCATCCATTATTTGCTCCTAATGCCAACAACAATCTCACAATGTCAAGCCTAGCTACTGGAGCATATGTCTTGGTGTAATTTACTCCATATTCTTGTCTGTAACCTCTCACAACCAATCTAGCTTTGAGCTTGTTGATTGATCCATCTGGGTTGAGCTTGGTTTTGTAAATCCACTTTGAATCCACTACTTTAGTTTCAGGTGAAGGTAGATCCACCTGCAGCCATGTTCCATTTTCCTCTATTTCTTTGATTTCTTCATCCATTGGTCTTTGCCAAATTCCTTGCTTGATTGCTTGGTTGAAGGTCTTCGGTTCAGCTCCAGCCGGCATTGCACATTCAAGCATCATATGTGCATCATTTGGTTCTTCATCTGCTACATTATACCTGAAATAAAAAATGAGGTTAATTTCATTATAAATCGAGGTTAGATCTCTTATTTTGTGGGCACTATTTGAGCTTGTATCCTCCTCTTGAACTTCTGAACCTGAATCATCACTTCCTGAACTAGGTGATGGCTCTTCTTGGTTCCCTTCCTCTTCAGAATTGTTGGAATTTCCAACAGCTGTTACTTCATCATTTCTTTGATTCCTTTGCTCTTCAAGATTGTCATAATTTCTAGCTGCTATCCCTTCATCATGTGGTTCTTCTCTTGCAACTTCTTGAACAATTGGCTCATTTAATGGTATTTCAACTCTAGCTCCTCCTAACTTCTTCACCGAATGCTCATCCCACTTCCAACCTTCATTTTCATCAAATTTAACATCTATAGAGACAAACATCTTCTTGATTTCTGGATTGTATATCCTATACCCTTTGGATTCCAAGTTATATCCCATCATTACCCCTTTCATTGCCTTCTCATCTAACTTTGTCCTTTTTGGTTCAGGAATGTGTATGTATGCAACACATTCGAACACTTTCAGCTGATGTATCTTTGGTTTAACTCCAAACCAAGCTTCAAATGGAGTCATTTCCTTCAATGCTCTTGTCTTTAATCGGTTCTACACATAAACAACATTAAAACATGCTTCAGGCCAAAAATTCTTTGGAACTTTCATGCCAAACATCATAGCTTTTGCCATCTCAACAATTGATCTATTCTTCCTCTTTGAAATTCCATTTTGCTGAGGTGAATATGCAACTAAAAACTGATGGAAAATCCCTTCCTTTTCAAAGTAATTCTTCATCTCATTCGAAATGTATTCACCTCCCCTATCCCTTCTCTAGCATCTCAATTTATTCCCACATTGTGCTTCAGCTTCATCCCTCCATATCTTGAACATGCCAAACACTTGATCTTTGCTCTTCATGAAGTAAATTCATGAGTATCTTGACACATCATCAATAAACTCTACATAGTACCTACTTTCTCCAACAGATGGTGTCTCCATTGGTCCACAAACATTAGTGTGCACCAATTGTAATTTTTCAGTAGCTCTCCAATCACTTGTTGGGTAAGGTAACACATTACTCTTTCCTTTTGTACAAGCCTCACATGCGGTTTTCATTTTGCTGCTCAATTGTGGTATGCCTTGAACCAATCCTTTCTTCTGCATATCAATGACATAATCCAAGTTTCCATGTCCATATTTTTGATGCCACAATTGAGTCACTTCTGTCAATGAAAGTGCAGCAAATGCTCCATCTACTTCTTGCATTTTAATCTTGAAAATTCTATTAACCATAGGGACTTTGTGCACTAAATCACCTTGCTTATTGAATATCCTACACATTTCATCTTCAAAGTACACCTTATACTTCCTTTCCAGCAGCTAACCAACACTAATTAAATTTTGATCAAGTTCAGGAATGTAATACACATCATCAAGGATTGCATTTCTAGCTTTTGTACCTAGCTCCACAGCCCCCTTCTAGGAAACCGATATAATTTCACCATTTCCAATCTTCACTACCATGTTTATATTTGTGTCTTTCTTCACAAATGCCCCTTTTCTTCTTGTCATATGATTTGAACATCCACTATCCACTAGCCATTCACTTTCCTTCTCCTCCTTTGCTTCAGCCATACAGATCTCTGCATCAAATTTTTCATTTCGAATTGGATTACATGACTCCACTACAAAGGCACTCTCTTCCATTACTGGTTTTTTTGTTACTTTGCAAGTTTGAGATGAGCTTGGTTGATTGTTTGAAGGGTTAGTTTGGATGTTTGGACTAATTTCAAAAGGTTGTTGAGGTTGTTGAGAAGATGGATTATGCACAGGAAATGAATTTTGTGGCTGATGGCTCAAGGTTGGTGATTGGATCGAATGGTATGGTATTTGGTGAGTATAAGCTAATTGAGATGCATATGATTGGGTTGCTTGTGGTTGAGGTGTATAGGCTTGATTTATTGAAGATTGTGAGGTGAAATGTTGTGTATATGTTGCATTTTCTAAATTTGCAACATAATGAGCTTGATAAGTTTGTGGTTTAGGAGCATTTTGGTAAGGTTGAGAAGGGATTGGTTGATTTGGTGACATAACTTGTTTTTGTAAGGGATGGATTGGTGGTGGTTTGCCAAAAATGGGGCTTTGAGGATTTTTTTGCTCTTGCATCCACTTCTCATAGCATACCCTTTTTGAATGCCCTCTTTTCCTACGATGTACGCAATCCACATTTTCATTCCAAAAGCATTCATCAGCTGCATGATGTGTCTTTCCACATAATTTACAACTTGGATACATTCTCTACCTTGAACTCCTAGATCCACTTTGCAATCGGTTGGAGCTATTTCCTGCATATTGGTTAGTTGGTTGGTAGTTTTGGGGATGGTTTATATAAGGCACTTGATGAGGGAATGGTGTTTGAGGATACATTGGAGGTAGCTGATATTGAATGTAATTTTGGTGATAATTCTGATTTTGTGGACATGAGGACTGATACAGATTTTGAATGTTTGGAGGATAATTTTGCAAATGTGAAGGTATTTGAAGTTGGACAGCATTTGAATCAAGATGGTTTTGGGTTGGATTTGAGGTTTGGGTGAGGTTTGGTAGATTTTTAGGCACCTTAAATCTTTCAGCCTTCAAAGCATACTCTTCCCCTTCTCTTCGAACTCCATGTCTCTCTTTATGCATCTCCAACACATTGAATACTTGCTCCAATGTCACTGAACTTGGATTATTGGTAAATTTCCATTCTACAGGTGCAATAGTTGCTTCAAATCTCAAAGGTAATCTGCTTAAGAACTTGTCTACTAACCTATCAATGTTTATGTTTTCTCTAAACTCTTTCAGATGTTGAACTAAGTTCATGAACCTTGTTTTTGCATCTCCCACACTTTCTTCATCTTTCATCGAGAAGTTCTCAAAACTTCTCATCACAGCTTGCTTCTTTAACCTTAATGATTGAGCCGAGCCTACATATTTAAGTTTCAATGTTTCCCATAGCTCTTTGGCATTTTTGCAACTTGCATGTCTCAACAAAATAGCTTCACTCACTACAGATCTCAAGAAAACAAGAGCTTTAAAATCCTTGTCCTTCTCTTGTCTAACTCTTGTTTGTTGCTGCTCGGTTAGATCTGCCATATCCTCAACTTCAGTCACTCCTTCACTCACAACATCCAACCATTCACACATTCGAAGGCAATCCTTAACTCTAAGAGCCCAAGCTTTGTAGTTTTCTCTGGTTAAAACAGATATATTTGCTTGCATACTTTGCATATTAATCATAGGAAAGTTAGCTCCTGACATGGTTTCTGTTCTAACCAGGCTAGTGAACCGTGTAGCTCTGATACCACTGTGGATGGTTGGGCTAGAGATGGAAAAGACTTCGGTAAGAAATGTGCTTCAGGTCAGCTCCAAGTTGCAAGCTCCAATTTCAGGAAAAACAGAACACTTCAGTGGATAACTGGTTTTGAACTTCAGCAAAATGAGCAAACTTCAGTGAATCCTTTAAGTACTTGGAACTGAAGCTAGAAGGTGAATCAGAAGCTCCAGCAACAATTCCTAGACTCTAGCAAATTGTTTGTACTTCAAGAGCTCCAACATATCTGAACTTCAAATCCTCGAGTCTTCATTTCCTCAGCAGCAGCAAATTCTGTACCAAAAGGGGTTTATATTCAAAGAATGAACATTTGGCTGATGAACATCATTTGCATTCTATGAACTTGATGCATTCTATGTAATAGTCCTTCAATAGCAACAATGTGACTAACTCTCCAATATTTGCAAAACTGAATCAGTATTGTGGAAACCAGAAGCAATAAGACTTCAAGAGAATGGAATTTTTGCATTTTCAAATCTGCTTTGTTTCCATTCTTAGAGACTATCCTTCATGCCACTCAACATACACACATACGTATCAATCCCAAAACAATAGTAAAAGAAAAGGAAAAATGTAAAAGCTGATGAAGAGAAGAAAATGAGATTTTTCACAAAAATATCACTGTTACTGTTTCATTGTCGAAAATTGACGATTTTTTGAGCTTTTCAACTTAGCTCTTCACACCATTTTGCTTGATTACATCCAATGGCTCAAAATGAAAAGAAAAACCTGCTAATGTGTAAGATCTTGACAAGTTGCATGAACTCATTGGTTCAGCTAAAATAAAAGAGAAAATGTTGGTTGATACACCAACAAAAAAGCTGACAAGGAAATTTGTTTCTGATAAAGCTGCAGAAAATTAAAAACAACTAAAAGCGGACAAGGGTAATTCTTAGCTGCTAGGAGTAATCCTAGTTCCTTACCCTCCATTGCTAGTTTTCCTTACTAAAATTCTGGGACTTGTAGCCTGAATTTTCAGCAACCTAAATGGATATTTCAAGCCCAAAATTTGAACAACTAGCTACTAGTTTGATATCTCTTCTACTCGTCCTACATCAAGTTGCTACGAAATACTTGGTTATTCTTGCCAATTTCTAGTTCACACTTGCAGCTTTTGTAAAAGCATATTCAATGAAAACAATATAGTGGAAGTGACCCACATCAAACATTAGCATCCAATCCTTATTATTCAGCTTACTATAACTTTACCATCAAAATAGCTGCATTTTAAACCTTACTGCATCTTTCTTGGTTTTTGCAGTATTATCTGAATACTGGGAGTGGTCAGAAGTTCTCTTCCAGGGATGATGTTGTACGTTATGTTCAATCACAAAAAGCTCAAGTTTACCAACCACAATTGAAGAATACATCCATTGAGGGGCATTCTAAGGATCACCCTACGCTTATGTCTATGGAATATGTGATAATTTGACGTACACGCTTGCATGTACATTCATATTAGTTATTCCACTTTCTTGTAGGCTTTTACTTGATTGTTGATTTTTTATCATGAACATCCTATTAAACATAAGATTATCCTAAATGGTTACCCCATGGTTGGATTATGGAGGTGAGGTTGAGATATAGTGGCTCAAGGAGTGGAGAAATATACAAGGTATCACCTATATTTATCATTGTTGCTTTTTAATTTCAAAATGAAATGCTGTTTTCTATATTTGTTACCATTTTTGTCTTTTAAAATCTATTGATTGACATAAACCTCTCTATTCCTGCAAATCATTAATGAATTAGTATGATTAGTCCTTTACATGAATATGAATAATTTTAAGTGCAAACATCTTATGATGTTCCATTTGTTACAATTGTTCGAACTAAGGTAATTGCAACTTTTTTGGTAATGCTGACACTTTATCTCACCACAGAGTTTATTTTTAGAAAGGAAACGGGATGATAACTGATACTTTGAGTATATTTCAGCATGTCTTTGCTAAAAGATTTTAGATATGTTATAGCCAATGACACAATGACATAATGTTATTCTCCTTCGATTCATCTGCAGAGCAAAGTCCCTTTGTCTCCTCCCTCAATCTCTTCTTGACAGTTGATACTTTTGAATGTATCTTACTTATCTTTTTGATGGTTCAGAATGGTTTTAGTACAGATGTTAAATACCAATTTTTCCAAGATTGTTTGACTCTATATATCTAACTGCAATTGAAATATTATGACTCCATATCTAATTGAAAAATGAGTCAGTTGAAATATTATGACTCCATATCTAATTGAAGAATGAGTTTACTCTTTATATTTTGTCTTATTCGTGAATATTTGTTTATGATTATAATTTGTGTTGTAGTGTTATGTTGATTTATCAACAGGATATAGATTTTACTCCAAGCCATAGGTGTTACGATATCTTGAGACTTAAAAGCAAAAAGGCTGGATATCCAAGGAGAAGAGATCATGCAGTATCTTAAACCACACTAAAAAGGTTTTTTTTCCCTTCTGGACTACATATCGTAGTTTCTTGAAAGTTCTATTTGTTTAGGTTCCAGTTTATTGTTTACATTACATTCTACAATGTGAAAGATCTGGAAATAAGGATCACTTTTTATGAAGGTATTAAATCATTCTGTGCAAGTAACAAATAATAGGAGGCTTGCTGATTCATTAAAGGAATTTGATTTATATCATTAGTAAGATCTTAGAGTTAAATGGAAAATCTTGACTAGAACAACATATGCAATTGGCAATGATGTAGGGCAAGTAGAAGATAATATAACCTACAAAACTTATAAAATTTGGCTACTGGAGTTTGAGTTTTAGATTTGGGATTTCAGCTTAGGTTATTAGAATTTCAGGTTTTGTATAGCTGGAAATTTAGGATTTATTTGCTAGAAATTCAGGTTAAAAGTGTTGGAAATTTAGTGAAGTAAACAAGTAATGAAGGGTAGGGAACTAGGAATCACTCCTAGAGTGTAAGAATAACTCTTAAAAGAAAACATCGCATATTCTAATTGAAAACTAAAGTTTATAGAAAAATTAAGGATATTATTCTCGAAGCCTAAGTTAACCACTCACACATGCACTCGCACGCACACACACACACACGCACGAAGTTGTTGGAAACTTTATTCTAATAGTAAAGGCACTCCAATAAGAATTCTTTATTCTTAAATAAGTTAAGTCCTAAACAACTTAGGATAATATATCAAACTTATTACTACTTCCTATTTAATAAGGAAACCTAATATATAGTAAAATTTGAACCCTTGTTGTCTTTTTTGCCACCTTAACTCCAACTTTTTATTTCACCAAATTAAAGATTGCGGTTGATTGATTTGCCCTTTCTTTATTTCTTTACTTCTTTTGCATCAGTTCTCCCCTTGTTGTTGGAAGCCGTCCTCGACTGAGAACATGACAAATATCGAAAATCAGATTCTAGGATCCTAATATCAAAATTTTCTTTTCCTCTTTTTTTTGTTGTTTTTTTTGCTATTGTCCTTACTTAGAAAAGGGATGCAATTCTTCTATAATTATTCCAATACACCACCTTATTCCTTGTGTTGGTATTCCAAAAATGCAGCTTATCATATTCTGAACTTAACAGTTGGTCATTTAAGGTAAAGTTTGTCTTGACAATTGTATTTGGAGATGGCTCCAGAACAAAACCATACGTCTTCTTTACCATATAGGGATCAAGAACATAAGTATTGTTGCTTCTTGTAGTCAAATGCATCAACTTGCCATTATTGCTTAATTTTGACCTTGCAAGGGCACTCACAGCTTCTTTAAATATATGTTGTGTTAATTTTGCATCTTCGTTCAAATCTACTACTCTTTCATCACTCACTATGGCAGAATCTATGATTTGTTGTTTTCTCAACACCAAGGATATCATCAAGTTTTGAGCCAACATGCACCGAAACCCTTGGTACTTGTCAATTTTTTCAGCATCCTATTTTGTTATTTTAGTTCGCTGACCAATTGTTTTGTCCTGTTGTCCTGTTGCCTTGTTGTTTTAGTCTGTTGTTCTTGTGTTTTTAATTTGTCGTTCAGGCATTTCAGCTTGTTGTTTAATTGTTTAAACTTGTTGTTCAGTTGTTTCACCTTTAGGGTTTACCAAAGAATCCATTTCCTCCTTTTCTTCAACTTTAACACTCTGATCTTCTCCTGTTGTCAAACTCTCCACGTCATCAAGTATTGAGCACATTCTACATATAGACTCAAGGATTCTAATTGATTAGTTTACGGAGAGTTGCATACCAAAGTCAATGTTATCATCTTCTATTATTAAAATGTTCAGACATCTTACCCTGCTCTATACTCAAAGTGTAGGTTAAGGTTGAGAAGTGTCCAATAGAAGGTTTTCCGCTAGGGTGGACTAAGGAACTCAAGGTTAGAAAGAGTGCAAATGGAATAAAAAAAGACCCATTAAGAATTTTGGACACCTTTGCTGGAGTATTCATGTAAATATTGATTTCATGGAAAATGGTATCTCGATGGTTGATGATAGAGTCAAGTTTTGCTATTTGATTTTGTATTTAATTCAATATTGACATTTTGTTTTTCTTTTTTCTTGTTACAGTATTACAATGATCCAGTAATTGGATATGTCTTTCGCTCCAGAAAGGAGGTTCACTGCTATCTTGAAACTGGGGAGAACAGTAAATATGCATTTTTACCGAAGAGAAACCATTTTGCTCAGCAAACCTCGGTATATGCAAACCTATATTGCCTCTCTTATATGTAGGCCATGTTGCTCTAGTTGTTAGTTTCATTAACATTTGTCTATCTCTCTAGCAACCTATAATCCTGGTGGCAATAAATTCAGAAAATATGATAACATGTTTAGAAAGAAAATATTATGTATCTGGATATGATTTTTATCGGCCAAATGTAAGTGTTGGTTTATATAAACATTCTCCCTATATGGAACACATAATGATTTGATTTTATGTAATAGTTTAAATAAAGTATAGACAGAAGTTTTATATTGACATTTTGATGCAGAAAACTAACCCCTGGAAATTCAAAGTGAGTTCAATTGATTCAAAGTGATTAGGATTTCTAATTTTCTATGACAACAGCAAACATACATTATATTGTTCCAATGTTGTAAAATATTTACTCTGGTCCATCTCTTATTTTTTAATTAAGAAATTTTAATTTCTTAATTTCTTTTATTTAACTTTATGTACTTCTTATTTGGTATTTTCAACGACCTCAAATACACTTGAACATCTTAAAAGTGGTTTGAATCTTATTGAGTCTACAACCTTTCTGTTTTATCCCTGTGTTCTACAATCTTTTAATTGAGAGAAGGGCCAGCAGCACTTTCCTCGGTATGAAGTATAATCTTGCATAATACATGAATGCTAACCTTACACTACATGATGCAAATTGTCCTAGTTTGAGCAGGATTCTCCTGTTGTCCCTTTTTTCAGCCACATTCAGCCCTTAAGCAGTGGCAGTAGCGGAAAAGTTCTTGACCATTTTAGAAAAAGTTATTTGGATATCGCTGTTAAGTCGAAATGACTTTACGTATATTGAATTTTGATGACAACCAAAAAGAAGAAAAGCAGACGAAATAGCAGACGAAATAGCAGACGAAATATACCCTTAACAAAAATCAGACAAAGCAAAAACCAGACGGAAGCAACGTACAAAAAGCAGACGAAAGCCAAGTAATAAAAAGCAGACGAAAGCAAAGTACAAAAAGCAGACGATAGCTTATGCGGAGCAGAAAACAGACGATACGAAAAGCAGACGGAAGCTAAAA
>JAOQMR010000213.1:24525949-24539235 GCA_027563865.1 Erythroxylum pelleterianum
GCATGGAAATGGTGCAAACCCAAATGCCAAGTGTTGGAGGTATGTGTTCTTTAATCTTGTGATGCTCTAAATAAAATAGATCTTGGTTGTTGGATGTGTTTAATGCAGCATTTATTGTTAGCAGTACACTCTTCTCGCTGCAAAACCACTGTAGTATTGTACTCGGAGCAACCTTGAGCTATGGCACGAATATTGATATTTGCCTTAGCTAGAGCACTGAAAAGAGTAGCACTCTCTCCAGGAGTACTAGCCATTCGCTGACCAACTGCAGCCAAAATACTACAATTTGGAATGATTGCAACCTGAGGAAGGCGCCCAGCGTCTACAGCTTGACGAAATCTAGATCGCAGAGCTTCTGCTACAGCATTTACTTCCTTTTCAGGAACAGCACAGCACACTGAATGCTCACTACTAGCCTGGGATATCATAATGACATTAGCTCCCACCTCTTTTACAGCTCCAAAAATAGTACTAGCTGTACCAGGAACACCAGCCATTCCAGTTCCTTTAACATTCAAAAGAGCCAAATTATCTATTGTTGCAAAACCTTTTACAGGGGATACCAATTTCTGGGTATCTTCATTGTCATCAGTAGCAGAACTACAGATCATTGTTTCAGGCGCAGAGAGGTTGAAGATGTTCCTTATCACAATTGGAATGTCATATCTCATCACAGTTATAATTGTTCGTGGATGTAGAACGTTAGCCCCAAAGTATGACATTTCCCAGGCTTTTTGATAAGACAATGTGCTCAGTATCACAACTTCACTAACTTTTCTGGGGTCTGCACTATAGACTCCATCAACATCAGTCCCCTGTCTAGCTTTTAGCAGAGCACCCATTATAGCTGCAAAGAAGTCCCTTCCATCCCGCTTCAAAGTTGTGGGGATATTCTTAGCTGTACTAACTATGAAGCCAGTAGCAACCACCGTCTTTGATGGATTGCTTGACAACCATTCTTCAAATCTTTTCGCAGATCCCGCAAAATCAGGATTAACTTGATTGGGACTGGTAGGATTTACGATCAGTACCTCCCTGGTATCCATCCATTTGCAATCTAATCCACTCTTTTTAGCAACAAATGATAACATCTGTGCAGACCATAACTCTCCATGTCCAACAACAAATTCGGTAAAGGACTGTGTCGCATGACCAGCTTCGGATAACTCCCAAGTCGCTTCAGGTGCATCATTCACCCCATCTCCAGTCATAGCAACAACCTCACCATCCTCTTTAAGCAACCTCACTATACCTTGCTTATGCCTTGGCTCAGCCCTAAAGAATAACAATCCTCCACCTACTCTTTGTGCTAAACGGCGCTTCTTATCAGCCAGTCCCATGAACTCCCTTCCAGTCAAGCTTCTAGAAGATATATTATTATAAGGTCCAAACATACCTATTTCACGACAAATAGCCGCTGCCAGCTCCACCTTCTCTTTGTCCTTATATCTCCCAGCAGAGAAGAATCTCTCTGCCCGGTTGACCCATCTGTCTGGATCTTCCCCCTTAAAAATGAGCATCTCGATTCTTCGAGGTTTGCAGTCACGCCTCCAGTCAGGTGGTCGAGGTTCGTCACCTACTTGTCCTCTTCGCCAGTGTTCATCATGCCGGTAACCCTCCTCCTTGCGATAAAAACCTCTCAGCTCCGGTCCGGCCCTGTGGTCGCCGGTGATTCGTCCCTCCCTGTTCTGATCTTCCCCCTCTCGTCTATTCCCTCTGCGGTAGCGTTCTTCTCCCAGCCCCCTTGCGTGCCCTAATCTGTCCCCGACTAGATGTTTAATAGTCGGGTCAGACCCCTCCTTCATCTGGAGCTCCGCGGGTCGCCCATGGTCATACGGTTCCAAACCGACCCACCCAGCATCTCCACCTTCGTGAACCGTTTCCATCCCCTTCTCCTTACTAAGGGAAACCAATTTCATTTTCTCTCTTTCGCTGAACCTTCCCACCTGGAAAAATCGCTTCCCTCTATAAATCCATCCCTCCGGATCCTTTCCATCCAACGCTGGCATCTCCACCTGCCGAGTCCGACAGTTCCTTCGGTGATCTCCCTGTCGCGCCAACCCTGGCGGTGGCTCCTCCTCGTAGCTTCTCGATTCCTCTCTCGGTGGTTCAGGTTCTCGTTCTCCACCCACCATCGGTGGCTCACGTCGACTCCCTGCTTGGCGCACCCTCCCCCGAAACGGCTCCTGGTAAGTCGGGTTACTCCACCCATACTCCGGTGGAGGCTCAGTCGGACCCACCCCGACTAGGTAGTGTCGCCGGAGCTCACCCCTTGATTCAACCACCGACGTTGGCCCACTACTCCCGCCAGGTTCCATCGGCCCTTTTCCCTTGTCCACACGTGGTTCCGCTTCATTGCTCATGCTGCCCGCATTCTCCCCACTCCTCTCGGCCTCTCGGTGGCTTACCCATTGCTTAAATAACTCACGCAACTCCTTCATCTCAAGCTGGGATTGCTCCCAACTTTGTTGCCACCTTTCCTTCTCGAGTCTCTGTTCTTCCCTCCAGAGCTCAATTTGCTTCTGGAAATCTTCCCGTAAGTTCCCTCGTGCCTTCTCAAGTCTATCCATCCGATCATCCCCCTGCTTGTTGGCCATTGTAGGATCTATGCTCTGATACCACTGTTAGAATCCCGCCAACAAATAAAGGAAATATGTATATTGCTATCGATTTCCGTATAGGAATACAAACTATAATCTGGTTTCGAGGACCAGAAAACCTCCAGCCTTAGGCTCACTAGACACTCCACAGTATACTCAATAACATGCCTTCCCTCTCCCCCTCATTGCACTATTTATTCTCTCTGCTAAATCTCACAGTACCGTAAGTAACTCCCCCTCACAACCTCTCTCATACCACTGCCTAACCGAATGGAGTAACCTTTTACTTGGTTACCCCTTGCCTTGCCCTTCTAGAATATACCTGCATAATGGGAGGCCTAACAGATTACACCAATAGAAGGCTACTGAACTTAAGGTGTCATCAGATAAGTGCAAGGAGCCTGTTTGTAACTCCTTTGTTACTGAAAATCAGTCAATTAAGCTGGATATGGAGAAAATAAATGGGAATCCAGAGTCAGAACCATTTTCCCTTTCAGATTATTGGTCAGAATACCCATGCCTTGAATTTGCAGTCAGGACTCTTACAGGTGCCTTGCCGGGGGAGGATCCTTTGGCTCTGCATGGTTACTTCCAACAAGTCAACACTTCTCAAACCCAGAAGGAAGCTTACAAACAGCAACAAGCTAATACTATCCAGTTCCATAGGGATGCTAATTTGACACCGCCAGATATTGGCTTTCAGAATGATATATCAGTCCATTTTGATGTTCCAGAAAGACAGCATGCATTCCAACCATTGTAGCCTCTGAATAATCCTTTAGCCCCTCCCTCCGGAAATGTGGGCTTACCAAATTGCAGTACCAGTAGTACTCAACAGCCTCACCTGGAGGGAAATAAAGGATTGCATCAAAAGGTAAAGTCCTAGGACATAGCTACTAATCAATGAACATTCTGCTCGTCACGTATAATTGCTGCCGTAAGTGCATTTTGTATGTCAACCAGATGGCTCTAGCCATTTTAGCTTTTGTATTATGCTATCAAAAGTTATCACCGCTCTGCATACTATCCCTCACGATAATGTTTATCCCTTGTTAGAAGGATATCTCGACCTTCTTTCTTTTAAATTCTCTGTGCATCTAATGGCTGATTAAGAGCCTGCTCAAATATAATTGGAAATTCTTTAGAAATGTTCTTGCAGGTTTTCTGGAATCCTGAGTATGGATAGAGTTTGTCTCAAGGATTAATACCACTTTCATCTTGGCCATGTAAGTTTGACCTTAAACAATTATGGTGTTTTTAAGTAATCAAGAAAATGGATATTAACTTTGGTGAATTGACTCAAAACTTTTGCAATTAAGAAAACACTTGGTAATTTTGCTCGTCTTTTGTGCTGCAGATAAAGAGAGAAATAGCATTGGAGAGTGGAGACATGAGTAATCAAACGAAAAGGAGTTTATTGAGAAAGCCAAGCATATCCACAAGTCTACCTCAAAGTTCACTCGAAATACATGCACACGAAATCCAGGGAGCCAAAAGATTCAAATTCTTTTGTTATTTCCAGTTTAAATTTAATAGGCTGCATCAGACTCTTTCCATCCTCCGTAACTTTCCTCTTCTGCACCATAACCTCGACTCCGGCGTTCCTGAAAACAAAATTCAACCAAACCAAATGCAATAACATTAACACAACCCAAGCCAAAGGCAAGTGACAAATAGAACTTTTAGAACTCTCTAATATGATTAGAATTTTCTTCGGGATGCACACAAAGCATTGTAATTACCTCTGCTTTGAAGGTGAGACCAACTCTTATCTCTCCGCGGTACTCTTCGTCTTTAACGACGTTGTATGCTGTTGGTGGCAGACTTCCTTCCTGGAACAGGGGTCCTAGTTCAATGCTAGCCAAGGATCATATGAACAAATAACATTAGTTTGTTCATTGATGTAAAATGAGACTTGTTTAGAGAAAAAAAAAAAAAAGCCGTGAAGTTTAGTTAACTATAATTAGTTCTCACGTTGCTTCCCCGACAAAATCATCCCCACCAAAGGTGTCACTGTCCAGGATCTTCAAATGGAGTTCCGTCACCCCATCTGTCACATTAAAAACGAAATTTTCATTCCATTCGGGTTCAGTTCCTTTGCCTGCAAAATCATCTCTGTTTCAGTTTCAAAAACTCGCCGGTAAAAATTTCAGTTATTAGATCAAAATCATCTCTGTTTCAGTTTCAAAAACTCGCCGGTAAAAATTTCAGTTATTAGATCAAAACTGTAGCTTCTCTGGTAAACATTCACTCTAGTCAATCAAATCTAATACAAACGAGTCACTAGGCCTTTTATTATCTCATCCACAAGAACATGAAAAAGACGATTCTGCCAAATCTGATACAGTAAGTTCAGTGTATTTCACATGTTAATGCAATTTAGACAAACCTGAAGCAACGCTGCTTTTCTGCTCCTGACTGCGACAAGTTAGGATGACATAAGGGTCCATGTTATCTGCACACATACATACTATCCTCATCAAAGTTGAAACTTCAGAATAAGACCCAGAACAACAGGGAGACTGGACACGTTTCAACATTTGATCATAAAGATGTGATCTAATGGGTAGTGAGTCAAACTGTCCAAAAGTTAGAAAAACCTTCATGTCCTCAAATACCAACAAGATTAACATCAAATGTCCGAGTCAATGGTAGATCAACATCAAATGACAGAAATAACATATATATGGATGCCAATTATCAAGACTCGTATAAGACGTCAAAGATTTCATTTTTAGTGAACTGATCTAAGCAAAACCATAGTAAGAAAACAATCCATATGTATATCTCAATCAAGAGGGGGAAAATCAAGGAAGTTTAAAGGGGAGATATACTCAGGAAATCGGTGTTTGCAAGACCCTTGGCTCCAACAAGAAGCACTTCAAGAGTTCCGCGAGTCATATTTGAAACCAAAACTTGAAAGTGCCTACCAGAGATCCACAAAAGAAAGCTTCAAACGCAGAGAAAGTGCGATACAGAGCTTCCCTTGTTAGGTATCGTTATCACCGAGGAAAATAAATGATTATATGGTGAAAATAATGAAGGTTAAGAAATCATTTATACAATGTATTAGCTAGGGTGGGGAAGTTACTACCAATGCTTAAGCCGTAGATATAGGATGTGGGTTCATTTTCATGTATACATTGTGTCTCGTAGGAAATGTTCGTGATTGGATCAAAGTCAACGTTTTTCATTGCCATCAATGTCGCTGTGGAACATAAACATACAAGCAATCATTATAATAATTTCCATGACAATATAATGTAATTTATATTGTCCAATAAACGCATTTCTCGAATTATGTTTGAGTTAGGCAACTTCTTATATTGTTGATAGTTTATATGTTATAGGGAATTAATTGGTTATAATTATGTGATATAATTTGTAAAGAAATCTTTTATTTTTACATATTCAAATGTATATAATAGTCTCTTATATAAATATATATTGCAAGAAATTATGATGATATTATAATAATGAGATTCATATTATATTTATGTATTATTCTTAAATTGTTTATAATCATTATTCTTTTGGGACTGTAAATAAATAAAATATTAAAAGAACTAATACACGTTACATTTTTTACTTATAAGGGAAGTAGTGAATTATCACAGACTAAAATATGGAGATATTTAAACAAATGTGTAAATGCTTATTAGAGAATAAATTTACTGCTTATTAGTAGCCATGACAATTGGGCCTAGGCCTCAGGTCCAAATTTTTGGGCTCGACCGAGCAACGAGTTGGCTTGGGTCTAGCCTACCCTAGGTCCGACTTAGAGTAACAAAACGATATTATTTTTTGTGAAATTTTATAAAAAAGTAATAAATCGGATCAGGTCAGCTAGCTTGTCTTGAGCTCGAGCCTTTCTATGACCCTTTTAAGCCTCGATTTGGGCCCAGGCTTGAGATATTAGGACTCGACCCATTGCCATCCCTACTTATTAGAAAATAGGTTTACTGAGCTGGTCTAATATGATAATTCGATTTGGAATATTACTTATATGCCTATAAAAATTCTCATTGTGATGCATGTATAAGTAATCTTTTAACTTTGAGATCTCTAAAGTATCTCATATAAGAATTTTTATGTTTTCATGTGGCTTACAACTTATTCTAGTCAAGGATAGTTCAATAGGTAGTTATTGGATATAGCATGAATTATATGGAGGTGGTTGAGCAATCAATATAAGATTTATAACCATAAAGTGATTAGAGAGAAGCTTTGACAAATTATTCTAGCTTTAAGTCAAGATCAACATTAATTAAGTATATGATCAACACTAGTTTGTTTACGTTCACTTCATCCTCTGTCTTAGGTTTGTCCAACTTTTGCATTTCCCCTCCTTAAGTAACTTTAACATCAAATGTTTTTTTCACTCTTACCTGTAATGACTGATATTTCACCTCGATATTACTAGGAAGCTTCCTTTGAACTCTTTTTTTAACTACCTTAGTTAACTGACTCACTTGCACCTTCAAGCTATAAATGGATGTGTAATTAGATTGCACCAACTTTTTAAGTCTGCCCACATGAGATTTACGTTGCCTTATGATATCCAATTTTGCATCATTGGAAGATATGTATTGTTTGAGTATCTCTTCCATCCTCTTGTTTTATGACTGTGGTGGTTGTTAAAACTAAGGTTATTGCTAGAACCTAGGTGGTGTCATAGGTTTGCCTGCTCTAGCTTGATGCTCTTTCCATGAGAAATTTAGGTAACTCCTCTAACCTAATAATAAGTAGTGAAGAAAGGATTATTATTGATTGCTTGTTTACCTTTGTATCTAGCCATATAGTTTGCATCTTTATAGTACTTCGAGGTTGACTCCATATTTATAGTTATATGGGAAGGATGCTAAATACATGCCATATTGATAGAGTATCTCCCTATTAACCATGTCACACTTCAATAAAATCTTTATCTAGTTAGAGATGTTTGCTACTTTTGATGCTAAGTCTAAAAATGCTTGAATCTTATAAAGAGAACTTTTGATTATCCCTTTGCCACTTTAGTTGATAAATTTTTGGCAAAGGTGTCAATGTTCTTCTTAAACTCTTTAATACTTTTTTTTATATATGGTCTCTTGTGAAGCAGTGTCAAATAAGGTATGATATGTGAGTGTAAGTCCTTCCTAAAAGAATTTTGTAATCAGTTGTAAAGCGTACTAATGGTATGGGCATTGGCTAAGCAAAGCTTTATATCATTCCTAAGCTTTATATATTTTCCCCTCTTTTTATATAAAAATCTGAATCTACGTCCTTAACATGGTGGTCTTAAATAATATGGTCATCTTAAAAATTTCATAAACTTGGTTCCAATCTGTAAAAAATACATCATGATTGATAGCAAATATTAGTTTCTTACTCAGTCTCTCATGTAATATGAAAAGTGATAGATCTATGTTTTATATGTTATTTGGAGATAAAATACATGTTATTTGCATTTTTATAGCATGTTTTATATGGATTATATGATATTCCCCTATGTTTAGTTCATTTTCTTGCAGGTGATGATTTTAATTGAAAAAAAGGAATTGAAAGTGAAGAAGTTGGTGGATAAGGGCATAACAAGCATCATGCTTACCAAGGAGATAGGTTCCTATCTTTCGTGAAGTTTAAAGAAGTTGATAAGTAGAACAAAATCAACGGTAGAGTGGTGTATATGAATTGTCACTAGACTTATCATCCATTTACAAAGAGAGTTATAAAACAAAATTAGTGTCAGTTAAAACTTGCTGTCAAGTGTCAAACTGGAACATAAGTAGATGCAAAATTGCTAATCCTTGTGCACAATTTACAAAGGCTTGTTAATTCCCAAGTTCAAGCATTTTATGAATCTATATTTATAACCCTAATGGTAAATACTCTTATTAGGTTTAGCTTAGGGGACTTTTGGAAGGTTTTTAACACCCACCTTGATTTTGCTTTTGTAGTTTTAAGCATCTTAGTATTAAAGGAGGATTTAGAGAACACTGGAGGGGTCATTGGTGACTTCTCTAATTATTTTCTTCTATTCTTCCCCTTATGTTGAGATTGATTTGTGTTGGTTTTATTTTCATTATGTTTAATGGCTAGAATCCCTAGTTAGATTTAGGGATATAGTTTGCAACAGAGATTTTAATTTTTAATGTATGATTTAATTATTTGCTGTTGCATTTATTCTTTTTGTTCTTAATTGTTGAGTTTCTATTAACTATTATAAATTCTATCTTAGGGATTGTATGAAAGATTAAGAGGTGAAATATGATATGAGCATTAGAAGAATAAAAACTTAAGCATTAGAGAATGAAAGTATCATAGGCTATAGCGATATTTAATCAGGATAAATTATACATAGAGAGATAGTAGTTGCCTAATTGAGCATACTTGGTGGCTCGAGAGAGGGAATGGATACCTCAAGTTAATTATTATTTAAACCAATCTAATCAATTTTTTTAATTATAATTTGAATTCATTTAAGTGAATCTTGAAGCTTTAATATTTGTTTTATCTGCTTTCATTCATTAGTTTATTTGCATTGCTTTTGCTAGTTCAGTAAATTAATTATCTTCCATAATATTTTCTCTATTTATTTATATTGTTTAATTAGGATTGATGAATATATTGATGTAGTCCCTTCATAATTGATACTCTTGATTTTACTCTAGTTTATGCTTGTAGATAGATTCAATAGATTAAATCTTTTGGCATTATTATCGGGGAACTATATAATTATTATTTTTCAATATTAATTTTATTTTATTTTACATTTTCTTTCTTAGTAGGGGATTCAAAAGTAATAACTTAGACACTTTATCCTAAAATATAACGAAATTGTAGATAAAATAGACTGAGAAGGAGAAACAGGATGGCTACTATCAATATGATATTATTGTGGATTTAGAGGAGTAATTGTAACTAAAAAGGATGCATATTGGAGTTATCCAGTTACCTATGCTAAATGTAAGTCCCTTATACATTATACTAAGTCAAATAATGAGAAACTAGAAGCTAAAGCAAGTTCATCTATAATTGATATAAACCTTTAGTGGGTCACTTAGGGAAGACATAATCATATTTGTAAAGGAATTCTATTTGGTGATCCATACACTTTCGTTGAATGGCCTGATAGAAGATGATCTTTAGATGAGGTGTTTATATTATTATATAGATTAAGAAAAGGCATGGTTAATCTCAATTGAGGTGGATTATTTTGAGGAGTGAGATAAGTTTTATAATACCTTTATACTGAGATTTTCCATCCATACAAGATCATCAAGGTAAGGGTGCAAATTTAAAGCTTTACTTAAAAGGAAAGACACTTTGTGAACCTTAGGAAAGGTATAAAACCCTGCTTAATCAATGCCCGCATTGCTAGTATCCCTTGTAACTAATAGTGATGTAGTTCTTCTATGAGGGCCTCAAACTTACAAGTCAAACCTTATTTAGCAATGCAGTTCAATGTATAATCTATACAAAAACCATTAAGAAGGATAGGTATGTTATTAAAACCTTAGTAAGGAATTCATTAACCAAAGTGTTAAAGAGAAAAATAAAAAGCTTCCTTTTATTAGGCGTAAGCATCTTCAAATTTGGTGATAAAAGAAGCTAACCTTTCAAACTAGATAAAGATGTTTATTAACTAATATATAGGCAATATTGAGATGTGCTACCAGTATGGCATGTACGAGCATCTATCCCATGCATAAATTAATAATGATCTTGCCTCAAATTATAGTGATAATATAAATTACATGGCTGCTTATGGAGGAAAGGTAAGCTATGAGGAATTTTACCTTTTCCACTACCTATAATCCGGGGTGGATAAATCATCCCAAAATTTTATGGAATGAGTAGTGAGCTAGAGGAGGAAGACTAATGGTACCATTAGAGTTCTAATAAAGACCTTAGTTTTCCACCATAAAGTACTAGTATAAAAGAGATGTTTAAATAGTTCATACATTCCATGGATGTAAAATTAGATAAACTTAAAAAGGTTATGATGTCTATTTATGAACCACTTTATAACTTGGAGGTAAAAGTGAGAAAACTAGCTAAGATGGTGAGTGAAAGAGGTCTGGGTAAGCTTATAAGTAATACTAATGTGACCCTAGAGATTTAGTGGGTATCATTACAGTTAGGAGTGACACAATACTTGATTTTGGTGTTGCTAGAAAGAAGGAAATAAAGAAGGAAGGAAAAGTTAAGAAGAAGAATGAGGAAGATACGGATAGAAAGGAACTATTGTTGGTTATATCTTTAATCGATGCTAGTCAGAAACAAAAATCTAGAGTTATTGTGAAGCCTTATTTGCTGCCAATGTCATATTCTTAAAGGTTTAAAAAGAAAAATGAAGACAATTTTAAGATATTTTATATTTATTAAAAAAATATTCCCTTGTTGAAGTATGAGCTCAAAAGCCTTTATATGTGAATATCTTGAAGGAGATTTTCTCCAATAAAAATGAATTAAAATGGTATGCTTTGATGCCTTTGATAGAGGAGTGCAATACAACCTTGTATAATAAATTACCTTAAAAAGTTAAATGATCTAGGGAGTTTTACTATTTCTTTTCAATGGTGTTTCTAATGTTATTAATTGTGTATATTATTTAAACACAAGTACTAATCTTATGCCTTTATTTATTTTTAGGAAACTAGTAATAGTGGAGCTTAAACTAGTGAACGTGTCACTCTAGTTGATATATCATTCCATAAAGTATCCAATTGGGAGTAGTGGAAGTCCTACTCGTGAAAGTAAGAAAATTTATCTTTCTTTCTGAATTTTGATATAAAGTATAACATTGGGT
Organism: Erythroxylum pelleterianum; assembly: GCA_027563865.1. NCBI lineage: Eukaryota > Viridiplantae > Streptophyta > Magnoliopsida > Malpighiales > Erythroxylaceae > Erythroxylum > Erythroxylum pelleterianum. The sequence continues at coordinate 24,537,344 of JAOQMR010000213.1, forward strand.
CCCCATTACCTTAGAGAGACCATTCTTGACTATTAGAGGGGGTTGTAATTATTATGGCTAAAGGAAACTTAAGGTAGATAAGGAGAAAATGGAGCTATACATCTATAAGACCTTTAAAATGACCTCATATCCTAGATGACAACTAATATGGAATGAACTTAATAAACACTATTATATATGAATTTATTAAGACTACTGGTGTTGAGTCATTAAAAAAAATATTTAGGACTTATAAAAAAAAGGAGGTTTTCACAAGTAGGGATGACGTTTCTAGGTTATATCGATAGATTAAGCCTTTACCTTTTAGCAAAGAAGCACCCAATATGAAGTTGTAGACATTGCTTCCTCATTGGTGCTATGCATATCTTGTAGATAATCGTATGTATCCTACTAATTTCTCTTTCTCTTTATGTTAAATGTATATATGTAAACAATTTAATCTAAACAACAATCCTATATGAGTATAGATCCTAAGTGAAGTCCAGTTAAAAAAATTATAAAGAAGAGCTTGTGACAAGGTAACCCAATGATTTTTAATTTTATTTTTGTTTATTTTACTTTCTTCATTTGTGATTTCTTGAACAAATTTCTTTTATAGGTAAAATTTTGTGGAAATTCTTAAAGTTTTTCCTCACCAAACTTGTATTCATTTAGGGGAGATCTCTCAACCTTAATCACCTCGTGTGATAGAGCAATCATTTATCATTAATGATAATTCCATATTTAAGTGTGAAAAGGGAAGGGGGTTAAAATTTATATGATTTTATAATACTTATTATGTTTTAACCAACATAATTTCTTTATTAAGTTTTGGTTTGATGTGTCTTTAAGAAGATGGAAAATAAAGTCAATACATAGATTGAGGGTTACAAAGGATAATCGACTTTGGTCGATAAGGTTGGATATAAACTAGTAGTAAATAGTGTTTAAAGTGTTAGGAAATAGAATATAACTAATGCCAATCTGGGAAGTGAGTTTGACACTAATCTCATAAGCAAGCACCACTTTAAAGAAAAACTGGAAATAGTATTTAAATGTTTTAGGTGCTAGTCTCATTTTAGAACTTGACACTATAAAAGCTAGGCTTAAGTTGTTTAGCCCAAAATCCTAATTCCTTCTTCTACATCACCGCCTAATGTCTAAAACTCTTTATTTGTATTAATTTTGACATATTGTGCTAGACATCATGGTTTGTGTGATTTTTAGAAGCTCAGAAGAAACTTGTCGAGTGAAGTTATGAAATATGGTGAAGTGTTGGCACATTTGATTGTGTGAAGAAAGGATGGCTCCAATAATCAAGACAAAGATGAGGAGGAGTTATATTCTTTCATCCCCTTCAATGCCACCCCATTCAAAGAATATTCCAAAGTTCACTTATAAGGAGAATGAGGAATAGTACAACAAGTGAAGCAATAACAATATGGTCATATAAGAGATCATAATCTTATATATTGATAGAGTCGTTTAAATTCAAAATCAACTTTAAATTTTACAGCAGGATTATTTGTTGACTCTGTAAGGAAAGTATTACTCAGAGGTGGTAGAAGAGTTAGATGCTAACATAGAGGATAAGTCTAAACTAAAAACCTTGTCCATATACTCTTATGTAGCTAAAGTATTGATTTCTTAGGAAATAATTAAAGAACATCTCAGGCTACCATCAAAAGGTAGGAGGTTGAGCTTTCACAATAGGAGGCTATCAGGGCATGACAAGTAAAACTAAATGGATAAGAACTATATAGGTTCATATTTGGGTATCATCTATTCTTTTAGACGGATGCACTCCTTGTAACTGAAAGGACGAATTGCACGGTCATTGTCTATGGAAAGGTTCGTGATATGGTTCCTGATGAGCCTAGGTTCATTAGTCAAACCAATTACTTTCCGGTCAA
>JAOQMR010000213.1:24539335-24552252 GCA_027563865.1 Erythroxylum pelleterianum
ATATATATATATATAATGATGGACGTTAGCCTAATGGAGGAGATGAGTTTGACTAAGTCAAACTCATCATTTCATTCTTTATATAATGGACAAATGGCCACTAACGTGGATGGCCTTAATTGATTAGCTTGTCTAGTCTTTAAAAGAAAAAAAAGACAAATAAGAATGAGACATTAGAGAAGTTGTTGGATGATGGTCATGTGAAAGGATGAGAGAAGCAAAACTTAGTTGTTAAGTTACCTTTAAAAATGTTTTAAAAGGTCATCTCTCATCTCCTCACTTGGATGACTCACGAACCCTCTCCTTCCTTGCTTTTATTATCTATAAATGAGTTACAGATAGATGAGCATGGAAGATCGGTGGTCGACGATGATGGTTGAGGAAGGTTGAGACTTAAAGGTTAAGTTAGATTAGAAAATGGTTTTCTAAGCTTCCCTCTCATCATTCACGTGATTCTCTTCTCCTCCAAGGCTTCTGAATCGTCTTCTATAGCTCTCTAAGGACAAAGGTAAGATCTAGCAGTCTTTAATTTGTTCTAGCTATTCCCGGGTCAAAAGGGTTTGTCCCGGTTAGGTTTTCCGACCTCTGCGTGGATACCGTTAGAGACGGTCTACTTTGGTCGTTATGGTTTGGCTGTTTATATATACACATGGATCCTGGCTTTCGGGAACGTCCCGGTAATAAAAATTTTTGTTTTCCGCACCGCGAGTATGTGATACTTGCACCGGGATTTTCCTACAGTAACATCCCGTTCCCATACTAAGGGTTAGAACCAAAAATACGGTACATGTGAAATCAACGAGAGATTAAGAAAAATGCATTTTATATTCATGCATATTGTTAGCATACACACACATGAATTTGAATTTTTTCACACATTAAGATGACTATACATGTACTCATTGACATTCCAGGTATAATTGAATTGCGATGTGGTATTATTAAGAATTGTGAATTTGTTGTATTGAAAATCTGATTGGTGAGTGTATTTGTTAATTTTGAATTTTGGTGAATTTTTGGAATAATTTCCAACAAGGTTGAATATTATTATACTAGCAAAAATTCCACTTGGCAAGTAAATTGATGGATGGAAATAAAAATAAGAAAACAAATGATATAGGAAAATTTTGAAAAAGGATTTTGAAAATTTGGAGATGACTTTAGAACTTGTGAGAAGATGTTATTGGGAAATTTTGGTGATAATTGGAATGAAAAGATGGGAGTTAGGGAACTAGTCCAATAAGATGGGAAAACTAACTAAGGCCTTAGGAATAGGACAAGTGTCTAAGTCTAAAGTTAAGTTTCCTTAACTTTGAAAGACAAGTTACTGTGCTTGTCTTCATCTTCTTTGTAGCCTTCTTCTTCAAAGTTCCCTCCTTTTGATCAAATCTTCACCAAAGAAAAACCTTGTTCTCATTTATCCATTTGTTACTCCCAACTTTGGTTTTCCTTCATTTTCCTTAAGAAAAACTGAAACTTGCCAACCTCTACAATAGTGTACGTGAGTTGCATAAAGTTTAGGGCTTCTTGAGTTTTTGTAGATTTTGGAGCTATATCAAGTAAGTATTGTGTAAATCCTTTAGGGTTATTGTCTTATGAAACAAAAATGGTAATTTATTAGCATGTCATGAATAAAAGATAAATGGACATTTTTCATGTTCATTGTGAATATAAGATGGAAATGCGGATTTTGTTAACTTTAGGTTTTGATGATAAAAATGTTATAAAAAGTTGTAGAAATGATTTTTGGAGTTAAAAGATCTTAGAAAACATGTATAACTAGGTGCATAAACTTTTTGAAGAAAAAAAATGAGGACTCTATTTTCACTGTGTATATATATATATGAATATACATGAGTTTTTGAGCATTTTAGAGATGAACAAAAGAATGAAGTTAGAGTGGAAGAATAGTTGTAAGATGATGTTCTGAGATGAGAATGAACGATTCAAAATGAAAGTTTGAGGAAGAAATGAAGAAATGCAGAAGTTGAAAATGCAGAAAATGTGAAGATATGTGTGAATTGATTTTCTGTTTTTAATGTTTGTGTTTTAAATCTGGAATTTGGATTTGTTTATGAATGATTTGAGTTAAATGAGAGTTGGAAATGGGGTTGAGAGGAGTTGGAGAAGTTGGTTTGAAAGAAAAGTAAGAATTTAAGAAAAGAAAGAAGGAGAAATCGCAAAGGTTTGGAAGGAGAAGAAGAATCGCGCTCGTGCAGAAGAGAAAGAAGGAAAGCTCGATCGTGCTTCTGCACAATCACGACTTTCCTCTAACGTTTAGAAGCACGATCGTGACTCTTTGGCTGGAGAAAATGAAAAACTTCTTTTGATCTTTTGGTCATATCTTGTTCTCCAGACCTCCAAATGACATGGGACTTAAACCATTAGATTCAAAACATGTTGTTCTACACCTCCACCAAAAATTATAGCCATCTGAAATCATTTGGGAGAGACTAAGTGACAAATGTGGGACGAAAATGATGAGAAGTTCTGGAAAATGATAACCAAAGTATTTTCATTAAACTTGCTTCGGTATTTTGAACATATCTTGTTGTGTAGTTATCTGAATGAAATGATTTTTAATTTGGAGTAAACGTGAGTCATAGGACTACACATTTTCTGAAGAGATCGAATTTTTATTCTATCTCTAGAATTCCATATTTTGAATTAAAGTTGATTATAGAATGTTGTTTTAGTTTATGAATAGTCCGAAATATTTAGGGTATAACTTTCAGATTTCTGAACCAAATTGAATGATTTTGGTGTCATTAGAAACTTAAGAGATAGGAGAACAATTTTCTAGAATAAAGTATTATCAAATTAATTCATTTCCATTTTCTGATTGAGCCTGAACAGTAGAACTGAAAGTGAGTTTTGGAAAAAAATCTGGAAATTGGTTATTGAGTGTACCTGGCCATGCATTGAGGTTACACGATTGTGACTTGTTTATTGGAGTGCACGGGTGTGCGTTGTGTTCACATGCCTGTGACTTGTTTAAATTGGACTTCACAGCCATGGCTTAATTTAAGTACACTAAACAACATCTTGCACTTCAAACATCCTTCCTTCTTTTGCCTATAACCTCTTATCTATACACCCAAATGAGTTAGGAGTGGTAATTCTAATGGTTTTATTAAGGTATAAACCATAAGTATAAATGATACTTATGTGAGTTTGGATAAATAAATGTTTTCATGACGAGAATGATAGAGTGATACTCGGAATTGTCATGAACATACATTGTGCATATTTCATATACATACATGGGCATTAATAAATACTTGCAATTATGCCAATTTGTGATATGTGTATATTGCTTGATATAGAGGAGCAATTGGGATGTCAACATCTAGACGTTGCCGAAACTTCTGGGCAGTAGCTTCGGGAGCAACTTGTGAGTAACTTGTGAGCAAATTGTCAAAAGAGTTATCACATTATACTAACGAGAGTATAGCCACTGCATTCAAGTAAGAGATAAGAGTTGGGATTAGTTCACGTCTGTATTTGTACTTTCTTATTTTTTAATCAATTTGTGTATTCTGAAATTTGTGTATAATGCGAATTTGAATATTTCCGTATGTAATAGCTTTTGAAATTGGAAATATTTGCAAATGAGATTGATCAAAGTGTAATAATACTAATTGTGTTTTCGAGGTTTATGTAATAAAAATTATGGGCCTGAATTTGATTAATGATTTCCGCATATGTGTATGATAAATTTGAAATTTTTTTTACTGATTTTTGAGTGTTTGTCTGTTCTAGCATGCCAGCCTTGCGGGATAGTACTTGGACATCACTTAGAATATCAGGTACGTATCTTGTGAGAGTGGAGTGCTACACTCCATATGTACGCACTTAGCTATACAACCCTAGCTAGTGACTTACTTATTGAGCTACAACATATATTCTTAGTTCAGTGGGTTAAACCATAGATTTATACCTTATGGATCTAATTTTTAACGGAAGCATTATTAGTACTAGTATTTCTTTAATGATGTAATCACCAACAAATCACAAGACAAAAATTTTATGCTCTTAGTGCTAATTAGTCAGTTGTTAGAAAAGTAAAAGGTGAACCTCTCTGGTATTGGGTTTATTAAGATCAAAGAGACAAATTATAGTAGTGATGATCAAATGGAGTTGCATAGATATACTTAGGTGGATTAATCCATGCAAACTAGAAAGAGGGTATTCAAATAATCTAAAACAAAAGAGGAGGTGGGTAAGAAGATGTTGAGGAGCAAGGAGAAGAGATTATAACATCTACTAGGTCGTAGAGAATAACAATGTAGCAACTAACCCATTGACATTATGGAGAGATTATAGTGATGCACGCCGTATATGGACCTATCAACAACAATTTCCACCACTGCCTCCACCATCCTAATGACTTTGGCCCTACATATTTAGAATGTTTAGAATGTTTTAATTATATATTGTTTAACTAACTCTTATTTATTTATCTTTAATTGAAAATATTGAAAACTTAATTGCAATTTATATTTTACTATTTATAAGCCTCTACTAATATTTAGTACTATTTAGATTTTTATTATGGTAGAATATTTCATGATGGAGAATTTCTAATTCAATTTTCTAAGTGTTTAGGAAGTTTTTCGAACCCTTCTATTACTTTACTCTTAATGAACATTTTTGGGGACAATATTGTTACAAGTATATGGGATTATTTTTCTCATAATGTTCAAAACTTTTATATTTTTAGCTTTATTTTTAGGTTTTTATTTAGGTTCTCATTAATGGCTTTAAGTTGATGAAATAAGTTTATGCATGGTTCCCACTCCGTAGTTGAGAATGAATGGAAAAAATTAGATGCATAATATGGCTAAGTAATTGTTATGCAAATCTTGACTTGGTGAATACTATGAAACTGAGTTAGTTAATTGATTACACTTTAATTTTACTTAAGTGATTTTGTGAGGAACTAATGCCAAAATTTTCTTTCTCTATGTGGATATCCTCTTTGATTTTGAATTTTTAAAACTTCAGTTTCATCTTTTTTGAGATTACATGTATGATTTTTACAAGAATTAAAATGATACAAGCATTTGGGATTGAGCTTTAGCTAAATTACCTACCCTTTTTTATACAACAATCCACTAGTGAACTCATTTATACCTAATATAACTTCTAGCCCTTTTCTTGGTAACCCTTTCCTAAAAACAAAACATAAGTACTTATTCCTAAATGATGATTAGTAGACTTTTTATTTATATTTTTATGTTTTTGGAATTGGGATGCAATGAAATATGTGTGGGGGAAATGACAAAGTGTTGAAAGAGGCCATATAAAAAAGGAGAACCTCACACCAATTCAAAAAGTTGAAATAGAGAAAAAAAGGTTAATAAAAAATAAAATGAAGTGTTGAAAATCGATCAACATGGATTCTTATGCTTGAAAAGAATGAAGGAAAATGGGTGGTTATAAGAATATAAGGAGTTAGTAGATTGAGGATTGATATTTTTCTTGATTTATTTGTTATTGCTATACTAATTATGAATTTTTTACTTCTCCTAGTCCCTTTCCTTGGTTTGCATTAATTGTTCAGCCATATTACAATCCTATTTGAAGTCCTTTAGAATTACACACACTCATAAGTTCATTTTCAAAAGAAGATGATAAGAGTACCCAACCAAAATTTCGAATACTTATGTGAAAGAGGGATATGTTGTGAGACAATTATAAAGATAAAGAATTTAAACTTAATAAAGGAGGTATAATATTGTTTATTTTGCCGTGTTTGTATAAGATTCTACTTAAGAAATATTAAGTTTTTTTTAAGTTTTGAAATTTAATTAAGGTTTGGGTTTATATATCTTGTGTTATTGACAATGAAGCTGACTAATAAGTTTCCTACACTTTGAATGATATTCGAATCCCTTTGTTCTTTCAATAACCCTCAAGATTATCTTATGAAGTGCCTCTATGACCAAGGCAAATATTTAGATAACTCACCTTCTTCCTTACCACATTCTATCGTCCAACCATATGTACTGTATATTGCCTCATTATTCACAACTCTATCAATTTATGAATATTTCTTTGATATTCAATATTACTTGCCTCATTATTCACAACTCTATCAATTTATGAATATTTCTTTGATATTCAATATTACTTTTATTCTTAATATTAAATTATTTTCTTATATTGAATTATGTTTTATAGTAAATGGGTGTGCTAATCATTTTCTTCATATGGATAGTTATTTTTTGTGATTAAATTATTATAAAAATATCATATCATTAATATTTTGTCATTAGAAAAAAGGGGGATATTATTGAACCAAATTTCAATCGATATTTTAATGATTTAAAATATAGTTGATACTAATGAGTTTAGTTAATACTAATGAGTTTAACATTTGGTGAAAAGCATATAATATATAAAATAAAATCATAAACTCAAAAGCTAGCTTATGAAATTGATAAAGAGAATTTGAAGTTTGCAACTATTTAAATGAAGATCAACTAAGAACAAAAGAATCTCAAGGATTATAAAGATCATTTTACATTTGGTAATTGTAAGTTCACTTTATTAATTTAATAATCTTAAAAGCTCATCATATATAATCAGTTCATCTTACTTTATTGTATAATTCTTTTATTCATCAAAAAGAATTGAAGGTTTTGCTTTTAATTAAAAAAACCTTTTGATCTTTTAAACAATATTCAGAAAATAGTTTAGGAAGTTTTTAAATCATAATTTTTCTAACAAATTAAGTTTGAGCATTTGAAGTGGTTAAAATCATGTTTTTAGGGTGATTAGTCGACCTATAATAGCATGTAGACTCATCGAGAGCCTTATGATATATTTCTTATCCAACATAACATTTTTCATTCTGGGTTTTATTTCTAGGCATATAATTGTTTATTCAACAGCATTAGTTATACGTTAAAGACAGCCATTAAGACTTCATGGGCAGAAGACAACCTTGTAGTTAGTCCCACCAGGGCAGGTGAATGTGCTTGTCTGATCATCCTTGGGATAACTATAAGCATCAGGGCATCTATCCTTAAAAAACTTAGACAAAGTTGTTGGACCACAGCTCCCATTATAGCAACAGTACTTATTGGTGGAGAGACCAGGATTTGCCGGAGTTGAGTTTCTTGCCACCGCCAGGCACGGCAGCTGCCCAGACTGTGTGGGGACAATTGTTTCTAATGACGAAAACGGCTGCATGAGTTGAGGTAATCCAACATAGAGCAACAAGAAAATAAGAAGAGGTCTTAAAGGAACTCATTTTTGGAAGCTAAGCTCAATATTAATTGGTTGGGATTGTGGTGATCTTGTGTTGTAAAATAGGTTTGAGAATTGTGATATTTATAGGGTGTAGCTGAAGCTCAAGACACCAGTTTGCACGTAGAAAAAACGATAATCGACAGTTTTGTGGAAAATTAAGACGACGCCAGTCATTTTCGATTTTGCGTCAGCCATTGAAAAGTATGAGTTGCGGAATTTTCCTTTGCTGACTCCATCTGCAAAAGCATATCCTGGCATCTAACATACATAATAACATCAGATATTTGGAAGAAAATAACCGCAAAACAAAATTTATCATAAAATTTTGATGATCTGTCAGGAAATTTGGCTCTGAAAGTCTTACCAATGTTTTGTTTAAGTCTACATGATAAAGTCCGGACATCTTTCTTAATTGACTCTTAAAGAATTTAAGTACTTTCTCAAGTGAAGAAGCATAAATCATAAGAAATTATTTTCAAAGTATTTGGATTTGAAGGTAAAACTATTACATCATTGCATGGTATAACAAATAGATTGCTTTACATTTAAAGTTCTAGCTTAAAATCTCTATTATTGAATATTCATTATTATCTATAATAACTTGACTTATATAATTAAAACTTTATATTGTATAATAGTAATTTTCTTCATTTACCTTTTCGTATTTGATAATTGCGATCATCTTTTTGGTGGATATATATAGCAAACAAATGTTGGTCCAAATTTGATTTCGTAATTAATTAATTATCTTATTTTAGGTGTCAAAATTTTAACGAATTATATGTTAGAAAATCAAGACAGGATCTAATCTTAGCCTGTGACAAAAATTTTCGTAAATATAGTGATCACTTCAAATTCTGTAATATGATAAAAGTATCTATATAATAAGAACAAACATAAATTATACTATTCTTGCTAGCTCTCTAAAACAAGTTCATCACTACTTATAGCCAAACATACATCCGACATCTAACGGTAGCTACTACAATTGATTAACAAAGCTCTATAAGAGATATAGACAAGAGTAAACAAAGAGTGATAGCTCCTTTAAAGCCTACGCTTCTTTATAGAGGATTTAGACATTTTTGGCATTTTAGTTGAAACATAATTCTAATCTCAATTAAACTTTTTTAAGAATGAGAAAATATATATTAAACATTGAAAGAAAAACTAGTGTACAAAATAGTTTGCCTTAATTTTTATTAAACTTTAATTAGGATTATAATTAATTTTAATTAAATACTAATTAGATTTAAATAAGATCAAATATCTCATATTAGTCCTTATTTGTTAAGGACAACATATTTAACCTTCAAAATTTTTTAAACTTTACAATAAAGTCTAATTTAATTAATTATATTTTCTCTGTTTAACAACTTTTTGTATGACACATTAGACTACTAAATATATTGACAATAAATATAAATAATAAACTTAAATTGTATATCAAATTAGATAAATTAAACTCATTTAATTTATATTTAATTCTCTAATTAAACAATCTATATTCATAAGTCCAGATTAGTGTCAAACAATACATCATTACGATCTAAATATTAATAATCTTAAGGTAATTTTGACTAACTATTTTTGCACATAATTTTTTTTGTATAACTTAATATCTTTATCATTTAATATACCGATTAGACATATAGTATAAAATTAACGTTTATTCTATCTTAGTCTAATTATATTAGTTCCTCACCATTAGTAATTGATTATATTAATGATATTTGAAAATTATTTTCAAAGTACCATTTCATCTTTGTATACTTTGAAGTTAATTATAACAAGTTAAATATGGGTAGAGATTTTTTTAAAGTTTAGGGCTTTGCAAATTTAAAGTTTTAAGTTGGAATAGCTTTTCATAACGGTAAAGTCCTTTTTCCAATATTACTAAACTTTAGAATTTTGACACAAACTTTGACTTGGAAAGATACTTTTTACCAAATAATAATCAATTATAACTAGTTAAGTACATACAGTAAAACCTTGATAAATGACTATTTGATAAATTAATAATTTCGATTAAATAATAATTTTCTGCGGTCTCAACTTGAACCAATAGGATAAAATAATAACCTCACTAAATGCATATAATAATAATTTTAAAAAAATTCCTTGAGGTTCATTGAAAATATAAAATAATAATTTATTAAATAAGTATGAAAATTACATATATCTATTTATAAATTCTATGCAGTACTGTATACTTGAAACAATTCACAACATTTCATATTCTAATGTACCTACACGCACTCTATTTTGAATTACGCTAACCTAAAATTAATAAACTTATTTTTGACAAGATTAATAAACTTAGATACAATGCACCATCATTAATTAATTGTTTATTTATTTTATTTTCTTAGTTATAGAAAAAATAATTGTTTAATTTGAAAAATATATTGTACAAAATAAAAATTAATCCATAAATTAATAAAATATTTATTTATCGATAAATTTTCAAATCTCAAAAATATTTATTTATGAAGGTTTTATTGTAAGTCAACATACTTCAGTGTATACTGCTACCTGCTTAGGCCGGTAAGAAACATGATGCTTATCACTAAGGATTTTTTGCTGGCAACCTGTGCATTTATTTTCTCTGTCTATGGATGTTATCAATTCCCTACGTCCATGATAAAGGTGAGATTTCAAAATCATGAAAGCGAAAGTTCTCCATCTAAGAAGACCTACCTAAAGCTAAAGTTCTCCATCTAATTGTCTGCCATCACCATAAATTTTGAAGACCTAGTTATTGCCCTCTGACCGAATTACAAACACCGTGTCGGATGGGTTATCGAATTGGGTTTTAATATAATATTGTACCGCACTAATTAACACTGATTACTATTTCAGATAATTTTTTAAATTTACGAAATAATTTTATAATTTTTTTAAAAATTACTAAATAGTTTATTGTTATACTCAGTTGTACGGTATATTTTTAACTATATCTTCAAAAATAATAATAATAAATAATAATAAAAAATTTAATTTAATTTATAAAACTAATTTAATAATTATTAATTAATATAATTAATTTTAAAATATATTTTTAAAATATAAATTTCAAATATATTTTGATTTAATAATTAAAAATATATAAAATGCATATTAGTTTAGAAATAATAATTTTTAAATTATTTATTTCAAAAAATAAAATATTTTTATTTATCCTTTATTAATAAATATTATATAAAAATAGTAAAATAAATTTAAATAAAAAATAATTTATTTTTAAGTTTTATTTTATTTATAATTATTATTAGTAATAAAATATTTATTATTATTTTGAAAACAAAAACTAAAAATCCATAATAATTATAAAAGTTAAAGTAAAAAAATAACTAATTAAAAAAAACTTTGAAAGAAAAAGGGGGAAGGAGAGATAGGATAGAGAGAGGGGAGATTTTAAAATTTTTTGAAAATTTTGCAAAAAGGTTCCCTTATTTTTTAAAATTTTCTATACAGGCCGCTATTTGGCCAGTAAAAATAATTTATTTTTAAGTTTTATTTAATTTATAATTATTATTAGTAATAAAAAGATTTATTATTATTTTAAAAACAAAAATTGACAATAATTATAAAATTGAAGTTAATAAAATAACTAATTAAAAACACTTTAAAAAATGAGAAGAAGAAAAGGTAGGAAAGAGCGAGGGAGATTTTTAAAATTTTTGAAAATTTTATAAAAAAGTCCTCTTATTTTTTATAATTTTCGGTACCAGACGGTATTTTAAATACTAGTAAATATCGACCGGTACTATCCAAAACGAGCCAATACTTATAAATATTTAAATTTTATACAACTGACCTTTTATTTCGTACTAATTTCAGTTTGATACGATAACAACAGTCGGTATTCAAAATCCTGGCATTAATTCCTACTTACAAGGCCCACCCGAATCTTAAACCCCACGTGTTCAACAGAAGGGTTGGTGAAGCTCTGGCCGTCAACTCCATTAACTGGCTCCGCCGAGTCCCAGGAAACAGTCTAGGGAACTTGTTGGCAATGATCAGAGATCAAGCCCCAAATATAATAACGCTGGTAGAACAAGAAGCAAGCCACAATGGGCCAGTATTCAAAATCCTGGTATGAATTCTTACTTAAAAGACAGAGTATAAAATTAACGACTATTTTATCTTAGTCTAATTATATTAGTTCCTACTATTAATTATTAATTATATTAATAACATTTAAAAATTATTTTCAAAGTATCATTTCATCTTAATCAACAAGTTGCTGAGTTAATATTAACCAAGAGCAATGCAATATTATCCTTGATCATTTTAAAGTGAACAATCATATATTGATTACTTAACTACTTTCATATAGTTCATGCTCACTACCAATTGAGCTATCCTTGACTATGATAGGTCTACGTAGTATCAGATTACAATAATCACTACATGAGATACTTTAGAGATCGTAAGTTAAAAAATCACTTAATTATACTATGAATTTTAAAGATATGTTAATAATATTCCAAATAGAATTCTAGTATTGAGTAAGTTCAAGAAATTTGTTCTCTAACAAAGACTTATACATTTATTTAAATATCTCTGTACTTTTTAATATATTTCTTTTACATATTAATTTCAATACGAAATATATTTACACTTGTCATTTAAATTTTCTCATTTAATAATTAATATGTTATTTTTCTAGAAATTGTGTAATGCACTAATAAGCACTATTATTAGTGCAAGTAACATACAGTACCGAATATCCTAAGTTAGTTCCACCTAACAGTCCATCATAGGCTAGTCTAGCTATCTGCAAGTGATCTTACTCCTCTGTAATATCAGTCTCAATCTCTTAATACCCGTATACCCACAACAATTCCAACAGCCATCACAACCAAGCATTAATACAGCACAGAGTAAACACAGCCAAAACATTAATACAGCACAGACTAAATTGATAGCCCAAAACATATTAGGCTTCTAAAGTTTGATAATTCCAGTGCTTATCATCTGGTTATCATCCCCTCTATCGGTTTGGGATCGACCTTGTATTGATTTCCAAGGAGGGAGAGGGCTCATAAATGGTCATTTCAACCAATACCTGCAAACAGAAAAAAGAAACCAAAAAATAGAAAACAGAAAGCTCAATTTACCTACTCTAAGTGTTTGTGTAGAACTGCTCCATTACTTGGAAGATCACTTTATCGTTGATGCTTCCCACTTCAATGACTTTGTCTTTAAAGGTTCTGAGGTTTCTTTCGGACCATAAGTTATAAACAATAACAGAAATCAGGATAGAAATAATGTTTAGGCTTATGTTTCGATGGCTTGGCTTTGGTTGAATCAATGTTGGATAGATTGGAGATTTGGCAGATTTGGTATGTTCAGCTGAAAGTATTTATGATAGTTTTTTTATATATTTTTTAAATATGTATACAAATAGAAAATATTTATGATAGTTCTAATGAATATTAGTGATGATATCCTCTATGATTATAACTATTAAATGTGATATTTTTATAATAAATTGTTTAGGTACTCGTGAAATTAATAAGATTGTTTATTTAGAAAGATAAATTTTATTTTCAGACAAATGAATGTAGAGGTTTAGGGTGCGTTTACTTTCAGAAAATTTTCTAGTTTTCTAGAAATTTTTTTCATAAAATAGAAAATAATTAGAAAAC
>JAOQMR010000213.1:24557399-24573212 GCA_027563865.1 Erythroxylum pelleterianum
ACCATTATTAACCAAGAAAAGAGAAACCTAACAACAAACCCATGAAATTAAAAACAAGTAACAATGCTGGAATTTTTTTTCAACCATGGAAAACTTGAATTTCAACTAACCTATCCTTACCCAAACCTTATATAAGCAATTTGCATCAAATTGCTTCTCTTCCATGATAGTTTCGAAACTCTCCTCTCATTTTTCTAGTTTCGGTGGTCTCTCCAAATTCCTTAAGGAAAAGTTGTTCTATTTTAAACACTAAGCCAAAACTACAACGTTTTCCTCCTTCCCTTCTTATGTCAATTTACATTTTTATGCCTTCCACCTATAACACACGACTACACTTCATGCTTCTCTTCTATTTAATTTGTTTTGTAGTCTTTTGCAATTTAAGTGGGCTTGGGCTTCCTTCTACTCTTTCATATATTTCCTCCTTCATTTTATTTACTTAACTAACTTATTCTTTAACCTAATACTTAAGCCCATAACTACAAGCCCAAGCTTCCACCTTTCTCATTTAATTCACCTTAAAAACCCTAGCCCACTTACTTTCATTTCTTCTTCATTTAATTAAAATTGAATGGACCTAGCCCAATTCTTCTTCATGTAAATTTTCCTTACAAGCCTTAAGGTTTATTCTTAACTTAATTTAATACTTACAAGCCCAAAACTACATAGTTCCATCTTTCCCCTCTTCTAACTTCAAAATTCATGGGCTTCCTAACAATTCTCACTTCAATGACATTTAAAAGGGCTAAAAGCCCAATTTAATAACCTAAAGCCTTAAAAACATATTTAACTTCCTAATTGCTCTTTCAATTCCACTTATTCTATTTAAATTCTAATAACTCATAAAACTCTCATTTTATATACTTCTTTTTAATACTAACAATGCATCACAATTAATAATTTATCAACAATTCAAATTTCACTAAATCCTACACAAGAAAATCCTCAATTTATTCCAACCAAATTAAAATTATCAAACTACAGTCTCAAAATAATTTAAACATGCTTAATGCGAATCGGGGCCCAACATTTCCTGCCTGCCACTAATGGCATGGAGCTTCTCACGGACTCTCATAAGTTCACGGCTACACATGACCGCTTCGCGAAAATATGTAGTACGTTCTGTTTTGGATCCACCGAACCATTTTTTATGTGCATATATGTTTATGATCTGTGATCATTTTGATGCATCTGTTATGTTTGATGTATGAATTGCTTAATAAGTTTTGAATTTTTTTGGGAAACTTATGTTGCATGGCTTTTACTATAAATTTTACAATGGACATAAATATTTCAATGATTTTTGCTTGTTTCTCGGTTATAAGCATGTTACCCACGAGCTTAAAGCTCACCCCCTTTCAAACCCCCTTTGTTTATGCACATGATGTATTGATAAGTTAGATTGTTGTAAAAAAAAATAGTTAGATTGTTGTAAGAATAAGACCTTGAACATATGTTGATAATTTTGGATTTTTGTATCTTTTGTATTCGGATTTTGATATTGATGTTGTAATATGGCTTGGAATGTCATTAAGATTTTCTAAACATTTATTTGAGGAATTTAATGAGATATTGATTTGTGTATGGAATTTGGAATGTGAATCTGTGTATGGATATGACATGTGAATTGTGCATGGATGAGATGAGTTGAGTTCGAATGTAATGTATTGGAAGAAGTTTTCCGTTTAAGTTGATGAAATTTGTATATGAATTGTTGGTATATTGGTATGTGTGTGAGATTTTTATGGAAAAGAAAGATAGGATTTTTGAATGATAAAATGCTTTGTGTATATGAAGAATCATAATGAATTGAGGTTGAGGGATTGATGAATTCCTTTTGGAAATTCAATTGCTTTGAATGATGTTGTAATAAAGAAAATGAAGCAAGAATAGTTATGGTTTTTTGAAAAGGGTTGGGTTCCAAAAACGGGCCCCAATATGGGTGGTATCATAGCAAGATTATAGGTGTTATGTTTTTCTGAGGAGTTGGATTCCGGAAATGGGATCCAACGTTTGGTGATTATAAGCAACAATTAGGCTCAGAGATGCTCATTAAAGGTTACCCTTCATGTTCTTTGTTATTTTGGCTTAGGTATTCTTTGTTATTTGAATTACATTTTAATGCATATTATGATTATGATTGGGTGAGTTGTCTTCTTATATGGCATTCTCTCACTAACTACTTTATTCTTCTTTGCCACCTCCTAATCTCTTAGAAAATAAAAAAGCAATCTACTATTTTGCATTCTTCTCCGAGGCTGAATATCACTTCATATTTGTTACTGTTGTCAATTAACCTGGTTTAAACTTATTATTTAAGTCACCTGGTGCTTCTTATTCTCAACCTATAAGATTGTATTGTGATAATCATGCATTTTGCATCATCATCATCATCACACCTAGTCCAAAGTCCCGCATTAAACCGAAATCTAGGAAAGTATGATAGTACGCAGCCTTATCCCTATATAGTAGAGAGGCTATTTTCTGTAGACTCATATGCAAATGTGACAACAAAAGAGTGATGTAGGTTAAAGAGTTAAAAAGTAAAACTGACATGCTAAATAATTATGTAAATAAAATTACAATAAATACATAAATAAATAAAAATAAAATATAACTTGATTTTTAAAAATAAATATATTTTAAAACTAAATATAACGAAATATATTTTAGTTATATTGACACTAATTCAGTCATTGATGAGTGAACCAAGTATATGAAGATGAATTGCGATTATATTTGTAATAAAATTTAGGTAGGTAATATAGTCACAGCTCATGTTTGTTCCTTCAATCAACTTTTTGATATGTTTACAAAGGCTCTTGGACGTTAACAATTTATCTACCTCCTCCTTCACAAGTTTTGACATTCACAATTTTCATACTCCACTTCAAGGGGGAGTATTAGGAATATGTTGTATATATTGTAAAATATATATTAAAGAGATATTGTATATAATTAGGAGACTTATTTTAAGAGAAAATTATTTATACCATATATGATTATTTCTAATTACAGTAATGCAAGGAATCATTTCCTCTCAATACACTATTCTTCTTGTTTACCAACATATTGACTAAAAGACTTTCAATTATTAATAGGTAATGAGATGTAACTTAGGGTGGTACTACCTTATTCTCGAGAAGTGGAGAATATTGACATTTTGGTGTTCCAGCATCCAAGCATTTCTTATACCCTTTAAAATATCTAAAGATGTTGGAAAAATGATATCAAATTATAAATCCAATGGAGAACCACTGCTAGCTTAACATGAATTTGTCTAATTAAGAAAATCAACAATGCATACACTAGATTTGATGTTCCTTTTAGATAAGATATTATTGGCTAATTTGTGCCTAACATGAAAATGAATTTTGATTCATAAATTATTAGTGTATAAGAAAATTTTAAGCCAGTAAAGTATCTTGGGGTTTTAAAGCTCATAAAGCCACTCCTCTTTTGACATAATAAGTATTAATAAATTACAACCCCAAACAAATAAAAATAAAAACTTGTATTTAAACATCAAAGACATTTCATAACTTCAAGCCATTGTATCTTTTATACCTTAGTGGGGCAATATGTTAGGCTTGTTAACTCTAGTTCTTACGCTGAGGTTTTTTTTAAAAAGGAAAAGAAAATCGATATAATAGAAACAATATATTCCACAACATATGCTGGCTTTAGAATGTGAATAAATTAAATATGTAGGTGTTAGTTTCTGCCCTACAATCAATCCATTGGTTGTAGTTTAGTGACAATATAATTTAAAGGGATTCTTTATCTTGTACATATTTAGATATACATGATAAGGTCCTTGGGATAATTATATATTGCAAATGAAATTATAATGAGATTATATTTATGAGATTCATATTGTATTTATGTATTATCTCCTAAATTGCTATTAGTTATTGCTCTATTAATATTAGACATTAATAGAATGTAAAAGGACTGCATACATTACGTTTTTTCTTATAAAGAAAGTAGTTGATCTCATAGGCTAAAGTATGGAGATACTTAAACAAACATATGGGTTCTTGTTAGATAACAAATTCACTAAACAAACCCGATATGAGAAATCAATATAGAACATTACTTTTAAGTCTATAAAATTCTCATTGTGATGATTGTATAAGTGATCATTTGACTTCAGATCTCCGAAGTTATCTTTTATAAGAATTGCTATATTTTGATACTACTTATGACCTATTCTAATTATACGTCATTTAATCGGTAGACATTGAATGTAGCATGAACTATATGGAGGTAGTTTGATTAAGATATGATTCATCACCCTAAAGAAATTAGGGAGAATGTTTCATTGTCCGCGATTAGTATTGATTCAGAATATCCTTGGCCAAGGTGGAATGACCCTTTGTAAATAGTTTATAAATTTCATTAATTGAATCAATAGCTAATGGCGGAGAACACAAATGATTGGACTCAAAAAGAGTAGACATCAATTCTATGCTTTGTCTAATAAGAACATAATATGATGAAAATATTGAATTATACGAAAAAAATCATGCACGGAAAGGCTAGTCAAAACAACTTTAACATTCCTAAGTATTTGAGTGGTCATGATGCGTTGCTAGACGCCAATCTTGATCTATGAAACTGTTTAACTAGAGAATTAAAGATAAATTAAAAGGAATTTTAATCTATCTAATTCTAATTATGAATTATAATTATAATTTGTAATCATTGCCAACATATTTAGGAACCTAATGAGTCTCATATAAAGAATGGGTTGAAGAGAGCAAAGATATTTAATTAAGTTAGACTTGATTGTAAAGTTTGAAAAAATTTATGATTAAATATTAGATAATTGATAAATAAAGATCAATATGAGATATTAAATCTTATTTCGAAATAATTGATATTCAATTAGAATTCTTTGTAATTCTAATTAAATTTTAGAAATTTTAACTGAAATTACAATTTAATTTCAATTAAATTACTAAAATGTCCAAAGTTTATTATAAATAGTCTTAAGTTCTAATGGAGATAGCACTTTGATATGTGATTAATTGATTGTATATTTATTCAATAACACTTAGTAATTAATGATACAAAAATGCTTAAAATATTTGCTTTAGTTCATATATGGTTTTAGGCATAATTAGGAAGTGAAGGAGCTAAAGTGAGTCAAAAGTACTACATTTAAGTCATTTTCAGAAGATTCACACTCACTTATCTTCATGGAGCAAGAAGAAGGCAAGAAATTGAAAAGAACTTGAAGAATGGAAGCTTTGAAGAGCTCTACATAGGTGTGTCACAGGTGTGACACATCTCTCACACCCGTGACACACATCTTATGGTGGTGAGAAAGTGGACACCTCACCATTTAACCCTAAATTTTTAGTATAAAGTAAAAGGTGTTGTGACGGTCAAGAATATGAAGGTTTTGGTGTTTTCGAATGGAAAAAGAGGGAAGCTTCGGGAGAAGATAAGAAGAAGAGGCAAAGCTCCATAATGTTGGAGACCCATAGAGAGCTAACTTCTCGTCGCCGGTTCAGAGGTGACGTCGATGCCGATGAACACACCTAGTTAAGCATTCCTTGTATTTATTGCTTTCTTTCTCTCTTTAGGAATTGATTGTATTATCCTATGTGTATGGATTTGGGTTTTGTGTATGAATGATCATATTTTTGTTATCGTTCGATTGTTTGTGTATAAACCTATAGCTAGAATTTCAATATAATTCGTAATTGTTATATTTGAGATTCGTTTATAGCAATTAATGGTTTGTAATCATTAGAGATAACATAACTTAGGTTAAATGATCTGAGAGTATGTGGTTGTTGCTTAGATTAGTCTGTTTTCCTAATTGGTAATGTGGTTGTCCAATTAAATCTAGAGATCGTATCCTAGGTTATTCGATGGCTAGGTTTAATTAACGAGCGTCTCTTAATTAAACAAGACCTAAGGGAAAACCGGATTAATATAGATTGTTGTTATTCTACGACCAATAGTTGCTAGGAGAAGTTTAAGAATAATAAATCAATGAAGTATGTTTAACTTAGTGTAGGCCGAGATTAAACCAAAAAAGCAGACTCCAAAAGAATTCATCACTTTCATCATTTTCAGATATTTTGTTTTTGTTAGTTTAGTTTCATTTTATTTTCCTATTTCAAAACCAAACCAACCCCCTGCCCCCAAACCTAAACATCGATTATTTTCATAATAAAAACTAATCAAACACTCTTTGTGGGATCGACATAGATCCATCACTACTATAGTTATAGATCTATTTTATTTACGTGGCATTACAATGACCTATTTTCAATTTTGACGCCACTGCTAGGGGGTGTGGTGCTTTAGTTTTTTTTCTTGATTTTAATTAGTGTTTTATATACAATTTGTTTGTAATTAGTTTCTTTTCAGTTATTTCTTGATATTTTCACTTGTTGTTTAATGTTTGTGTGTTGAAATTTTTTTATAAAAAAATATACATGGACGGAAGTAATTTTTCCTATAACTCATATTCTCAATCCTATAACCATGCTTGGAATGATCATACTAACTTTAGTTATGAATGGGATAACCAGTAGAATTACTTCCTTAATAATTTGCAAGATGCATAACAATTCCTATATAGACCATAAGCTTCTTATTATAGCTAAAGTATGTCTCTTAACGAATTTATCAAAACTGTTACTTCTAACAATCTTCAATTTCAACAGAGTATAAAACAACAGCTTCAACAGTTTCAGTAAGAGAAAAAAGCGAGCATACAAAACTTGGTAAGCCAAATGGTTTAGATGATGGAAACTCTCGACTGGCTAGAATCACAAAGCGAAGAAATACAATCATCTCAACCTGAAGAGTACCCAAAGGACATCAGTGTAAAGACCTTACAGAGTGAAGAGGAGCTTGATAATCTTGAGATACCTACTCAAGGAATTGCTTGTGAAGAAGAAGAAGTGGAGTAAGAGCTTGAAGTAGAAAACGCTACATCTTTTAGCTTAAAGGTGAGTATTGAGTCCTTAATTGTTGTTAAAACTAACCCTTCACCTTTACCTAGCAGATTGGAAAAATTAAACAAGGAAGAAAAGGTTGAAGAAATATTTGAGATATTTCCAGAGTGCATGGACTTAGCAGAGATTGGAAGTTAGAAGATAGGGAAGACGTTGGGGGAGAATGATTATCAACCAAGATCTATCCTGAACAACCTCACGTGGAAATGGATCAAACTATGATACCAGAAGATAATAATTTTGTCACATAAGGAGAAAACATGGAGTCGAACCAGTAGCACTAAACAAAGGCACTGCTTGGGAGGCAACTCAAGGGAAGTTAAATTTTTTTCTTTTACATTTATGCATTTTGTTCTTATATGCATGTGTGTTTTTACTTGTTTTAAGTTTTCAACAAAAAGAGAGAGAGAGAATTAAACAAACAAACAAATAATTTCTCTTTTTTATTACTTCTAGGACTATATAGTCATGATTAAAGTGTGAATTTACTAAAAGAATCCATGGCAACTTGAGCATGTGCTTTTGCTCTTGTAATTGGTCAATGTGCATTATCTTTAGAAGAGTAGTGACTAATGGTAGATAAAGCCAGTGATATTTTGAGCCTTTATAGGCTGGCACATCCTTATCAGTCTCATTATTTTTTTAATATGTGACCTTTATGACATGTACATCCTAACTTTGCTTTTATTTTTTTATTCAGGACCACATTTTATCGCATGCATTAACATGAAAATGATGAGATATTCTTTGTTTTTTTGAACTACATTATTCATTGTATGAATTTCCTTTTGATAAGCCCCCTTAAGCTTATTAGCCTTTTGTTTTGTATTAATCACATTATATGCTTTAAACCTAACTAAATGTCTCATCTAAGCCCAAAAGTTAGTAAAACATTTGTTGATTATTGAGTTTGTGGATATACAAAATTCTAAGTGTAGGGGTATACATATATGTGAGATGGTTATAATTGTTGGGATGTCATTCTATATCTTATCATTGAAATTCTCATATTGATGTAGTTTCTTTCAATGTTTAAAAAAATTAATAAAAGAGAGAAAAGAAAAGACAAAAAAAAAGAAAAAAGAAAAAGAAAAAGAAAAAGAAAAAAAGAAAAAGAAAAAAAGAAAAAGAAAAATATATGTTTAAATAAAATTATTAAGGAAGAAATGCATATGTGTTGAAAAGTTTTCTATGATTAGTTTTTCCTCTTAAAGTTGCATTGAGTGGGTGATTTGAGTATATTGAATATGAGGTAAATGTTGTCTTTGAAGGATCACTCCTTATAGTTTCAATGTATTGATATCATCGATTTTTATGAGTGATTCCTTCTAATTGGTTATTCCTCATATGGTTTGTGGTGTGAGTAGGAAACATAGCTTTTGCATTCATCATAGTTGATGTACACAATTGTGAGTAAATATAGGTTTTTGTGCTTAATGTTACATTGAGTGTTTTTCCTTGTTTCACTAGCTTTGATGGCTTTCATGTTACTTTACCCAAATACATCTCACATTACCTTTGCCCACATGAAAACCTTGAAAAGTCCTTTGATTCATGATTGTGCATATGAACCTTAGTGGTAGAGAAATGAAATAATTTGCAAAGTTGTGGAATGTCATGATCATGAAAGGTATTTAAGTGCAGCCATAAATACGTTTTATTTAAACACATTTTTCAAGTCTACCTTTAGATTGATCAGTTTCTAAAGGTGATGAATGTTGATTGATCATGAGTAAAATCATGAGTAAAAACGTTGAATGTTAAGTTCTTGCTATAGTTTTTGGAAGTCATTCATCTTTGCTTATGATTATGTATTTTTTGGGAAATATAGGAATTAACTGTTTTTGGATCTGTGATCTAAATTTTGATGTTTTGCCCAAGGAAGGTCAAAAGCTAAGTATGGGAGA
The DNA here is from genome assembly GCA_027563865.1 of Erythroxylum pelleterianum. Lineage (NCBI taxonomy): Eukaryota > Viridiplantae > Streptophyta > Magnoliopsida > Malpighiales > Erythroxylaceae > Erythroxylum > Erythroxylum pelleterianum. The sequence goes on from JAOQMR010000213.1 coordinate 24,566,290, forward strand.
AATTGATATATGCTTAATTGATTGTATATTTATTCAATAACACTTAATCATTAATGATACGAAAATTCTTAAGATACTCACTTTAGTTCATATATGGTTTTAGGCACAATTCGGAAGTGAAGGAGCTAAAGTGAGTCGAAAGCACTATATCTGAGTTGTTTTCTGAAGATTCAGACTCACTTGTCTTCATAGAGCAAGAGCAAGAGCAAGAAGAAGACAAGAAAATGAAAAGAACATGAATAATGGAAGTTTGAAGAGCTTATGGCCAGATCAAATAATTGCAATGTCTTGCATGGGAGTGAGTGTGAGACCACTCTCACGCCCATGCATAGTTGTGTCACGGGTGTGACACATCTCTCACACCCTTGACACACATCTCACGGTGGTGTGAAAGTGGACACCTCACCATTTAACCCTAAGTTTTTAGTATAAAGTAAAAGGTGTTGTGACAGTTGAGAATATGAAGGTTTTGGTGCTTTCAGCTGGGAAAAGAGGGAAACTTCTGGAGAAGATGAGAAGAAGAAGGGGCAAAGCTCCACAATATTGGAGACCCATAGATAGCTAGATGTCAATCTTGATTTATGATTATAAATTATAAATTATAAATTATAAATTGAAGACTTAAAGACAAATTAAAAAAAGTTTTAATTTATTTAATTCTACTTATGAATTATAATTATAATTTGTAATTATTGTCAACATATTTAGGAGCCTAAAGGGTCTACATAAAGAATGAGTCAAAGAGAGCAAAGATATTTAATCAAATTGGATTTGATTGTAAAGTTCGAGAAATTATTAAATAGTAGATAATTAATAAATGAGGATCAATACGAGATATTAAATCTTATTTAGGCATAATTGATATTCAATTATAATTATTTATAATTCTAATTAAATTTTAATTGAAATTTCAATTTAATTTCAATTAAATTACTAAAATTTCTAAAGCTTATTATGAATAGACTTAATTTCTAATGGAGATAACACTTATTGTTTAACCCTTTCTGTAAGAGTTGCAAAGTTTTCTTAATCTGTTATATGAATACTATTAGAATCCGGACACTTGTGTAACTATAGTGACTGAGATCGATTGGCTTCGAAAATGGTTAAAAGGATACGACAAGAAAATAATCAAACTTTAAAATAAGGTACGAATTAAAATTCATACTTTTGTTATAGTTTAAATATTAATTATTTTACAAGATTTAAGTGATCTTAATTTTTCAAAAATTAAAATCTAAAAATAATTTTGTAATTATTCTGTTGCGGTCAAAAATTAAAATCTAAAAATAATTTTGTAATTCTTCTGTTGCGGTTAAAATTTGATCTGGTCCGATTTTCTCTTGGGCATTCTTGCAGACTTATAACTAATCTTAACGTCCATTCCAGTCCAACCAAGCGCCGTTAACTACCAGGCGTTAGCTTCCAACGTAAGGAGGCGGTTAGATTTACCACTAGCGATTAGCTTCCAATGTAAGGAGGCGGTTAGATGGTGAAACTTGGGACGTAAGCTATTAGCCGTTAGAAAACCATAACCCACTGAGCTTGACGGTTACACCTCTCGTTCTCCACTCACTTTCCCGCTCTCTGCACTCTCAGCTTCTGTACTCACTTCGCATTCTTACTCCGCAGGTAACCATTTAAGCTCATTGTCAAAGGTATAAATATTTAAGCGCCTTGTTTGATCATCTGTTTCATTTCGATGTTACATTCTCCGTCGCAAATGTTTTAGTTAAGAGATCTTCAGTGAGAAAGGTTAAACCTCCAGTGTTTCTTTTTATAATGGTTGATTGCAGTATGTCCGTTTTGTTTTTTCGATTTGGTCATGGGATGGAGAGAATATACAGTCAATGTTGGGGTTGTCATTAGGTTCAAAATTTCGATTCTGGGAAGCAGTGCTTGGCACATCATGGTTAGAGTCGAGAAAGAAGAAGAATTGTACAAAGGGAATCTATCAAACCAAGTCATAGATGCTTCTCCTTGCTCAATTTATTTTGGCAACCGTGGAGCTTCCACCAGGTCAGTTTCTTGTTTTATCGAAAACTTATGCCTGTGTTCTGTAAATACTTGTTAGTATCAGCTTGGTTATATGGTTTTATGTGGTTTGGACTTGTATACGCTTCTTTGATATTGTGAGAAGTGTTCAATCTTAGTGCTTTCCCACATCAATTTGAAAATTGTTATTGACAGAAAATATTATAGGTGACCGGGATATTTGGGCGCAAGGGATTTCTTTTTACGGGGACTTTTAATTATATGTAATATTTTTATGTGTACCTTTAGTACATGAATAGCCCTAGTCATGTTGATTCTGCTTCTATAGGGGGGCAACTGGTCCAGCTAGACAATCAACGAGGGGAGGCTGGACAGAGGAAGAGGTAAGTCATCAAAAACTCTAGTCAAGTATGAGCTCTCTCTCTAGTATTACACAGAAATAGCCAAAAAGAACTTCCCAAACACTTGTACATGTTGAGATTTGGTTGAAGATTATAAACGCACAGTAGGATTTGAAGTAAATGGTCTTTTTCTGTATTGCTGAATTAGGTGTCTGCAGTATGGGAAAATTTCAATGAACTAGAAAAAACTTTTAACATAGCAACATATTGCTTTCTATTATTTTTCAAAAAAAAAACCTATTGTTTTCTACTTCCTTTTCTACGCTGATATGTTTTTATAAATAGCTACTGAATTGGGTAGTTGCATGCAAATATAATATTTTAGGCTTAATTTCTTGTACATGAGATTGAAACTTGCAATTTTTTTGAAAAATAAAAATAAATAATTTCATTAGCTAAGGATCAACCTTACACAACATTACAATGAGTACCTCCCACAACTTCTCCTAATAAGTTGTAATTCCGACAATGAAAGTTGCAACTGTTGAAGAAAAAGATTTTAATCAACAGGATTATCTGCTGACAAAATCAGTCAGAAAGTTCAAGGGGAGGAACTGGAAGAAAATTGGTGAGTGTGACTATTTGTTTTCCTTTTCTTTATGATTATGCGCCTCTCATTTTTAACATGTATTTTGTTTCCCTTTGCCTTCAAGGGGCATTATTTTAGTGCTGCAGAGATATTTACAAGCTACATAATCTGAACTCAAAATTAAGTGTGGACAACACTACTATTATCATTGTTTGATTCTGTTTTCCCACAATAGATTTTGGAATGTATAAGATAAGCATGGTGTTTAATGTCAAAGATGATAGTTTCACTAATTTTATACGTCGCACAGCTGAATGTCTTCCAGGGAGAACTATTTCTCAGTGCTTTTGTCGTTGGAAAAGGGTTCTAAATCCTGAAATAATCAAAGGAACTTGGACAAAAGAGGTACAACCAGTCTTGCATTCGTCCTAGTTTTGCATGCTTTGACCTTTGTGATATGACTGATAGACGTGAGATTTATATAAATTTTTCTTAAACTTTCAGGAGGATGATTGTATTATAGAGCTGGTCAGAAAGTACGGTTTCAGGAAATGGTCTCTAATTGCAAAATGTTTATCCGGTCGACTGGGAAAGCAATGTCGAGAAAGGCAAGAGATCGAAATTTCTTTCTTTCTTCTATAAACTGTCCAATGATGTGTGGTTCTTGTATGATTTGTACAGTGCGTGAGCTTTTACCCATCAGCTTATGGAAAACCTATTGAAAGGTGAAGAGAAAGGGAGACAATAGAATTATGTAGGATTCATAATCTAATAATACTAAATCCCTAATACTCAGCTTAAATGAATAGTATGCATGCTTCAATGTGTTACTAGTAGTCTTCTTTACTTAGCTCTTTACTTTATGTAGAGTCCGAAGCACAAAGACTTTTCAAAAGCAATTCCACGGAATCACTCTCTTATAGCTACGGTCTTTTTTTTTATTTACTTTTTAGCACTCGTTTTATAATACTGCAATCAGTTACTTGAAATGAAATCAGTTACTGACCTTCAAATAGTTGTAATTAATTAAACTTTATATCAGGTAGAAATTGTTAGTATTAGCATAGTAGCAGTCATGTTGGTTCCTAAACAGAACTCAAAGTCTGAAGGTGCTAAGGCTTTCTTACTTGACTTTGTTTTTTCAAGGGGATTGCTGTATTACATATAGTTTTACTCCAATTTGTTGGTGACCTATCATTTGTAATGTTATTAAACATTGATAGGTGGCACAATCATTTAGACCCAGCTTTGAAGAGAGCTTCATGGACAGAAGAGGAGGAATCAACTCTGACTTACTACCATGAGGTATATGGGAACAAGTGGGCAGAAATAGCAAAGTTTTTACCAGGAAGGTATGTAATGATATGAACTCAAGGTGATGTCACTTCTGATGAACCAGAATCAACAGAAGCTGGAAGTTCTGCAAAATCCTTGTTAAAAGTCATGTTGTTTTTAGTTCGGTAGTAAAGTATACTTTAATTTGCATTTTTGAATGAACTTTTCTTTTCATTTCTTTGTTTTCTTCTAATAATGAGGTTTGACATATTCTCTATATCCTGAAAATTGACAGGAGCGATAATGCAGTAAAGAATCACTGGAATTGCATAATCAAGAAGAAACTTGATTCACCTCATAGATTTGCCGTGGATTCATTAACATTTAACTCTACCAACTTCTGCGCTTGCCTGAAAGCAGAACTTCCTTGCAATGTTGACAATTGGGTGTCTTCTAGTCAAAAGAAAGAGTTGAAGCATAATGCTGAGACAAGTCATTTACAATTGGTTTACGGTACTACCATTAGGGGGCAAAAGCATTCAGAGGCCAATGATTGTGCAGCAGCATTGATTTTAAATGGATTGAAGCATGGGGTGCGTGTTCATAACAGTGGAGCTAGTAACACAGTTGAAACCGTTGGATCTGGAATAATAAATGTTGAACACGAAAAGATCAATAGTACCCCTTCTGCGCTTAATTTGGAGCTAACATTGAATGTGCCTGCTTCAAGTAGATCATATTACAACCCTGAAGTAGGTGTTCAGCCTTTCGATCCTAAACTAGCCGAATCTCCTGGAGGGATTAGTAGTCATGATCAGGGTAGCTTGTGTTCAAGTTTTGGCAACAGAGATTACTATACTTCCAGATTCGATCATGACAATAGTCAAGCTAATAAGAACAAAGATGAAAAATCGCATATGTCATCAAAGAAGAAAAGTGAGCACTTCCTGGATCAAGAATCACTACGACTTCAACCTATGGCCATCAGTTTCAAAAGCAATGAACTAAGAGGTGTGGCCAGCCATTCAGTACTTCCAAAGAGTCCATCCACTCCCAAAAGCGCCGATAAAAGCTTTTCTAGTGGTAGCAGTGTAGGATCCATATTAAGGAGCTCAGCAATGTCCTTTAAGAACACTCCTTCAATCATAAGAAAGAGAAGTTTCGGAAAGTCTGATACTGCTAACTTTTCTGATCTAACTTGCACGCGTTCAGGAAAGCTGCCATGTAATTATGACAGCCAAGGTGTCAATGACAAAAAAGTTCTTAATGTGATGAAGCGAGGTTTTCACTCTTCCTTCCATGAACCTGGATCATCAGTTGCTATTGAATCTATTACAAGATACCTCGGATGTGAATTTGACATGGAAAGTGATATAGCTGTTGGCAAATGTAGGAACTTAGTTCCTGCAACTCAATCACTGAAAGCGGAAAGTTTTTCAAATGCAATGGAGATTCCGTGAAGATAGTTAAAACTGGCAAGTGATCGACATTTTTTTTTTTTAAACTTTACCACCTCAGATCAAGGTAAGCGATGAATGCATATTATACCTACTAATGTGCATCCAATCAAAGGATAAGAATTTTACCATTACCCTTTATCAGGTAAACGCGTCAATGTTTATGAAACTCATGTACATTTTCACATACCACAATGCCCTATATTTCTGGTTGAAAATTCCAGTTCGTTACAGGTGCAATGTCATATAGAAGGGGACCCCATTTGACTTAATTTGCTTGATGTACATGTCAAAGATACTCCTTTATTAGATTTTCAGCTGTTTTATAGTTTCATAAAATCTTAAATATCTACCATGTAATTGAAAAGAAATAAATACCCAGCATATGGCTTTGTCACAACCGCATCGCACACGTCCACCACCTCCTTCATTGCATGAACTGAGCCTTTGTCTTTGACAGTTAATTTGTTCCCTCTGTATGTAAATTAGGCTCATGGATCTACATTTGCAGTCAATGGGTGACTATTTCCAGAAACAGAAGACAACAGTAGAAGACTTGTTCGATGCTAGTGATTGGAAAAGAGAGACAAGAAATTCCATCAACAGCAAGAATTAATACTTTGACCTGGTGTGGAATATGCTTTGACCAATGGCCCTTAATGTTTCTGTGTGTCTTTAGTCTTCCTCTGGAGCTGAAATCATCAAATCTAATGAAGATAACGTCTGCTTAGAGAAGGTTGTTGGAATTGGGGTTCGCATGTAATCAGCTACCTTTGATGATTATGAACATAAAACTGTAGATAGAAACACTATGCAGAAACTTTTGGTTATTCGAGCTAATGCATGAACTCCGTAACTGACGATAACTTTAGTACCAACTAAAATTCATATATCCAACGCAGAAGTGAGGTCAAATGAGGCGAAATGGCAATTGTCTTGGTTATATATAATTACAATTAAGCGAGGATCTAATTTATATTTTGATGATAACAAATAAGATTTGCTATCAATATTTTATTTGTCATTAAAAAAAATAAAATAAAATTATTCAAACATATATATTTACAAGCTACATAATCTGAACTCCCCTTTTTCTCATAATTAAACAATATTCCACTGAGAAATGAGTAGCAAAACTATCAAACCAGCAAGATCACACAAATCCATAGTCGCAAATTGTCAACCACAAATAAGCAAATATTAGTCAAGAACAAATGCAACAACCATCAAGTATGAGAAACATCATTATGTCAACATTTAGAAGAA
>JAOQMR010000213.1:24573312-24615128 GCA_027563865.1 Erythroxylum pelleterianum
ACACGACTGTCCGTTTAACGGACACATTCGGGTAAAACAGTGCCCAAGTTCAGTTCATGTCCGTTAGACGGACACTCATATCCGTTTAACAGACAAATTCGGGTATAACAGTACCATTTTCGCCACTTCGTGTCCGTCAGACAGACACGCATGTCCGTTTAACGGACAGGTTCGGGTCAAATTTGACATTCCGAATTTAGATCATGTCCATTTAACGGACATGTGTTTGAGAAGCTTATTTCTGGTTTTTAAAGAGAGCAGATTTTAGTTTTAAGGTTAGGCCAATACAGCCACCACCAGTATAAGTCAGTAACCAGTCGCACTTTTAGTGTACCAGCCAAGACCCAGGTCTCGGGAATGAGCTTCAGCAGGGCTCACCTCCCGGGGCTGTCGGGCTCTGGGAACGGGGTCCGACACCGAGTCCGTGCCCACGAGGGCGGCGTGCTACACACTCAATCATTCAGAAATCAGTATATCTTTTTTTGTTTTATTTTGTTTTGTTTGAAATCACAAACACACATGCGGAAGTCAATAATCAAATAGGGAATAAGCCCTTTTTCAATCGTATAATGAAATTACAAAATTCCCAGATGGCCATTTGGCCCTATCACAAATATAAAACCCTTCAGTCATTTCAAAAAATGATTGATACGAAAGTTACGGAATATATAATTCAATACAACATAGGGAAAACACAAATGCAGACGCGAACTGATTCGGACCTCTATCCTTCACTTGTATACTGTAAGTATACTCCCGTTGGTCTAACGGGGTATTCTTTTGATCCTGAAAAACATTAGTAAATTTTGGGTGAGTTTTGCAAATTCAGTGAGTGACCATCATCGATGGCTCACTCATCCCATAACACATGCAATTCACATAATTCACATCAGTTCATTAACAGTCATAATGAATCACATGCACTTAATTAGTCATTTCACATATTACATTTAATACATATTGCCTTCAGAAATCATTCATACAAAACTTACATATCAATTATAATTGCAATGCACGTGAGACTCACTTTCATTTATTATTGTCGTTATGACCGAGTGCCTTTTTATTTGTTCATATCCCTTAGTGGATACCGAGCTGTAGCATATAATGTCCCATATCTCTCAGTGGATACCGGGTATAGTCGCATTCGAGCCCGAGGCTCTAATCACATTCGGAGCTTTAAGCTCTTTTCCACATTCTGAGCTTTAAGCTCCTTTTTCCTGGCGACTCCGGTCATAACTTCCTTTATCTTTCATGCATTCATGCAATGGAATGCATCACTTACATTGCATGCACTTATTTGATCACATTCACTTATCATCAGACCGTAGTCTGGCATTCAACATATAGTTGAGCATTCACTTATCATTTTGCATGCAATGCACATTCCGAAAATATTTAATTTATCTTATTCACATACAATGAGCACTTCAATAATTCAGTTCAATCATCACAATCATCGGACCTTTTGTCCGGAATCTAAACACAATCAATCACATTCATCATACAGAGATCAATGTACACAAAATTCAAATAAAGCAAACAATGAAGTGAGACCATCTAGGTCTACTCACAATACGCTCCAAAAATAGCATTTGCTTCCAATTCTGGAACGCCTGAATGTGGACACTTGACCTGCACAACCCATGTATGCAAAACACACATTTCACACCCACCATTAATTGCACATGTATAAGCATTCATTTATTCCCAATTAAATAAATAGACTATGCACAATGCATGTTCAATGACAATCCCCGGGTATATGGTTTAAATCACATATTAAACTCATTCTCATTTCACAATTCATGTGTGTCCAATTGAACTTAGATTTACATTTCATTTGCACATAATCATTCTAAATTCTCCTTTCAATCTTTTCCCTTATCATATGTCTAGCTTATTCATAAGCTTACACTTCAAGAACACTTGGTTACTATATATCATAACTCAATTTCTCATCATCTTTATTCTATTGAACATATGTACCCATTTAGGCACATTTTCCATTCACACAATAACCATACATATATTACCCACCTAGTTGGCTTGCAAAACTCCAAGTCAAAATTGTCTTTTCCCTTGTTCTTGGGTAGGATTCTCTTGGTTTCCTAAAACAAACCAAATCTCATCCAATAGAAGTCTACTTAAAAATTCCACCATGCAAAATCACTAAAATTGATTCTAGAACATTTAAACCTAAGCATTTTCTAAACTCCATAAACTAGAATCCTTCCCAAAAATCCACAAGAGTCAAAAAGATCTTACCTTGATTCTTCACCAAATGAAAAGATCTTTAGCTCAAATGGAAGCTCTTTTCTTCCTCTTCCTTATTCTCCTTTTGAACAACTTCAAAATCTTTCTTGAAAACTAAGGAGAGTTAAACCCTAGCTCAACTCTCTTCTTTTCTCTCAAACCACCAACTCTCTTTCTCTTTCTTACTTATTTTCATAAATCACTGCTGCTTATCCTCCTATTTACCTTTTTCTTCTTCATATATAAGCAAGACAACACTTTTTCTTCCAGTTATGCCTTTATAGGCTTATGTTCTTTTAAACTTAAGTGTCTTGCCAAAAATACCCTCAAATATTCTAACATAACACTATCTTCTAGAAAATGTCCCCCATTAAGTTTCCAAAGCCACCAAAATCATTCAATTTGGTTCAGTGATTCAAAAGATATACTTCAAACATTTTTGGACTGCTCTTTTCCACACAGTATACTATGCACTACTTCCATCTGGAATTAAAACATCTTAGAGACTGAATTAGGTTTCAATTTTTTTATACCATTCATAGCTCCATATCTCTACTTTACCACAAAACAAAAATCATCTCATTTGGACCTCTACTGATCCAGAAAACATCAAAATACTGAAGTATGTTCAGTGAGATAACATCAGTTCATATTATTGAAGAACACACTCACTGTACCTGTCCCATGTTTTCACTCATCCTTTCTCACTTTATTTCAGATGGCTACAATTTTTGGTGGAGAAGTAGAGAAAAGCCTTTCGAATCCAATGACTTAAGAATTAGGTCATTTCGAGGTCTAAAGAAGAAGTTATGGCCAAAAGAATCCAACATGTTCATGACCTCAATCCAATTGAACCTATTACGGCGCGATTTCCATAACTTTCACAAAAAATGTTGGATTGACTTCGTTTTTCGACTATTGAAAAGAGGACTTCGAGATCTACAACTTTCATGAAGACCTCGAAGGCTAACTCTATCGTCTGACTTCTGTATCGTCTCATTTTTGCATCGTCTCACTTTCCTTTCGTCTCACTTTCTATCGTCTCACTTTTTCCGTCTCACTTTTGCGTCTCACTTTTTCTGTTTAACTTTTGCGTCTCACTTTTTCTGTCTCACTTTTGCGTCTCACTTTTGTGACTCACTTTTTCCATCTCACTTTTGCGTCTCACTTTTTCCTCCTGAATGTATCCACTTATAAGAATTATAACTTTTGACTCCGATGTCCAAAATTTTCATACTATATACCGTTGGAAAGATAAAAGAAAGATCGACAACTTTTCAGAAAGCACCTTTGCTAAAATCTATTTATATCAATCCCAAATTTACCCCTAAAATCTGGAGATGAATTTTTCATTCATACACCAACGTACTACACCCAATTCTTAACTTCATGACAACTTTTGAGATTTTTAGAGACAGAATTGAAATTCGACGTCTTCATAAGAAATGTAGCCATACGTTTCTAGTTTAATCCAAAATAAGAATCATCTTGTTTGGATAACTAGAGAAAAAGTTAAGGCTAGCAGACCGAAGCACACCCAGTGAACATTTTCCAGATCACTACCAATCTTGTTTCTAAATCTTTCCTTATTACAACTCATACCAAGATCACTCTTTCTACTCCTTCTACTCCCCATTTTCAATAAAATCACATTTAATATCAATTATACCCGAAAGTTGTCAATGAATGCATGAACCACTTTTATTCAGAAACATTCCATATTTATGTGCATATATGCTAACATGATGCATGAGCAAGAAAATGCTTTGTCTAAATTTCTCTTTGAGTCACAAGTACTGAAATTTCGAGTCCTAACCTTTAATATGGGGATGGGATGTTACACTATGGGTACAAAGTTAAACTTCAGTACTGCATTTCATCCTCAAACAGATGAACAGAGTGAGAGAACAATCAAAATTGTTAAAGATATGCTCAAAGCATTATTGGAGTTTCAAAGAGCTTAGGATCAATATATAGCATTGATTGAATTTGCTTACAATAACCATTATCACACTAGTATCGGAATGGCACCATATAAGGCATTTTATGGCAGAAAATATCGATCGCCTCTGTATTGGGATGAAGAGAGTTTGAGAATAGTTGAAAGCCCATAATTTATACAAGATACTATAGATAAGGTGAAACTAATCTAAAGTCGAATTAAAATAGCTTAAGATAGATAGAAGAGCTATGTGGACCAGCACTGAAGAGATATAAAATACAGTGTAAGAGACAGAGTGCTTCCAAGAGTGAGAGAGAGCTATGTGGACCAACTTCTATATGGAGTCGCTTTAAAAACTCGTGAGAGAGAGCTTCGCCGTCTAAAAGGGATCCTACTCGGTTCAAATTCGAAATAATCGATTGCCCACACGGCGTCGTATACCAGATGGCTTAACAAAAAAAAACTATTTTTTGCTCCACTTCCACTTAATGAGTTGTAACACTTCGCAGACATTTTCATAAACGCCTGTTTCCTGTCACGTCATATCTTTCAACCAAAAACGTTCAGTACATCTTCCTTCTTATCTCTTCGTCACATCTTTTCAGTTTGTTTTCCTAAATTTATCAAGACCACTCTTCCTTCTTATCAGAATGTAGATTACCTTCCGTTCTTGTATCTTAGAGCGTTTATAAGAGAATGGTTGGTGTGACACGAGCAAAAGCCAAGATAAGAATATATTCAAATTATCTAAACATTATGCAGTTGAGGCTGCGGTCATGAAGCCGTTTGTTGTAGGTGCACGTTCCTTCATGTCGGGGCAGAAACGAAAGCCGTGACGTAAAAAATCAGATGAGGTTCGAAACACGGAAACACAAATGGACCCCACCATTTCCCCATTATCCAAATCCAATATGATATAATAACATCCTGAATTTAAAAAGAAAAAGTAGCCATAACAGACTCTTGTAACGAGTAATGACACGCAATTGAATGTCATCTTCAACTTACGCACGCAAAAAACAGAAAAGGAAAAAGATGAGTCATTGGCATGTAATCCATCCTTGACCTTAATCATTATTCAGATTCGATTCAGCAACTTTTACTGAAATGGATAAATTCAAAGGAACATCTAATCTGATCTAATCCATCTTCATCAAAAACCGTCCTAACGGTAGAAGAACAAACAGCACATGAGTAAGACGGTGTTACAAACAAACGCAATTCGCAAGCTACAGTCACGTAAGAGAATGGACGGTGAAATAAAAGGGCCGCCAGAGACAATTAAAGAAAGAAGAGTACTTCCAGAAGACAACTTCTAAGATTGATTCTTTTAAAATTTCAAATCCTTATCTTCATCAAAAGTCAAAACACTTTCCTTGATTGCCTCAATTGCCTTCAGAACTACTTTTGCCAACTCACCCTTTTTATCCTGTTCTCCTCCTCCTCCAATCCAGCTTCAAACTTTCTCTGCTTTCCTGTCTTGTATACGTTTTCGGCTTTCTTCTTCAATGGCTGGGCATAAAATCCTTGTCACTGGTGGGGCTGGCTTCATTGGTTCCCACACTGTAGTGCAGCTCCTCAAGGATGGTTTCCAGGTTTCTATCATTGATAATCTTGACAATTCTGTTCCAGAAGCTGTTGATAGAGTGAGGGAATTGGTGGGTCCTGAGTTGTCGGAGAAACTGGAGTTCAATCTGGTATGGTTTCCCTTCTTGATCATACTTGAACTCTGTTTTTGCTTGAGATGAATGCGGAGGATTTTGTCATGCAAACAAAATAAAGAAATGTGAGTTAGTAACAACTAACAGGGTTCCAAGGGCTCAATTTGGTGCAGTGTTCATAGCTAGAATCATTCACATGGACCAAAAAGTTCCATCATTTTTTCTTTAAGATAGTATTCTGTAGCTATTCATTTCATGAAGGATAATGGGTTTTACGTCTGTAATGATTTTTGGTTCAATTGGTGTATTGCAGGGTGATCTGAGAAATAAGGCTGATTTGGAGAAGCTGTTTTCACAAAATAAGTAAGTGAACATATGGTAGGGTCTTAAGTTAGCACTGAAATTAACAATTCAAGTTTTCTAGGTTGGTAAAACTTAATTTGACTAGGTTCTTTTTGGTCTTCTATCTGTGTTTTTCTATCTTCCTGGTGAAAAGGTAGAATCTTTGTGAGCCTAGTGTTTAACTCTTTTCCATACTTGTGTTACTATCCAATGAAAATGAATCAGAAGCTTGAGAATTCAAACTATGCGGATATCAATATGTGAGATTTTTCTTCATCTTCTGTGAGGTATTTTACCTACCTGAAATTTTGACAGATTTGATGCTGTGATCCATTTTGCTGGCCTTAAGGCAGTTGGCGAGAGTGTTGCAAATCCTCGACGTTATTTTGACAACAATTTAGTGGGCACTATCAACCTCTACGAGGTCATGGCAAAATATAATTGTAAGAAGGTAAATCGCTGTTTTAGATTCCCAATCTTGTCAAAGGTCACTTTTCTGGTTTTGGAATTGAGGCTTGTATAACATGTGAACATGACTAACTGATTCTAAGAAACTATCAGTACACATAATCCATGCTTAATCTCCCAAGTCTTTTTTCCTGAGGAAAGCAAGTTTTCAAATGAGATTCCAAGAGCTGGGATTTGATAATACTTGGAAGTATTTACAAAAGAAGTAAGAGAAGTACAGGGTATGGATTATTTTCCCAAATTTGAATCCTTGAACATATATGGGAATGTGGGATCTATAAAATTCGATGGTTGTTTGTACCTATTTTTTACTCTTCTATTTGGGAGTTGAAATAAAAGATAATATTCATGGTGGAGGCCATTCTCAAATTAGCAATGTCAATCTTCCTTAAGGACTGCAGTTTTTGGCTTGCTGAGCCAGCACGTAGAACTTACTATTTTGTTTTCAACCACAGCAGCATCACCAACTTTTTTCTCCATTTGTCATCCTTCTATTGGCAACTGTTTATGTGGAGAATCAGTTGTAGCAATTGAAAACTGAAAAGTTCTTTTAATTATTATTTTTCTCATTCGGCAATAAAAAGTCGTCATGATTCGTCTCATGGTTCTAAATTGTAGTTGCGGCTACTGTGATTTGTCACAATTGTGGCCGCATTTCCTGCAGTTACATCATCTACAATTACTATAATTGTCAGCAACCACAGCATAATCTGTAGTCTGTAATTTAAAACCTTAATTCATCTTTCAAAGCATCACTTTTCTTCCACTTCACCCAAATATTTTCCCTCACACTCATGGTGGCTCTGATGTGACCTAATGAAAGCTTTTAATCATTGTTAATCTCAATTGGATAGCTTTATTGCTTTCCTCACTATTAATAGAAACTTCATGATCAATTTCTGAAAGCTGCTGTGTTTGTCAGATAGTTTTTGCGTGCTTTCTTTGTACTGATAATGGCTTCGAATTTTCTTGCCATATGTGTTTTGTATGGGATGCATCCAAATAGATGGTATTCTCTTCATCTGCAACTGTTTATGGCCAACCTGAAAAAATACCATGTGTTGAAGACTTCGAGTTAAAGGCTATGAATCCTTATGGCCGAACAAAGGTGAATGTGAACTTATTTATCCTTTGAAGTTAACAATTTTACCATCAAATTTCTTTGGAATCTGCACTTGTTTTAACCTGCTGGAGTTGAAATGGGTATCTCTCCTAGTGCACTCCGTTACTGGTTATTATGCTATTTTTTCAGCTTTTTCTTGAAGAAATTGCTCGAGATATTCAAAAAGCAGAACCAGAATGGAGTATCATTTTATTGAGATACTTCAATCCTGTTGGAGCTCATGAGAGTGGGAAGATTGGTGAAGACCCCAAGGGTATCCCAAACAATCTTATGCCATACATACAGCAAGTGGCTGTTGGCAGATTGCCTGAGCTTAATGTGTATGGCCATGATTATCCCACAAAGGATGGCAGTGCGGTATGTATTTCTGTGTAGTTGTTTTCCCTATTTGAAGGATAAAAGTTGAGGAGAATTAAGAAATGTGTTACTGGTTCCCATAAAACCCACACAGTGAAACAGAAGTACTTCCATTCAGATCTAGTGCGCTTAGAATAACATTCTCAGTAACTACCTTGTGGGTTTACAATATACTCCAATCTTTTGTGTGGATAGGTTCGAGACTACATCCATGTTATGGACCTGGCAGATGGTCATATTGCTGCTCTTCGTAAGCTTTATGCTACAAAAAGCATAGGTAATTATGTCACCTCTTTACTTTGTGCCTGTTTTGTTCGGTCAACTGGCAGTGAGGTCAGACCTCCTAAAGTTCTGGGAGAGATTTTTCATAACATATACTATTTGCTTTTGAAAACTTCATTATGTATGCTCCTGTAATTAGGTTGTGTTGCCTACAACTTGGGAACTGGACGTGGAACATCTGTGCTTGAAATGGTTGCTGCATTTGAAAAAGCTTCTGGGAAGGTGACTGTTCCGTATTTTCTCTCCGTTTTCTGTAGATCTCTTTTTCTCTATCCACAAAACAAGTCAAAATGAATGGGTATATATTTATAGAAAATCGCTATTAAGCTTTGTCCAAGAAGGCCTGGGGATGCTACAGCTGTCTATGCTTCTACAGAAAAAGCTGAGAAAGAACTTGGTTGGAAGTATGTTCCTAATCCTTATAGCTTGCTGATTATGTTACTCAAATTTCCTTGGTTATATCTTCTCCTACATGTTCTATTATGCAAGGCCACATCGCATTTTGCTTGCTAGATATAGGCTGGCATAATCATAATTGACGACAAGTTGTAGACTTTTTAAGTGCTTTGGTTTGATGGCAATGACAGGGCAAGATATGGTGTGGAAGAAATGTGTCGGGATCAGTGGAACTGGGCAAGCAAAAATCCATGGGGTTACCAAAAAAACCCTTGAATGACTCTCTCATGTGTATAATAAACTAATCAACCATTCTTTGCTCAACAGTTCCTTTCCTTGTGTCTTTATTAGGTGCTGCAAATAATTCCATTATGACAAAACATATCAGAACAAATACCTAAGGCTGTAGATCTTCAGATTTTTTATCAATTCAATTCAGGATAGAGCACAGCAGCTTCTGCCAATATCATACTCGTAACTACTCCAACTACTACGACAGTTATAACCTTTGGCTTCAATTTTGCATTAGTGACAGGGGTCGTAAATAGTGGCGTGACTTCGTTGGTATGGATAAGCTATTCGATTATTCCTATCAGCCAAGTTGACCTGGATATTTTAAACAATGGCAATGCAATGCAAAAAGGCTTACGAAAACTAGGTCCCTTTCCGTAGACATAAAATAGATACGCACGCAAATAAATGTCCTCTCAAGAGCCATACTGTTTGCTAGAGTACAGGGACCTGCAGTTTCAGAAAAGAAAAGCGAGTATGAAACAGGAAGGACAGGCGTTGGTCCTTGCTTGCAGGTCTATGGCAGGCGTTTCACAGTCACCTATATCAACCAATTCTATATCTCAACATTCATTTCCAACGCCTTCGCCGTTCTCTTTCTCGGTTGCCTGTCAACGACCTTCTATTAAAGTTTGTTCTCTGCTGCTTCGTTTCCTGGCTCTTTTGCTTTCCTTCACCTCTGCAGTTTCACTGGCTGCTCCATCAACCAAGCAACTTGCCTTGGAGCCTTCTACCTTCAGCCAATATTCACAACTCATGTAAGCCTACTGATAGATTAAAACTGAATATTCTTTTTTATTCACAACAGTAGCTCCCAATTAAAAGCTAGATATTCAAGGCATTTAAATCTTATGATAGATGGTACTGAACTTTGTTTTAACAAGCTAAACCAAATTGCTATATTTTCAAAGTTGTCTTTTTCTTTATTATAGTTCTGTCTCCAATATATCAGGATCATAAATTCAAGTAATTAATCATACATATAGTACCAGTTCCTTGTTATCTTATTGATATAATTGTTCTTGGCACTGAAGATGTCATCTGATATTCTTCGACTTCTCGTGTAGGTATTGCTTCATTGTATCTGTCTTAGTTTTCCTTTACTCAGCGTTTCAACTCTTCAAAGGCATTTGTGATATTGCACACAGGGGCCACTAATAAAGAACAACTTACATTTTAAACTCCAAATCCTTTCAATTTGTTTTAACTTTTAAGCCAAATTTTGGCCTATAAAGGCTGACTCTCCGCATTCATCGCCATCTGCAGTTGGAAGGCTATCTTCTCATTTCTTCTTGTTCAGTAGCAATACTGACCATTCAACAGATTGCAAAGCCTGCACCACTCTGGAAGGCAGCTATCATATCCACCAGCATGTCTCTTGCTACACTTCTTGTTACTGCAATTAGCTGTCTCCTTTCAGGACACAAGCTCTGTAAGAGAATAATCTGGTGATTGAGTGTTTATGCCAAATCCTTGCATCCATATCAACCCTCAAAACCTTCTCTCTGCTTTCACATAGCCAATAGAATAACAATTTAAAAAGAAAAAAAAAGTTGTTCATTTCTAGGAACACGATGTGTAGTACAGCATCATGATCCGTCATTAATATGATCAACATCTGTATCTCTCAGATATATATATATATATATATATATATAAAATAAATTGCTTGTTCAGGGCAATTCTTGATCACTTCTAAACAATAGACCAAGCAGTTAATGCTGTAGCACTCTTTCTTTATCAATGCCTGGAAACAAATTTCTTGGACAGCTTTCACGTAGGGTGGTCAATGCATAATTTGCAAGCCTTGTATGTTGTCGTATCGTACTAGATAAAGTTTACATATCAACAAGGACTGTAGATTTAGTATTAATTTGTCTCTGAAGCCCTTTTAAACACACAATAATTCAGTAACAAATGATAGCACGACCACATAAAGACTTACGTATAGCTTGATTGAAATGGGATAGATGAAAACTCTAGTCCTGTACTGCAAATCTAACTGTGAAAGTCCATCACCTAAGGACCTCTGTAGGTTTCTTCTCTTCTTCTTCAGTGACAAGAAGTTTACCCTCTGTAAACTCACAAGCTGGAACGGGGACACCAAGCTGCTTCTGCAGTTTCTTCACAACAAAAACTTCTGGCTCCTCACAAATCGTTACCACAGTCCCCTTTCTTCCAAGCCGACCTGTCCGGCCAGCTCGATGTGCATAATGAATTGAGTCAGTAGGCAACTCCAAATTAACAACCAGATCACATTCTGGTATATCCAAACCCCTGGCTGAAAGTTCGTTTGTTATAAGAACTCTCACATCCCCATTTTTGAATTTTTTCATAGTTGTTGACCTAGCGAGCTTGCCAAGGTCCCCATGCAGCTCTGCAGCTTTCATTCCTCGGGCCTCTAACTTGAAAACAGTGTCTTTCAGTTGCCTAGTATGGTTCATGAACACTATCACAGACTTGGCATCAAGTGCATGGACACATCTTCTCAACGCATCTACCTTGTGTTGCAACTTCGTAACACAGTGGTAGTGTTTCAAAGATGGAGGAAGGCTCTGAACTGCTGCGTGAGGCTGCAAATTTGAGCTTGCACTTGGATCAGACGCAGGCTTTATCAGATTAACAGGTGGAGAGGAAGGAAGTGATTCAAGTGGGATGACTTTTTTGGCCTGGATAAGGAGAGGGTCACTGCTCCAACTCCTTGCAGCCCTTATCACGGAGAATGGCACCGTGGCAGATACCATGATAGTTTGACGCTCAGCCCGACTGGCAAATGCATTTTCACGTCGACGAGGATCTGCACCTGCTGTCCTTCCTACATGACCTAAAATCCGGTGCATGTCCTCCCGGAAGTTAAATGAGAGGAGTTCATCAACCTCATCCAAAACCAAATATCGACAACCATGAGTATGTAGTTTGCCTGCTGCACTGATTTCAGCAATCCTCCCAGGCGTACCAACAACAATTGCTGGCTTGTTTTTCTTGAGAGCTTCTTCCTGCCTTGATCGATTTGCACCCCCAACAAGTTGTTGAACCACTTTCTTGTTTGCCGGACCCAATAGTTTCTCAACTTCCCTTACAATCTGCATTCCCAGCTCTCTTGATGGGGCCACAATTACTGCTTCTATCTCATTTTTCTTCCCAGTTTCTTCATTAACTTCAGAACTTTTATCCTTCAATGGCCCCACTTCAGACAGTATAGGAAGTAGATATGCCAGTGTTTTCCCTGATCCTGTATAAGACTGTATAACAGCGTCATGATTCTTGAGAATAACAGGGATTGCCGCAGATTGGACATCAGTTGGAACTGCAAAGCCTTCACTCTCCAATCTTCGTAATAACAAAGTAGGGAGACCAAGCTCAGAAAATGACTTCGCAGCAAATGGAGCTGACTCTATTTCAGGCGACTGTTTTACCCCAACAGCTCTCTTTCCATTGCTACCAAGTGCCTTCACTCTGCTTTTAGAGACGTCAATGGCCGAAATAACATTTCCTTTCTCACCCTTTTTTATTTTATTTATCCTGATTTTTTCAAACTCGCTCCGGAAACCCAGACTAGAAAGAGTCAGAGGGCCATGGTCTCGACCAACCTGACACAGAAATCTTATGCTCGTGTTGCCCCAAGCTTTCTTGGAAACACGGGATATTTTTTGCATAGGAAAAGACTGCTCAACAAGTAGGAGAAACCTTGTAGACACCATTGCCAGCATGTTTGTTCAATTCACGCAATCATAAACTACAAGAACCAATTCATAACAGCCTTTAAGAGAGTTGCCTTTGCAACAGATAAGCTCAGTGCCCACTCAGCCTTTCGAAAGAAAAACGAATGTAGCACTTGCCCTGAAGCTGTAATCCTACCTATGAAAATAACAAAAGCAACAATGAACAGTAACTGGAGAGCAGAAATGGAAAAAGTAAATTTAAGAGATGGAGCTAACCGAATATTCTAATATGGAACTCTTAACAGTGACCACGCCCAGCTCAAGCTGTTGGGACATTTGTTCGAACAATCAGTGAGCAATCCGAAGTAGCGAAACAAACCTTGATAAGAAGCGATACTCACCTATTCAACCGAAGCACAACTCAGCCTCAGCTAAATATCGTAGACCAAAAACATGTTGAAGAAAGGGTCAGAGGCAGATAGAAATCAAAGCGAGAAGGAGGCCTAAGCTAATCAGCAGTAAATGTTAACGGCGCCTTGGTTTTGAGGTAAATTTGCTTTTGGGCTCTCGCTCAGATTATTAATGAAAGTCCAGGAACGACGCCCAAATAATTGTCTACGGGTGTGGTGCGCACTTACTGCATCCCGAAATTGCGAATGCTATCCTCGTCGGTTGTCTTGTTACTTTTTTTTTTTTTTTGACGAAGAGTTGTCTTGTTACTTAGATTTTTTTTTTAGAATTTAAAATTTTCATTAATAGATGTTGGAGAATACATCGAGAGAGGGTTAGCTATTGAACCACTGAGTAGTTAACCATACTATGTCGTCCAGCACTACAACACAATATGCTACATTTTACAAAGTCAATATATCAAACGGGTATAATGACTTAGCCTTTGTTTGAATGAAAGGAAATGAGGAGAAAAGAATGGAAGGGAATTACATTTGTCTTGATTTCCATTGTTTAGACAAAAATAAACAAAGGGAAAAGAAGAGAATGGAGAAGAATTGGTGAGAAATTTGGACCAATTATATTTCTCACCAAATTAGTGTGAAAGGAAAGGAAATTCAAGAGAAGATAACTCTCATATAAGTAAATTACCATTGTATCCTTATTAGATCTAACAAGTAAAGATAAACAAGTTCTATAAATAAGGACATAAAGGTCTTAAAAAATTCTCTTCCATTCAATTCCCTCCTTTGATAAATTAGGAAAACAAACAAGAAAAAGGAAATTACATTTCTCTTCCATTCTTTTCTCCTCTTTTCTCCTCAATATTTCCTTTCCTTTCCCTTGTGTAAATAAGGATCCAAACAAAGGCTTAGGTTAGACGAGGATTTGTGGCGACTAAACAACTATGGATCCTTGGAGTATCTTTCGTTTTGTTCTTCCCTCAGGTAAATCCCCCTAGAATCTTACTCAACTATAGAGACTTTGCGATTAGGCGATGACCTTTAGTGTTTAACTATCCAGACCTTACGTTATCAGAGGTAGAGGAGCCTCTCTGGGCTCATCGATTTGGGGCTGGCTAATGAGGGGATCTTGCTCAGGTAAGTGTATTCCCTTCAATTATTTTCGATTTTTGGTTCGAACATGATTTCCTTACTCGAATCCCTTCTCGGAACTTCGCAGAGAATCTCTACTTGGAAGGATATGTTTCTGGCTTCATCTTTCCGTCTTCTCCCTCTCAATACTTTGTCCGAGAATCCCAATAGCGGTAACATACTTGTCTGATTTCTATTATTATTTAGGGCTTATCTACTCCCAAATCTACTCATCTGTATTTGATATCTTTGAAGGGCTTCGGGCTAGCCAGAGATGATGAGTCCTCAATCATTGTTCAACCCAAAAATGGATTATTCCAAGCAAATCCATATTTGAATAACCTCAATTTTCCCTTAGATACTATAGATGAGTAATCTGCTTTGTGTAGATCTGTGGCTAAATATCACTACTACTGTGATAGGCTAGCATTATATTCTCTACACAAGTGCCACTCTCCTACTACAGTATAGGTTTAATTGATTAATGATCAGTTGCTCCCTTATGTTGGTAGTAATGAGTTTTAAAATAGATATTAGCGAATTAGCCTTACCTTTAAATCTTCTACTATTCCTCTCATTCCAAATTACTTGAACACAAGTAGCCACCGAAAGTAACATAACATCTCTATCATGTTTCGACATCTGCAAGTTTGGTATATCCTGTAGGATATCTGTGATTCTGCCATAGGAGTAATTAGGGGCACATAAGGTAGAGATCTTTGCCCAAACTTCTCTTGAGAAGACACAATCAAATAAGAGGTGATCTCTAGTTTCACCATCTTGTTTGCATAGGATACACAGCTTAGAGGAGGTAAGGAAATTCAGTCTATGCAAAGTAACATTGTGAGCCAGAGCAGGAAGCTTACATTAGGTCTAAGTACCTTATTTCATACCACTGTGTCCCATCTACACAGTTAGCAGTCCCTTCCCTCATCCTTCTGACTTCCTTAGTAGTAATCTTTGAGACAGGAATACCCTTCCATAAGTAGATATCTCTCAAGAAAATGACCAATTCCCATTCCTAACTATTTCTTGGAGCTTAGTATCCTTTGGGAATTAGTTTAATGGGGCTTTTGCCAGTTGATTTTGTATTAAAGGTCCATTCCCTGTCCAGTTGTCAAACCATAAGAAAATTCTTTCCTCTGTCCCAATCTGGAACGAAATATACTGATACGTATCCTTCCTCAATCTAAGAAATTGGTTAAAAAACCAAGTATAGTTGTGATTGGTTTTTAAAGCCCAAAAACTCTCTCCCTTTAATAGATAAGAACGAGTCCATTTAGACCACATAGTTCGTTTTTCACTTAGAATTCTCCAAATCCTCTTGGACAATAGAACTCTGTTTTTACTGGATATTGACTCCAGTCCTAATCCTCCTTCCTCTCTTGGTTGACAAATACTTTTCCAACTAACTTTAGCTATTCCTTTCTCACCATTATCTTTTCCCCATAAAAAGTGTTTCATTAGTTTTTTTATTGTTTTAATCAACCCTTTTAAAAGAAATAGATATGAAAACTAGTAAGTATGATCACTGATTTCAATAGCTGAATTTTCCCTCCATAGGATAGTGATCTATTTGACCATGCCCCCAATCTTTTCTATATCTTTTCAATTAACGGAATGCATTCACTGAACCTAAGCCTCCTTGAAGAGATAGGATTTCCCAAGTAGAGGAGAGGAGGATCTTTAGTTTCCATACCCATAATTTGAGATAAAGCATTTAAGAGGTGAATAGAACTTTTGGAGAGAATGAGATAGCTCTCGCTTTGGTTGACATATAGACTCGACATCTCCTTAAATAAGTTAAGAGATCTCATCAACAGAGTGATTGAGTGAACATTAGCCCTGCTTATAAGAATGAGGTCATCTGCAAAACATAAACCAGTTAGAGAAATTTCCTTACATTTGGAGTGGAATTTGAATTTAGGATCTGTTGAGATGTTGTGCTTCAGTAGTTGAGTAAGAACCTCCATGCAAAGTAGGAATAGGTAAGGTGATAGAGGATCCCCTTGACTAAGAATTTTTTGCCTTTAAACATCTCTATGGAGCTCTCATTTATCAAAATCCCATAGGAAGCAGTAGAAATGCATTCTTGAATCCATTTATGAACCTTAAGGGAAAGTTCATTATCTCCATAGTTTTTAGAAGGAAACTCTAATTCACACTGTCAAAAGCTTTCTATAAATCAATTTTAATGTGCAATTCTGGGGACTTCTCCTTCGATTGTACCCTTTTAGAAGCTACTGCACTATAAGAATATTGTTCCTTATATCCTTGTTAGCCATAAATGCTCCTTAATTCTCACTAATGAGAAATTTTAGGAGCTCTTTCATCCTATTAGCCAAAATCTTAGCAATGATCTTGTATAGGAAGTCAGTGCACGAAATAAGTATGTAATCACTCTAAGTATCTGGGCGAGGATTTTTAGGGATCAAACATAGGAAGGTCTTGTTTATTTCTTTCAGTAGAACTCTTTTTAGGAAAAACTCATGCACTACCTCCTTTACAATTCCCCCAAACTATTCCAAGTTTTCTTATAGAAATAACCATTCAAGCCATCTGGTCCTGGAGCTTTAGACCCATTCATGAAAAAAAAACAACCTTTCAATTTCCTAATATGTGATAGGTCTTATTAACCAAGCAACTTCATTATCAGGGATTTTAGTAGTGACAAATTGTCTAAGAACCTAGTAGTTTTTTAATTTAATTTTTCTTCCATTCTTTTGCTTATAACTTTTTCGTCCGACATCCGATTAATTTGATTTTTGAAGCGTTGGATTCCTAAGACATCCCTTTATCTTTCCATACCAAATTTGTGATTTTTGAGATTGAATTGAAAAAGATTGATTGAATCAAAGTGTGAGGATTGGTTAAGTATTTAAGTTGGATAATTTTCTGAACATGGTTCAGTATTTTGATAAATTCTTGATGTGTAGAAATCCAATTGAACTGATTCTTATTGCAAAATAAAATAGAGACATGGAGCTACAAGCCATATAAAGGAATCAAATTTCAATTTAGTCCCTAAGATTTTCAATTTTTGAATTGAAGTTGGGTTTAGTGTTTAGTCTTGGATTAGTAAGAGCTGAAAGTGTTTTGGCTATAACTTCTGCTATAGTCTTCCAAATGAGGTGATTCTTGATTTGAACTAAACTAGAGAAATAGAGCTACAAATGTTATGAAGGAAGTGAGTTTCAATTTAGTCTTTAAGACTATCAATTTCTAGATGGAAGTAAATCGTTGGAAAATGTTTTAGCATGAGAATAGTCCGAAATGTTTGAGGTGTAGCTTTTAGAGTAGTAAGCCGAATTAAATGATTTTGGTGGCGTTATGAAATTGGGACAATGAGGAACATTTCTCTAGAAGGAAATTTTAGCAAATTCCTTCAATTTGATGGTTAGAAAAATGTTCTAAAGTAAGCATGTATTAAAATGAATGTTAGGGGCAAATTTGGAAGATTACTTAAAGTGTTAAGTTAGAAGGCTAATATGGAGGGGCATAATGGTCTTTTTGCACTCATTAAATGATATGGCAAGTGGTTGTCGTATAAGATGAAGGTGAAGCACGAAAATGTTAGTTAAAAAAGGAAAGAAAGAACATAAGAAAAGAGAGAAGAGAGGGAGAGAGCCGGCGGTGGGAGAAGAAGAGAAAGAAGAAAAGAAGAAGCTAGGTTGCGATTTTTGATAGATTTCAAAAGGCGTTTTCAAGTTGTTTCAAAGGAAAAAAGATGGAAGAAGATGAGAGCTCCAACAAGAGCCAAGAAAATCCGAAAATGGTGAAAAAATAAGGTAAGAGAAAATTTTGAGCTTTGAAATTTTAATGAGTTTTTGGTTTTGATAGCTTAAGAATATTATGGGATTGGGTTTTCTAAAGTTAATTTTGGTGATTTCATGGTGAGAATTATTCAATTTTAAAGGTTTATTAATTAGGAATTTTTGTCTTGAATTAGGGAATTAAGGAAAGGAATAGAGAAATTGAGGCTTTGGTCAAGTTCTAAGCATGAATTTAAGATGGGTACCATGTTTATTATTTGAATGCTAATTATGTGTTTTCGAAAAATCAAGAAAGAGGGTATTTTTGAATTTTATTATTTCCGAATGATTTTCGCAAAATTGTTAAAAAGGTTAAATGCATTGTTTTAAATGTTTTGATAAATTCATAAAATTTCTGAAATGCATTATTTATGAATGAATTGATAGATTATGAAAATTGTTACATTCATTGATTTTGAATGTTTTGATAAAATTGAAATAATTGTTAAATTCATTGTGTTTGAATGTTTTAATAATAGCTATAAATGTTACATTCTTGAATGATTGAGAATGTGTTATGTGAATTGAATTGATATTATGAATTTTTAAATGAATTTGTGTTTGATTATGACATGATTTTAAGATTTTAGTTTTTGAAAGATGCCTCCGGGCAGTTTGATTTCAAGTGTGAAATGTATTATGTGGGTTTGGTTAGGTCCCATAAGAGGGTTAAGTGCACTTGTCTAGGCTTCGTCCGCCTGCCTGTTAGTGGCATTGGAGTTCCTTTTAAGGACTCCTATAAGTTCACGGCTACACCGGACCGCTATGCGGGAAGGTGTAGTACGTTTTGTTCACGGCTACACAGAACCGCTTTGCGAGACTGTGTAGTACGTTATGTTTTCCTGGACCGACCCAAACTATTTCTGATGTGTTATATGTTTTTATTTCTGTTAATAAATGTTATGCATTCATGAATTCATTGATAAATTGAGAAATTTTGAAAGATAAGCATTTGATAAATTTTCTAATGTGAAATTTTAATAAAATGGCAAAAGATTTTGAAAAATAATTTTTGCTTATTTTTCAGTTATAAACATGTTATCCACGAGCTGTAAAGCTCTCCTCTCATTTCATCCCCATCTTCAGGTATCGAGAAGGAGATTAGATGAAAACGATTCAAGACATCCGTGTGTTTATTTATTATGATGTTTTTGAAGTTAGATTTCTGTAAAAATGAGAGCTTAGGTTTATGTTGTGTACTTTGGATTTTGGGTATTGATGTTGTATTATGGCTTGGAAATGCCATTAATATTTTGTAAGCATTTATTTTGGAATGTAAATAAATTATGGATTTTTGTGTATGGAATTGGAATGTAAACTTGTGTATGGTTATGGTTTGTAGATGAGATGAATGTGAATTGTGCCTTGGGTAGATGTGATTATTTGCGTTTGGATTCCGGACAAAAGGTCTGATGAATTTTGTTGATGGATAGGACTTAGAAGTGTGTTTTGAAACCATTTGCAGGTTTTTGAGATTCTTAAAATACAGCCGTTGTGCTGCCTAATTTTCAAATGAATATGTGTATTAAGTGTCTATTGATAAAAAGAATAGAATAATAAGCGTTTGATTAAATTGATGAGTTATGGGATAGGATAGAATTTGAAGAAATAATTTTTGATTGATGATGCTTTTCCAAAGGGGAAATTGAGTTGTGTTTTGTATGAGATTGAATAAGGATGATTAGAATGAAAAAAAAGAAAAGAAAATTTTTTTACACCGATTCGGATTGGTTTAATCTTAAGGTTTCCAACGCGACGCTTTCATAAAATATTTGTTCGCGGACGTCAGAACTTTGTTTTAGTTCGATTTGAATCCGATTTGTACTTCGCTTTTGTTTCCGATTTCCTTTCGTTTGTATTCCGTTCTTTCGGAGGTGTTTTCTTTCGTTTGTTTCTGCACGCGTTTGATCGCGTTTGCTTTTGATTTGTTTCGCCATTTAGTTTTCAATTCTGTTTTCTATTTTTTTGTTGGGGTCTGGTTTCGAGATCGATTCCCAACAACCGTAACATTTTAGAGTTTGCAAATTAAACCTTATCATTTGACAAAACAGAAAAAGTAATGGAAGTGTTACATAGTCACTTTTATGCCAAATTAGCGATAATGTGACATATATTTATAATATTTTAATATCAACGTGAGTCCTACACAACTATGTGAATCTAATATGGCAAAGTGGGACCTATATACTTAAATTAAAATAAAAATTAGATAATGCGGGACTTACTCAAATAATTTAACCCTAAACCTCATCTATTCCCTCTTTATTGCGCTGGATAACAAGTAGACCTCTTTGATAGTCCTTTCCACTAGTACACCTACAATAAGGTACGTAGCCACGCTTGACCTAGTGGGGTACTGGGCCCGGCGAAAATTTAAAAAAAGTTAATTTTTTTTAATTTTTAATTTTTTCTATATAAAAATATAATTTTTAGGATTTGGGCCCTCAAGATTTTTAAAAAATTTGTTTTGGGCCCCCTTATATT
Source organism: Erythroxylum pelleterianum (assembly GCA_027563865.1). NCBI lineage: Eukaryota > Viridiplantae > Streptophyta > Magnoliopsida > Malpighiales > Erythroxylaceae > Erythroxylum > Erythroxylum pelleterianum. The sequence goes on from JAOQMR010000213.1 coordinate 24,593,933, forward strand.
TTTTGGCTGGCCTACAATCATCAATAACTCCATTTTGTGACGATCTAGACATGATCAAAAGTTGAGGCAACCAACAATTCATAAATTTCCTTTTTTTAATCCACTATGTGGTTTGCAACCTTCAGAAAACTTGCTCCACATGGTTTGTTATTCCCAGAAAAACCAACATGTGGAAAAGCCAAGTAAATAACTCAGTAGTTGGATCACTAAACACTTTGCTCTTCACTAAACAAATACCTAGTATCAACTTATGCAAGGAGAAATCACCACCAAACATCTCCAATGCTTCGCCTCACAATGCACCGGTAATCTCCATGCTTAAAGTTGTCACATTTAGCCGAAGGGAGCCACCATTAATTCTCATAACTTTTGTGTTGCCACATGTGAAAGTAAGCTGCCTGTCACCACTGGCATTGCTTCACCATCAACTTCTTCTTGGCTTCCTCACATTCCAATAGCATATTATAACTCAAACTCAATCAGAAGCAGAAAACACAAAACCAACAAATCTCTAGAGGCATTTAAAATAGGAACGATAGGATTCCTGGATCTTATTAAATTTTCATATTTTATTAAAGTTGAATCAGATTTCATAAAATTAAGTTTTCAAAGTTATGCTTTGTGTTTCTAAAATAATAGTTGATTGCAGCTCCATTCAGGAACTTAGGGATTTGGTTTCAGATGCTTTTGTTAATAGATTAATTAGTTTAGTTACTAAAATTAATTAGTTAAGCCAATGGGTTAATTTGTTAAGTTAATTTGTTAGGTTAATAGTATTTAGGGAGTGGGTCCTATATTTTTTAATTTTGATCTAATTTTTATTTTAATTTAAGTATATGGGTCCTACATTGCCACGTATGATTCACATGATTATGTAGGACCTACGTCAATATTAAAATATTATAAACATATATTACGTCATTATTGACCTGGCAGAAAATTGACAACGTTACACTTCTGTCACTTTTTCTATTAACTGAAGGTTAAATTTAAATATTTGTCAAATGATAGGGTTTAATTTGTACTCTTTAAAATACTAAGGATGAATTTGTCGGTGAATGTAAACCTTAGAGTTATGTTAACCTTAGAGTTAAATATGCCCATTTGTCCTCTTTTTTCCTATTGTCTTTGATTATTATTATGATTGTTTTACGATTATTATAGATGAATTTATTGTAGATCACTCATTAAAATAAATATTTCTTTTATTAGTTTACAAATAGGGCAAAAAATGAAAACACAAAATTCATCCTTCTCTTGTATGCTATCTCGAGATCTACAAATATTCAGATATGGTTTTACTTTTAACTCAAACCAAATAAATTCAAACCAATATCACTGAAGTCATTATAAATATTTTTTGTATTATTAATTTATTATTATTGGTTTAATTTTTTGAAATACTTCAAATATTACTAGTAATATTTTCAGAATTCAAACAAATATCATTAAAGTCATTATATATTTTTTATTATTAATTTATTATTATTGGTTTAAGTTTTTGAAATGCTTAAAACATTAATGGTAATAGTTTCAAGAGATTTTCTTTCAAATAATTCACTTAATTTCTTTCCTTTTCTTGTAGTGATTGATATGGTTGTGTTCTTTCTAACAAAATTTAAAAGTCTATGTATATGATTATTATTTGCTTAACTTATGTTAGTATGATATTAAAACAGTTCTTGCTTAGATGAAATATTGGGGTTTGAATTATTTATTTATTTTAATATTACAATCTTAATATAATTCTTTTCTGTCAAAACAAAGTTAACTTAATACAAAGTACTTAAATACTTTTGTATCTTATAATTTTCATTTAATTTATTTTTACATAAATATTATTCCTAATTAATACAAAATTTAAAGAACACTTAGTCAAGAAAAATTATTCTCTTACAATTATGTATTAAAAATTACTGTTATGCAATTAAATTTATTACTTTATCATATAACTTTCTCATTTATTAAGATATTATTCTATTAAAAAATTAAGGAACCTTGTTATGATTATTTTAGTAAATTATTAAACTAAAAATATTAAACCAATTCAATTCAAACGGTTTTGGTTGAAATTTTAGATGCTTTAAATCAAAATACCACATAAATGAGTTAGTCTATGATTTTAGTGGAAGCCAATCCAAATCACTCATTATTCACTCCTAAATATATATATATATATATATATATATATATAGCTTCTTTTATTTTGATATTATTAACACATTACATAATGGCCTTATCAAAAAATTAGTATGAAACAATTAAAAAATTAACATAACTCTTACATAGTATGTTAGCTATTATAATTTTGAAAACTTTACATAATCCTCTTTCTAAAAAAAACTTCTCTTAAATTGTTATTAAAAACTAACAAATATTACATGTAAACTAATTAAATATTACTAACATGACAATATGGCTTGTCTCTTAATCTTTTTTTTTATTCGAGGAAACCCCATAAGCGGGCTAAGCGGGCACACCTCTCCGAGGGCCCAATTAGCGCACCACCCTACAGGCGGGCCAAACTGGCGCACCTCATCATCGAGGGCCCAACTAGTTCTCCACATACAGGTAAAACTCCGGCTATACCAGGTTCTTACAAGAGGAGCTAGCATGGAATCGAACCTGGGACCTAACCGAAGCTAAGCTTCGCTCTCAACCATCGAGCCACACCCCTTGAGAGCCTTGTCTCTTAAACTTGATTCGAAATATGATCTAAAATAATAATTTATTATAATTATCTTAAATTATTAAATAATAATTTATTATAATTATTTTAAATTATAACTAAGTCATATTTAATTAATTTGAATCAATTTAAGAGTTGAATTCAGCCATCATAATAAAAATATTTGATTAATTACTATACCATGTGTATTTTATTCTTAACTATTAATAAAATTTTAAAAAAAAAGATTTTTAAAAACTATTTAAATCATATAAATTTTTTTTAATCTTTTCCCATAAATTAGACTCATAGCCTTTAGTTGGAACACACATATAAAAAAAATAGATTATTCTTAGGCGAAATTAATTAAGTAGCCGATGGTTATTATTTCTCATTTTTATTAAATAAAGAAAATTTTGTATTAATAATTGCTAATGGTCGCGGAGTTATAATTTTTCCTTCTTAAATTCAAATTTTGTCTTTTCCTTAGTAAGTGCCTTATTTTTATTTGTACTGGTGTCTTGCATAACATTTTAATAATTTCTTTGCAGAAGATTTAAAAATTAAAACTCCTCTTAAAATGTTTTACTTTCTAATCACTTAAGGAACTGACACAGCTGCCTAGCCTAGCCTAGCCTAGATGCAATTGCAAGGTTACGGGTTGGAAACTTGGTGGAAGATCCAATTTCCAACTTTTGACTGCGTCCAAAGAAAAAGACACCTTCCTTTTCTTACTTTTATTATAATCTTGAAGGAAGACCGACTGACCGTATACTTGAAGTTTACTGGAACACAAATATTTCAATTTTTTTTTTTGTGTTTGGATTTTAAGGTCGTCTTCCATTAAATTCTTGTTGCAATCAGTTGAAAAAGCATTTGATAAAATTGTCAGACTGACTTTAGTCAACCACCGTCGGGGGACTAACGATTGTGCCGTATGGAAACAGACATTCACGTGGAACATTGGGTAACATGAATCTAATCTGACCCATTCAACAAGCAATATTGGGAAAAGAAAAGGAAACAAGTGGAGTCACCACAAAACATCAATCACTAACCTTTTTTCTTCTTTTTGGTAAAAGAATTTTGTTATCTTAAATTTCTTATTAAAAAATACTATTCAGGAGATCCTCGCCGCATTTATGTTGAGAATTCTTCAAACATAGAATTAATATACACCTCACCAAAAAAAAGTAATTGTACGCATTTACTTTACATTCTTTGCAGGTAAGTACGGGTAAAAAGACTATAGGCCTTGCTTGGTTGACGGAAAAGTAAAGTAAATTTAAAATATGATTACTCGGGAAATAAATCTATGGAAAGTAAAGATATTCATATGTTTGAATACTTATAAGAATTCTAATAGGAAAGTTGGGTGGATTCTTATTATAATGTTTGGTATGCGACAATATTTTATGGAATGTAACTTAATTTTGACTTGTGTTTCCAATTATATCCCTACAAATTGGAAAAAATTGAAATCGTTAAATAAGGAAAAATATGAACCTAAAGAGTAAAAATATTCAAAATCCAAATACCGGCCGATACTGAAAATTTTTAAAAATATGAAAAATTTTCAAAAATTTTTGAAATTTCTCTCCTTCCCTCTTATCTCTCCTTCCTCCTTTTTTTTCCAAAGTTTTTTTAATTAGTTATTTTATTTATTTAAACTTTTATAACTATTATGAATTTTTATTTTTTAAATAATAATAAATATTTTTATTATTAATAATAATTATAAATTAAATAAACTTAAACAATTATTTTTATTTAATTTTATGTAATATTTATTAATAAAATATTTATTTTTATAAATAAATAATTTAAAATTATTATTTATAAACTAAAATTTATTTTTAATTATTTTTAATTATTAAATCAAAATTTATTTGAAATTTATATATTTTAAAGTCGTAGAGTAAAGAGAGAAGGGAGGGTTAAATTGGCCAGTATAATTTTTAGATTAAATTCCTCAGGAAAGTAATCTAAATACCAAGGAGGTGTTGGGATTTATAATTCAGGGAAAGTGCTACTACTTTCCTTAAATTAGGAAAGTTTTTACTTTCTTAACTACTCAAAAACGAACCAAACATAATAATTTAAATTTTAGGAAAAAGATTACTTTTCCAGTCAATAATCCTCGCCAACCAAACGAGGCCATAACGTATTTGAAATTTTTCTTTATCAATAATAGTGGAAAATAGTCCGAGGGATTAAATCATTAAATAATAATAAAACTTAGTTGATTGTTGCATTCCTTTCATTAACTTTGAAAAGTTCTTAGTTATATCTAAATGAATCTCTTTCTTTCAAAAATTAAATTTTATATTTTATTGAAACTGGTTATGTTCAATATAAGGATGCACCATATCTAGTTAGTACAAAATATATAGATTGGTTGGATTAACAATTCCAAAGACCTAGAGAAAACAATTCCTAGAAATCCAAATGTACAAGGTAATTCATACCAAAGACCATCTCCTTTTCATATTGGTAGATTATCCCTCTTGTTAAGAAGATCAACCTATTGTGGAGTAGAATTTCTTAGAATACCTCCTCTATGCTTTTGCTTTCTTATCTAAAGGTCCCTATTGTTCCTTTCTTCCAAATGTTGTATACCATTAAGCTCCAGCTAATCTTGATCACCTTGTAGTTAGCCTAATTCTTTAATTTGATACTCCCCAGCCATTTAATAGTGTCCTCCCAGGATGATACTGGACTAGTGATATTCAGTATGGTTTAAATTCTTGCCCATATTTCCTTAGTGAATCTGCATTTGATCATTAAGTGCTCTAGGCTTTCTAGATCTGCTCTGTACAGTTCACAACTCACTGAATTGATTAGGAACTTCAGCATATACTTTATGAGCAACTCTCTATTCATTCACAACCAAAGGTTAAAGGAATGAGCTGGTTTGATGTCTAAATCCTAGACCAGATTTGTCCATCTTACTTTTTGTTTTGATCCTTCTGTAGCATACCCTTACAAGCCTTTTTGTTAAAACTCCCAAAACTATCAGCAACCCACTGAATTATATCCTCTTCATCTTCCTAGCACCTTGGATCTGTTCGATTATAATATTTGAGCTTCTGCTATTATGGTAGGGCCATAACCATTGATTGCCTCTAATAAATTTGCTCACTTTGTCCTTTTGTATTTCTAACCATCTTTAGTTGTTGTAACTTTCCCACTTTATAAAGAGGACCCCTGCAATCCCATTTATTGAACCAAAAAGATGTACTTTCACCATTCCCAATCTTATGAAACACTAAGCTTTCCATCCACTGTCTTGCTTTTAAGATTTTCTTTAAAATCCTTGACATGTCTTTCCTATGTTTCAAAGCCCAAATGTTATTGTTCTTGATGAATGTGTTATGAATCCATTTCACCCAAAAGGTTCTCTTCTTACTACACAACCACCATAAGCTTTTACATAAGCTAACTTTACTAATTAACATTATTGAACATATACCCAATCCACCCAAGGCTTTTGGTCTGCATACTTTGCTCCATCTTAACTTTGCTTTGCTTCTACCTTGACTTAAGCCATTCCATAAGAATTCCTTGAGGTTTCTATCAATTTTCTTAAGTATGCTATTTGGCAAAGATACGTGATTATTATTTTAAGTAAATGGCACTCCTAGATATTTGAGGGGTAAACTCCATTGTTTCAACCCCATCTTTATGGCATTTAAAGCTTTATCTCTATCAAAATTACAAGATAAATAGAAAGTTCTCTTCAGTGGATTATTTATTAGTCCTGAAACCTCTTAAAACTCCTTCATTGTTTGCATAAGAATTTTTATATATTTTTTGTTGGCCCTGCAAAACAGTAAGAGATCATCAACAAAAGCAAGGTGAATTAACTTCATACCTTTGCATCTATGATGATAATGGAATTCTGGGTAAGTCCTCGTGTTTCTATAAAGAAGAGTGGACAAGGTTTCCATGCAAAGTACAAAGAGATACGGGTATAGTAGATCCCCCTGCCTTAATCCCCTCATAACTTTAATTAGTCTGATAAGTTCCCCATTAACCAATATGCCTAAGGTTACAGTTGTTACACATTCCTCTATCCACTCTTTGAACAATGTTATGTATCCTGTTGTTTTCATAATGTCGAAGATAAAACTCCAGTTAATGGAATCATAAAATTTAGCTAGGTCCATCTTTATTATATAATTATTCATTTTCCTCTAAGAATGATATCATTCTAGGAGTTCTTGACAAAGTAAAATGTTAGTAGCCACTGACCTCCCTCTGAAGAAAGCATTTTGTTCCTGACTAATGATCTCTCCCAAGCTCCTTTTTATCATATTTGCCAGAACCTTTGTAATTGTTTTAGAAAGAAAGTTGTAATAGGCAATAGGCCTAAGCTTTGTTTAGGAACAAGACACACAAATGTTTTGTTCCATTCCTTTAGTAGAGTTTTGATTTGAAATTTTTTTTTGCACTACTTCAACCACTTCATGCCCCAATATATCCCAATTTTTCTAGAAAAACCTACCATTATAGCCATATGGTCCAGGAGTTTTATCATGGTTCAGTGAGAAAATATCCTCTTATTCTCACCCCTTATTACTTCCCTTACTAATTCAGCCTTATTTTGTTTACTTACTTATTTAAAGCCAACTACCACCTTGTCTTGGATCTCCTTGACTTTAGTGTTGGTGCCATATTGTTTAGAAAAGTATTAAAAAATGAGTCTTTTTCTGCTCTCTTGGTTTTCATACTTTATCCTAGCTTCATCTTCCAAAAACTTGATGGCATTCCTATTCCTTCTTGCTGAGATGAAGCCCATGAAGAATCTAATACATCTTTTACCCTCCTTTAACCATGTCATTCTTGATTTTTGATTCAGCATTGTGTTGGTGTCTGCAAGGATTTGATCATACCTAGAAACCAAGTTAGCTTCCTTTCTCCTTAACGGCTTCTCCTCAGGTTTGGTTAGACATGCCTTCAGGTCCTCCAGTGCCTTATTTATTTCAATATGCTCTATCTTTTATGTATCCCTGCCTTTTCAATTGATCTCTCAAGCCCTTCGGCTTCTCATTTAACTTGTACATCTTATAGCCTAGAATGTCAATCTCCATCCCCTATCTGCCTATCTCCCTAAAACTAAGGTGATCCATTAGATGGTTCAATATCCTTAAAAGTGCACTCCTTTTCCAATCATTGTTTGACAAATCCACAACTACTAGACTGTGATCCAAGACATTAGGTTCTTTAAATGTAGCATTGCTTAGGGGAACTACTCCAACCACTCGCCATTCACCATACATCTATTGAGCTTTATCATCAAGAGCCATTCTCTATACTGTTTATTATTCCAATTGAATTCAATTCCATACCACTTCAGGTCAGATAACCCTGATTTCTTCACCAGCTCCTATAGTTCTCTACATTCTAATTGTTTCCAGTTTCTCCCTCCCCTTGTTCCAATTAATTTAATAGTGCAATTAATGTCTTCTAACACTGTCTATGGCTTCTTTATGAAACTACTTATCCTTTCTAACTCAGTCTATACACCTTGTTTAAGAAATTTGTGATTAGCTGCATAAACCATTGTTACTACCATCTCTTTGCCAGTTTCTTTCAGCAGGATGTCACGTTGAATTAATTGGTCATTCTCAAACCTATTCATCATTTCTACCTTTTGAGGATTATACCTAATAATTACTATACCATTCACAAGATAATCATGGTTAATAATCACCTTCCATCTCTTGTCTGGGAACCATAAATTGCTCTCTAGCTTTTCCCTCTTTATTTTGGCCTCCAACAAACCAACAAAATCTAACCTGCTTCTCTTAATTAACTCCTTGACAACAAGTTATTTGTTGAGGTTGTGTAGCCCTATTCCAAGCAATCATCTTCATCACTTTTCCTTTTTCCTTAACCTTTTCCTTTTTGTTTTTCTATTCATTCCAATTGTATTTGATCTAATATCATGTTTTGTGCATAAAACTTCTCCTCTTTCCATAACTGGTATACCAACCATTTCTTCTTCTATTCTCATTCCCAACACTTCATTGACTTGTTTCCCTTTTTTTGTCCTATTAGTAGCCTCCTTTTCCAATTCCCATTCCAAATGTCCTGTAATATACTTCTCTTTTTCTGGCTAATTATCCATCTCTACTTCTGCAGTTTTGTCAAGGACTTGCTTCCCCTCTTGAGTGTGCTCCACTACTACTATAGTTTTCCCCTGTAAATGCTACCCCTCTTGGTTACCCTCCCTCCTCCATAATTTTTTTCTTCTTTGGTCTTAGGTTTCCACATATATGTAATCCCTATGGTGTCTTCTTCCAACTCTCCATTCTCCTTCAACTTCATAATTCTAAGCTTATCTAGAAGCCTCTTCGATCTATCTATATCTATGCGTAGCAAACCCAATTCTCTTAATTAAGGTAGTATTTTTATCTAACCCTAACGGTTTTCTTATTTTACTTGCTATATAGCTCATACATTCAATAGACCAGTATTCCAATGGCACCTTATATATGTTGACCCATAGTGGAATTGACTCTAGTTTGCTCCTATTTAATGTGAACCCCAAATGCCATTTGTTGATAAGTAGTGGATGACTCATAACATGTCATGGCCCTGCTTCAACCACTTGTTGTGCATTTTCTTCTGAATTGAATTTGAACACAAAAAGCTTATCTTCATTCACTATTGTATTCACTGACCCCTTGTTTCTCCATACTACATTGACCCATTTTTTTTACAATTGGGAAAGATAACCTCTTCTCTAAGAAGAATCCCACCAATGATGTGCTCCATTTTTTTTGCACCTTGTTGGAAAATCTCTAGTGGTGCCTAGATAAGTATTTTAGGGTCTATCTTAATGTAGTTGAGTTTTCCCATATTCTCTGTGTCTCCTACAATAGTGCTCTATTTAGCCTTCTCCTTGTTCCCATTTTCCATTCTTGGAATTTACTTCTTCGAGGTTCCTTTCAAGGATGGGAAGTCTATTTTGTTAAGTTGGTAAGGAGGTGAGTCGAGTTTATTTTATTGTTCCATTTGGGTAGGATTTGTGAGTAATGTGGTTGGGGAGTTAGGTTTAGAGGGTAATGTGGTTAATAAGTCAAAAGGATTTAGAAGTTAAGGTTGTCACGGCTTAGGGAACGAGTTTGTTTGCTCAGGGGGGAAGATGAAGAGTTGGAAATATCATCTTTGAAATGCCAAGTTAGATGCACAGACAAAAGAGACTTATATATCTGAATAAATTTGTATGAATATAATCAAAAAGTTCAATGCTTTTCAACACTAATTTACGATTAAATCTTACACAGAGTTGTCATTAGGTAATCTTTTAAAAGAATTATTTAGGATTTGACAATGCTTAGAATTGGGTAGAGGTGAGGTTGCGTAATACTAGACCTCCCTAGATCTTGCGCCTCAGCAGAATTTCTATTTGATGTTGTTGTTATTGTTAGAATTGGGTAGGGATTCTATCGTGTAATATCATTTATGCTACCATGCATCCATCCAACTCTTAGTTAATATTATAGAGTCCAATACATTTAAAGCTCAAACATACTTCACAAAATTCAGTTCTAAAAAGATAAAAACCACTAGATATTATGATTAACATAGCGATATCTAACATTAACTTTCTTTTGTTCATTATACTACCTAACTTACCTATAGCATTATATAATTCTAACTCTTCTTTCCACTCTTACCTTATACACTTGGATTAAAGCAAATGTTTCACAATTTATCCTTCTATCATTTGTATTCCATTTTATCTAACTAATGCAAACCTTAGGATAGAAACCACGTAAAATTCAAATCACAAGGAATTAGAATTTTACAATCTTCTTTAAATAACTAGAGAAATTCAACCTTAATCAAATCTATTTATTAAAACCAAAGTTATAAGAATTTTGATTCCTGCAAATTTCCTTAAAAAGGTTAAGATACGTTCTTATTAAAAGAAAAAAAAGAATACTCGCAAAAGTAAAGAAAACTCTTTAAATGATTTCTATATTGATGATTATGTGAATTACTTCAATAATGCAGCTTTTATAAGCATAACATATCTAAAAAATAAAATCTTAAAAAGAAAGAATATTTATATCATATTCTAATTAGAAAACAATTAATTAAATTTGGAAAGTCAACTTCTATCTAAATAGAAATCTAAAGTTTAATGAAACTAAAAAATTTAATCTTACAAGTCTAATGCCTGTCCAAGAAGTACTTGTGATGGTTAGTTTTTAAAACTTTATAGATGCTCAACAAAGATGATTTTGATATTAGTGACAAGTACCACATTAATACCAATATGATTATCTTTTTTCAAAACTCTTGAATTTAGTGCAAAGACAATGAAAAATATGAAAACAAAGGAAAGGAGATAAAGATAATTGGTACTTTTTACATTAGTACTGATTTGATTATGTCTCTTACTCCTCCTAAAACTAGTACAAGGACAATGAAAATTATGAAAATAATGGAAATGAGGTAAGGATAATTGCTATTCTTTTAGAGATAAAAGATCATCGACCTTGTCTAATGCTATTGATATTTATCTAGATTCTAGAGCCAATGAAATGTAATCTCTATCTAGTACGTAGGTGAAGTTGCCTTTATAAACTGCAAAGCTCCATTAAGTCTTAACTCAAATAAGATAATCGTGCTTCAATAGTGAAAGAACATCAAAATAAAATCATAACCATAAGTTTAGATTGTCTCCCAACTAGTACTCCTTTATGAGTCTTTTAAGTGGACTTGTCTTTAATCCTTTCATTTATGCTAGATCTATAATCAATGGTTTGCTTCCAATTATCTTCCTATCTAAGGGTTCGTTAGTCTTCAAATATGCCATATGTTGTAATATAGTAAAGACATATGCACCAAAATAATAATGCAAACTAAATCCACTACTGTCATTCTAACTAACAAACTACCACAATAACATATGATAACAAAACCTATTGGATCTTTAATTGGTTGTGGGAGTTTATTTTATGGGATGTAGGGGCTTCTTTACTTAAGATGACTAACAAAAATTCCTTAATACCCTTCTCCTTTGGCTTCTTTTTTATCGTCCTTCTCTTTTTAAATAGTATCCTTTCCTTCCTCTCCTTTCTCATCATTTTCTCTCCATACTATAACTCCATTCCACTTATTAAATTAGTTACATCCACTTGCTTCCTTAGATTTAGCTTGGTGTATCCAAGCAAAACACCTTGATGCTTTTCAAAAATAAGCTACAAACTATCCAATCTAAGTTTTTAGGTTATGGATGGAGGTTTTAACCTTTAAAAGCAAGCCTCAATTGTAGTAATGAATTCATCACAAGCTCCTCAAGACTTGACTTCTCCTTTACTGTTATTATTATAGATTGTTAAGTGAAGATTGATTGTTCGAAGTGAAGTTAGATAGTCTCTTCATCCCAAATTTTATAAGTATCACTATAAGAGATTTTTTTAGGCTAATTCTCTATGAAATTTGGCTACTTATATTTGTGGTTGCCAACATTGCAAATGTTAGTTCACATCACCAATACCAACTAAGCTTTTAAAAACAAATTACCATGTCTCTCATTTTAAGCTTCTAACATTGCCATAAGCAATGACATACCATAATTCCTTATAAAATATTGTCTTCCCCATTCTTTTATTATGTTTAGTAATTGTATTGATAAATACTTAAATCCTAAAAATAAGCCATGAATGGCAACTTTTGTTGCCGCTTGAGCCTAACTCGATAGCTTTTACTAGGGCTCGAGCTTAGCTCGAGGCCTAATCGGACTTGAGGCAGCCAGGCTCGAGCCCAAGCTCGACCAGTCCTACTTGTTTTCTATTTTATTAAAAATGACATTATTTTTTAAAACAATGTCGTTTTCGTAATAGTTGTCGAGCCTGGCTAGGCTAGACTCAGGCCTAATTGTCATCTCTAAGCCATAAACATATGATAAAGAAAGAGAATTGGAAAATTAATTAAATGAAGTGAAAAGAAAAATAAGTAGATTAATAAATTTAAGGCTTTCTAGTATTACGATCCCCTACAACACCACTAAAAACTTGATGTCATCAAATAAAATGAAACATAAAACAATACTAAAGAATCTTTGAGACAAGTGTAACTATTGTTTCTTATAGTATAGCTTAGTGAGTTGAGTATTGGTCCCATAAGGACTGTAATTACTAGTACTAGTTGTTTTTCTATTATCAAATCTAACTAAGTGAATAATGGGATTAAAGGAAAACAAAATAGACTAAAACAAAAAAAAAGGTTTATTCAGTCATTTAGATAAATTGGAATTAGTAATTAATATATGAATTGATTTAGATGAAGAATCCCCTATATAACTTTTTTATGTTTGAATTTCTTAATTTAATATTTGATCCTAGTTACTTGGACTGATAAGAATTTCTATGTTAAAACTATGTTCTCTCTCGAGATAGACAACCTCTATCCTTAAGTTAATTGATTGAAATCTCTTTCTAATCAAAACTCCTAGTAATACATTACTTTGCCTTTTGAACTCCCATGATAGTTTTAACCCTAACACAAAGATTTATGTAGTTATATCTCTAGTAACCAATGTAACTCTCATTATCTATGTTTTGATCTATTCATATAAATAATCCCTTATTTCCAAAGTGTGAAATCAATATTAAATTAAAATGCTAGTATATTTCAATTCAATATAATATGAAATATGAATAATTCTTAAGAACTAAAATCTTCTATTAAATGAAAGAAATCAATTCAAAAAATAATTCTAGGATTCATCCCACCAAAATCTATATCCTAATTTAGTTCATGAAAAATTAAAAATAACAAAGAATAATAAAGAAAGCAAGATAAAGAGATTAATTCTCATGGCTCTTGAATCTTGATGTTCTTGATTGAGTCTTGACGTGAGCTTGCTTTTCTCTAAGATTATTTGTTCTTGACATGCTTTTGAGTCTCCTTTGCCATGTGATTGATTGTTGGTCATCCCAGATGTCCCCCTCCTTTTCTCCTCTCATTTATCCTCTTTTTATTTTACAAAACCCTAAGAGATGTGTCAAATAGGGGACTAACATGGCTCATATTGGTCTTATATTACTTTTACGTTACAAAAAATTATTATTTATCTAAACATTAAAACTAATACATATTAGCAATATGGTATTATATTAAACTCATGTTAGGGGGTTCCTCTATTCTATTTTGCATCTGACATATATCATTTGTAACATAGGTCTAGACACAATAGCGTATAGGTTTCTTGTTAGGTAATATAGTACCATATCTAAATCATGTTCTTCATGTATCCAAATAGTCAAAGAACCATAATAGACCCTCATTTAATAAAGAACTTACACAAGAATGTATTTACATCGTGTTCCTTTATACACCAAGATGTATACGTCAGGAGTCCACTGATGAGAAGGGGCTTCAAGAAGTATAATGCACCCTTAATCTATATAGGTTGAACATGTTACTTTGTAGGTGCCATATTAATGAACATAAGACCATGATCAAACTGTGTTCCTCCAAAATTACTCTTATACTTCTCTAACTTAGCTTTAAATTACCTAAATTTACTCCTTCATTAGAGAGCTAAAATATGTAAACGAAATATAAACTAAACTAAGTACTGAGCCATATGAAAAATATCAAAACACAAGCATAATGCTTTAAAAGGGTCATATTAAAATCATAGTATGATTAATCCTTATCACAACCCAAACCTAATATACTAGTTTAAAAATAAACTTTATGTGCCCCATATTGGCCTACCTTACATATTGATCATTTTCTCTCTATGATACCATAAATATTGGCATATAAATCTATAACAAAATATGCCTTATAATTATCATCCATTTCAACATATTTGTTAATTGGAAAAGGCAAAATTTTTCAAAAGAGTTACAAAGATTAAAGTTATACATAACTTTAAAAGGAGAATAAATAGTAATAAAATAAACTGACCTATTGTATGTAAATTCAATGTGCAATAGACACTTCTTCTATTATTTTAAGTTCTTTTAAATGATAGCATATAACAAAATAGTAAATATCCTATTAACTACTTTAGTTTGTCCATTTGTTTAAGGATGTGAAATAGTAGAAAACAAGAATTTAGTTGCTAACTTATTGTATAAATTATGCTAAAAATGGCATAACGATTTAACATCTTAATCACTTACTATGGTTTTAAGCAATCCTTGTAAATTTACAATTTCTTTAAAGAAAAAAATAACAATATATGTTGCATCATCAGTTTTATAAATGCAATGAAATGCACCATCTTACTAAACTTATCAACAAAAATAAATTGGATATCCTTATCACTTGGAGAGCTAGGCAAACCATATATATGGTATTTCTTTGGTAAATAGACTTGTGAATTAAATTAAGAAACAACCATTTTAAGCAAAAAAGTTTTAAGATCGTTAATTTAGAAAGGAATATCCTTATACTAAGGTATAAGTAGTTACTACCTTGCTAATATAACACTCTTAATCTCACTACTAGTAGTAAAGTACTAACTTTTTTTGTCTTCCTCATTGCAAACAATTATGCTTTTTTTCAGTTTTTTGTACACACTAATCTTTTTATCACCTTTTCTTTTTCTTAAGTGATCATTTATGTTTCTCCCATCTTACACTCTTTAACAATCTTGACATGATCCTTATACACTTCCTATTTTGTTATTCACTAAAAAATAGTACCTATTTTTATACCCATTATGAGTAACCTTATTATAAAACTACTAAAGAAACCACATAAGTATATGACCAGTAAGCATGCCATACATAAAGAACCTAATCCTTGTAGTTCTTTTTTTTTTGGAAACGGAGAATCTGTAGCTGCTATCTTTTGGATGTGCACTGGGTAAACCTTTGGATTGATACAATAGCCTGCAAAGCACACCAACCGGGTACTCCACACTAGGCTTGATCAAGAGAACATAGGTAAGGGGATTTGAACACAGGACCTTTTAGCCTCATGCCCCCACTCTACCAACTCGACCACCTCTTAGGGGGCATAAAAGTTGAGCAGCACTAATCCTTGTAGTTGATAATAGCTAATTCAACAACACTTTCTTTGCACCTTAACTTCTCCACGTTCATTTAAATATTGAAACTTATACAGTTTAGGATGCTTTCAATGTAACAAAGTTCAACCTTTCAACTAGTACGTTACTGGCAGCATTGGTATAATTACCATTATCAATAATTAGACTATATATCTTATTACTTAAATGGCACCTAGTATGAAAGATGTGCTCACGCTAGACCTTATTACTATTCTCCTTAGGTTGCATATTAAGAGCACACCTTGTGACTAGTAGTTCTCCATAAATGAGTTTTTCAACGTTAACATCACTACATTCCTTCAATGGTGGCATCTTTTCATCATTTGAACTAATACTCTTTATATTGTTATTATCCATATCGATTATAGTTATTTAATTTTTGACATTAAGAAGCAATATGTCCAAATAATTGGCACCTAAAACATTTAACATTTCATGATCTAGAAATAATAAAGTTTCAATTTTACTTTAGAAATAGCAACTGAATCCCTTGCCTTTGCATATTCTTTAAGTTTTGAGGCAGCTCTGTTTTCTTTTAGTTTGACCTCTATAAAGAGCTAGATGTTAAATCATATTTGGAAGTGCCTATAAACTTCAATTATCTTTCTACCATGATAGCTTTCTACACTAATATTTTATCTCCACATAATGCTGCAATTCCACTATATTAGCTATCTCTTTATTTAAACCACCAATAACATATCCATAGTCACCTTACATTCCTCGTCTATATTAGCCCTAATCATGACTATCTCTACCTCCTTATGATAATTCTCTACGCTTATAAAACCTTGAGTGAAACGTTACACTTTCTACATAAATCCCTATAATAATAGTTAGGTATAAAACTCTTACGCATCACTACCTTCATCTTTTCCCATGATCAAATAGGTCTCTTACTATTCTTATTCATACTATTGACATACTAATTCCATCAAATACTAGCATAATTCATGAACTCAATTTTTGCCTATGATAATCAAACATATGTTTTACCTTCCTCTCTCACTCTAAGTATGGTTCGAGATCATTCTTCACTTAAAACGTATAGTTTTTCATTTTAGTTCCACCGAAATTTCTTTTTATTATATTATTAAATAATCTTTTTTTTCTTCCTAGAACTAGTCTCAACATAATCTTTATCCTCCTCTTCCTCCTCCTCAATTGTGTTTTTCCTGGAGGGTTTAGATCTAGATAAAGAATCTAAACGATTTATCCTCTAGTTTAGAACCTTGAATTGGTCTTAGATACCAATAAACATTTTGAGGTCAGTTTCTACATTATCTCCACTACTACTCATACTCGAATCTATCTAAAAAAATGTTAGTAATAAGCAAATATATTTTCCCAAACATTCTCTCATGTATTTGCACTTGAGTTTAGGTCATTAAATCACTTATGTTTTAACCAATTTAAACTTTGCTTAATGATGTTCTTACAACTCTTGCCTTTTACTACTTAAGTTCCTCTCACTAACTCTTTAAGAAGAAATTTATCAATGGTCCTATTAAAATAACAAGCACTAATGGAGTTTATAACTTTAAGTTAATAAAATCAATAAGGAAAACTAAGGAAGCAAACAAAAGCAATAAGAAAAAATAAAGTAAACAAAATTAACAAGAAAGAACAAAGGAAGTGAAATCAATAAGAAGGTGTCAAAGAGAATGAAACTAAAAATGCTTTTATATGGAATACTTTATGATCAGGTTGCACAATATATGATATTTAGGTTTCAATGTAGAATTTGATTATGATTTTTTTATGTATATACTATATGAACTAACTAAAAAACACAAGAGAAAAGTAAATGATGCAACTTTGATTTAAGAAAATTGCACAAACTGAATACTGAATTGAAAAGAATTGCAAAAAGAAAATAATGGATAGGATGGATAATGAATGGAAAAAAACACAAATAAGAAGAAAAAAAACAAAACTTAAAGGATATATATCATATGATTTCTAGAGCCAATGCTAACCTTGGGTTATAAATCACCTAAAACCCAAATCACAAAGAATTAGAAATAATAAGACTGTCGTCAAATCAATCAAAGAAACTCAACCCTAACAAAAACTAGAACACTTAATTATATGAGTCCCAAGCTTGTCTAAATACCACTATGGTGTTGTTAGCTTAATTACAAGTATCATATTGGTCCTAGTTTAATTATGTTTCACAAACCTCTTGAATCTAGTGCAAGATCGACGTCAGACACTAACATAACTTTGGCACAATACAGTAACATAATACTGGTGCCAAATATATTTTGTTTCCTCATTCTTCAATTTCCTTCAAGCCCTATTCTTTATATGTTCAACATATCCTATCCTTCACATGTAGAAAATTGAATTGATCAATCTTGACAAAGCATATGATTTATTTTGAATAGTCTCCTTTTCTTTTCTTTTGTTTCCATGATTTATCATTATAAAGTTACTTTTATGTATTTGATCTTTACTCTAGTCATTAAACCTCTAATTACTTAGAAAAGATTAAAAAATACGGTGTTTGAATTAGGCCAAATACTTAGAGGTAATATTATTTTTTAAATGTCTCTCATTTTGCATTAAAAAAGATAATAACACTTAATTAGTATATTAATCTTTATGGGCGAGATAAGTTTACTAATCTATTTTATAATTATAACTTTATCGGTTAAAGTTGGGGATGACAATGCTCATCCCAAAAATTAGTGCCCAATTTTGGACTTGGCCCAAGACACATGACTTGAACCTGAGCCTGGGTATGATTGAGCTTGAGCTACTGAAACTTGATCGAACCTTAGCTTAGTCCCATTTTTATTATTTAAAATTTAAAATTTTAAAAATGATGTCGTTTTGATACTTTTAAGTTTTAAGTTGAGTCGAGGAACCCAAGTCTAAAGTCTGGAATAATATATATATCTCAAAGCTCAATTAAATTGAATCAAATTTATTGACTTAAAGGTCAAATCAAATTGGATTGAGGTGGATCAGGCTTAATTACCAAGCCTGGTCAAAATATACCTGTCAAATATAAATCCTTTGAAAAAGTTGCGGTCCACTGAAAATTCTGAGGAAAATTGATGTAATATTTATTGTTTCATTAACTAAAACGAAAGAAAAAAGTAATGTGCACTTGTGCAGTCATAAGTGATGGTGACGCAGCCTGCCATCAGCCAATGACTTAACAGGCTCCGAAAATTGGGCAACTTTGCATGGAAGGATCATTCCTTTTAAATTTCCACCTACCATTTAATTATTTTTCCACCGGCGGAAACTGCAGTGTGAGTAACCTCCGAAGCTCCCAAGAACTCTCTTTTCGACAACTTGAACCTACCACGAACTCCCTCATATATTCATATATATACATTTATATACTCTGCATACATTCCTCTATTTTCTTACTCCGATCACCCTCAACATTAGTGGATATAACTGATCATATAATCAGCTACTCTTGAAATACTAGAGATATCAATGGAGGTCATAGTCGTATCAGCACAAGGTCTCAAGAGCACATCATCAGGCCCTTTCTCTCGCCGGCTCAGACCTTTCGCCACCGTCACTACGTACCCACTAGTCCCATGCAACCGTGACGACAAGTGCGCGAGTCAGACTAGGGTTGACGACGAAGGAGGAGTAAATCCAACTTGGGGCGATAAGTTTCATGTCCCTATCGACACTTCTTTCCTTGCAAATAGATATTCTTCCATCTATATCCAACTGTACACCAAAAGGCCCATTACCGGACGAATCCAACTGGGTTGGTGTCAGATTCCAGTCACGGATATTAGGCTTGGGCCGGAGGGCTCAATAAAATACCTGAGTTACCGGCTGAGGGCTAGAGACGGTACTAGGTGTGAAGGGATAGTGAATGTGGGAATCAGGTTGTTAACAGCCTTAGAACCGGTTGAACGTCATCGATTGTCGATGGATTCGGATCAAAAAGCCTCCGATGCTTGTCAAACCGTGATTGGCATACCGGTGACAACATTTTCCCGCATGAGCATTTGTCAATGAGAGATTCCGCATATTTATGGAATGGATCACAGTACTGCGACACAAAATCGAAGTGTAAGTTTACTGAGAAAGATTTGATTTAAATATGAAGTTACGGATGAATATGCTGTAATTCGTTAGACAAGACAAATTATTATAAATATAAATATTCAAATCCTATTTTAAGTAGGAAAGTATAAGCATTTCACTGTTCATCTACTTATCTGAACTTCAACCTGGGTAACTACTAAATAGGGAACATCAGACTAAACCCCAAGTGATTATTTTTATAACGAATGTATTTTTAAAACTCGAATTCAAAACTTTAATTAAGGGTGAAAGAGCCGGTGCCGCTCCACGACAACCGTCATAAAATTTCCTTTGAAGCGAAAACGTCAGCAGACAGGTTTGAATAAGTCAAAAGGACTCAAGCCAGCCAAAATCAAATCATCCGTTGCCTTTTTTTTCTCGTTGCTTGACATTTCTCAGAAGGAAACCGGTTAGAACAAACGGGATAAAGTATTATTGACAAACAATGTGATGTTATCAAGATATTAAGTTCATCAGGTTACCCCAAAAAAAAAGCAATGCACATTTGTAGGAATTTCAGCGTATGCAAAGCAAATTGAAACACAATTCAAGTTCTTTAAATTTGGTTTAATAATACAATATAATTTAAAGACATTCTTTAACCTACACATATTTAAATATATATTTTTAAGTTTATGAAATAAATATACATTACAAAATGAAATTATAATAAAATTTATATTATATTTATGTATCATTCTTAAATTGTTCTAGTTATTTTTTGATTAAGACTAAATATTAATAGTACATAAAAAGATCAACACATTTTACGTTTTTTCTTATTAAAAAAGTAGTCAATCTCATAGAATGAATATACTAACAAACATATAAGTTTTTGGTAGATAACAAGTTCACTTAATTAACCTCATATGGCAATTCTATTTGAAATATTACTTATACATTTATGAAAATTCTTATTACAATGATTGTATAAATGATCGTTTGACTTGAGATTCTCAAAGTCATATTAGATTTGAATTGTTATGTTTTAATATTACTTATGAGTTATGACCATTTCTAATCATAGGTAGCTTAGTCAATAATGTAACATAAATTATATGAAAGTAGTTGAGTAAATAATATAAGATTCAACATCCTCAAGTAATTAGGAAGAATATTTATTTTTTATTAGTATTGATTTCATAAATCTTTGGTCAAGGTAGAATGAAACTTTGAAAATATTTTCCAAGTGTCATCACTTGAATCAATTACTAATGGTGAAGTATTATCATATTAGACTTAAATAGAGTTAATATTATTTTCATACTTTATGCATAATCGGAATATTACATGGTGAAAGGAATGATTATACAAAAAATCATACATCAGTAAAACCTCTATAAATGAATATTTTTGGGACCTGAAAAATTATTATCTTATACGGAGTTATTAATTTATCGATA
>JAOQMR010000213.1:24638051-24653408 GCA_027563865.1 Erythroxylum pelleterianum
GAGAAGTGCATTAACAGTTAAAGATTGGTGAGAAGTGCATCGTTCATTGAAGAGAAGTGCTTCACATTATGAATATAGCATGTAACATTGGAGATATGTGCTCCAACGAGATAACTTAATATTTGCAATTTTGAATCAAAAGAGAATGTTGAATATTGATTTAAAATTATTATTTTTATTGATTATGTAGCCATGTTTATTTACTTAATTAGTCGTAAAGTTTGTTGAGTAGTAGGTCTTTTCTTGATTCTCATGTTATTCTCTTAGTTGCTAGTATTTAAAAAGGCTAATTTATTTCTATGTTTATTTAAGACTGTCATTATTTTAAGTTTAATTAAAGATTAGTAAAAAGTTTGGCTTGTGTTTTCTTTCTTTCTCAGCTTTTCTTCAAAATTTCGAACCGAGAAGTTCAGTAGAAACCAATTCTGTAATCCTGAATTTGAGTTTACACTTTAAATCAAATAAGAAAAACGCAATTAATCCTATTGTGAAAATGCTGAGAAGCTAAATAGCAACACGTGTCCAACACGGTGGTTAGACTTTCCTGTACTTAAGCAACACGTGTCCTACACCGAGTTAGACTTTGCTGTACTTAAATAAAACTAAGAACTAACTGTTAAAAACTCTCCCTTTCGTCAGTTTGTTTTTCTGCTTACCTTGCAATTCACTTCTCTCTCACCATAAAACTCTTCTCAATCCTCAGCATCCACAAACAAAGCAGTTTGAAGTTTGAATCTATACGATAGGATAACTTTGAGAATGGCGACTGGGGATCTAGAGAGGGGCTCCAAGAACCGCGGGACGAACAACAATAATTCCAACTTCGCTCCCTACTATGTGGAGAACTCCGACAAGACCTGGACCTCATGGCTGATTCCTACGTTTGTTATTGCTAATGTTGCCATGTTCGTTGTTGTCATGTATATCAACAACTGCCCCAGAAAAAATCTGGGTCTTGATGGTGATTGTGTGGCCAAGTTCCTTGGTCGCTTCTCGTTTCAACCCTTGAGAGAGAATCCTCTCTTTGGTCCATCTTCTTTCTCGTAAGTCTTTTCTTCTTTGACTTGTCAGGGTTTAACTGGAATCTTGATGTGGGTTTTGATTGGTTTCTGTCTTTGAGTTCTTCTATATCAGTTTAGGCTGATAAATATTGGACCTATTACATGTTTTATCTCCTTTTTTCTTAGTCACTCTTGAGATGTTGGTATTCGCCTTCTGTTTTGTGGAATTACTGATTGCTTGTTCCTATATTCTCTGTTTCGCTGTTGATTTGACTTTGCCTTTAGTCAACGATCTACCACTATTAATCGAAGCTTACGATGGAAACTTAAGAATTTGAACTTTCTTTGTGTTCTTGGCTTGTTTTCTGACTGCCCATGGGACGAAAAGCCGTTATTTACATTCGCTAGCTTTCATTTTCTGAGTGATGAAAATATAGCTTAGACACTCAAGTACTGAACTTTTGCAACTCTCTCTCCCGTCCCGTTAGGGGCTCTTTGATATGAGAACCTCATTTTCTAGTTAGACCACCACAATGTTGCAGCTAGCGGGACAGCTTACAACCAATTTTTTGGCTCTTGAAAAATGAAAAGGAAGGTAAGGGAGGATGACGAATTATGTAGTCAAGTTTATCTTGTGGGGAAGTTACCTCGTGTCTCATTAGTAAACTATCTATTATTTCAGAGTTACCTTAACTAAATACTTGCTTGTTTTACATTATTTGAGCTTACAATGGGCTCATTTGGTTCTATCCCAGACTATTGCTTTGCTAGTTCTGTTGCATAGGAAGTTCATTTTGATTTATGAGCATCCAGAATGTTTCCCAGCTTCTGTTCTCTGCTTCTCTTCCTATCCATCTTTGTGAGTGTATAGGCCTGACTTTTAATGTCAATTGTGATGTCATTTTACTGGTCCAGATTGGACAAAATGGGGGCTCTGAATTGGAACAAGATAGTGCATGAGCATCAAGGTTGGAGACTCGTAACTTGTATGTGGTTGCATGCGGGTGTTATACATTTGCTTGCAAATATGTTAAGCTTGGTCTTCATTGGGATTCGCCTTGAACAACAATTTGGATTTGGTATGTTGTATTCTATTTTCATGTCTTCTTACAAAATAATTCAAACAATTGATGAAGGATGTAAATATGTGGCTGCTTTACATTTTATGATGAACGGGCATTCTTTTCTTTTTTCCTTTTTCCTATTTTAATTCATGCAAAAATGCTATAAGTTTTTACTTGTATGATCGGGATGAAACATCTTCACCAAGCAGTTTGGTGGATATTGCTAGCTTTTAGGTTTCGGCAGTGAGTACGAAAGAACATTAAATGAAGTGTAACAGGCGATCTTGGATATCAAACTTGGATCTTGGCTTTTCCCATCGTTTTCAAATTAATTCGATATGTTCGTATTAATTCCCAATGCTGTGAGAATTAATTCCCGATCATATGAGGCTGAGGTACATGTGTGCTCAAGTTTAACAATTTATAGGTTGGAAGGATCTTATTCCAGTGAATTATTTGTTTGTCAGTATCTCCACCATAGTATGAAGTGGTTGTTCATTTCTTTCCTCTTTGTATTTGCTGCTTTCATATTTCCTAATGAATTCCTTTGGATATATATTGAGGCAGGGCGAGTTGGGATTATCTATCTCATATCTGGATTTGGTGGGAGCATACTGTCTTCGCTTTTTATTCAGCAAAACATATCCGTTGGTGCTTCTGGTGCTTTGTTTGGACTTCTTGGAGCTATGTTATCTGAGCTTCTTACAAATTGGACAATCTATTCTAATAAGGTATGTTTCAAATTCACACGGTATAAAAACTTTTGCAAGTGCCAATTTGTTAACTAGTTAAAAATTTTCATTCATGAATAATCATAAATAGCTATATGAACAAACATAAGAAGCATGAAGTGTTTTGAAAAATTACAAGTTGACATTTTGATGAGCTATTAGCATTGCAGAGATTGCATCGCACGTCATCAGAAAATAGAATTAAATGGATACAAGGATACTTCATGGTACTTTGATGTAAGACAATTCCAGGGAGTGCTTTGAAATTCGTGTTTGAAGAATGGATGTGATCATACGAACTCTATTATGTTGAATTCCGCCGTATTAATAGGAACATGCGCAGCTGTAAATTTTTCAATGATGAATGAAAGCGACACTTGAAGGCATGTTACTTTTTCTGAACATTCTTGCTTCCTGTAGGTTGCTGCTTTAATTACACTCCTGGTCATCATTGTTATCAACTTGGCTGTGGGAATTCTCCCCCATGTAGACAACTTTGCACACATAGGAGGTTTCTTAACCGGTTTTCTCTTGGGCTTTGTACTGTTACTTCGTCCTCAATTCGGTTGGATTGAAAATCGACATCTACCTGCTGGTGCTAATGTAAAATCCAAACACAAGGCCTACCAGTATGTATTCTGGGTGATTGCTATGGTTCTTCTTATTATTGGGTAAGGTTTGATATTCCCTTTGTAATAGCCAATGTTTTATGTTTCCTTTTGAAGAAACTCAAATGTCTCCTTTGTTAATGCATAATGCAGTTTGACCCTAGGATTGGTGATGCTGTTCAGAGGAGAGAATGGAAATAAGCACTGCAGCTGGTGCCACTACCTAAGCTGTGTGCCAACCTCAAGATGGAAGTGTGACAACTGATTATATAAATCATCCATTTCTATAGTTTTGATTTCTTATTCCTATTCTTTTTCTAGGATTGTTGTATTTTTCTTCCATAATATAACATGCATAGTGTATCAATATAAACTCGGATTTTCGGTGCACATGATCCAGAATGTTATTTGTACAGGACTACTCGCACATTGTATTTATGCTCGTGTTTAATCTTATGCCTCTCATGTCTGTTTCTGTGGTCTGACTTGTATTGATCTCTTAAATTTTGAAATGTAATTGTAATGTCCTAAGTAGTTGTTCTAATTGACCAATCAGTAGTTAGATATAGGAATGAACTTATTATTATTATTTTTTAACATCTTTTACCTTTTCCCTTGTTCTGCTTTATCTTTGTTTTAGTCAAAGCAAACACAATATAAACTCAACCCTATGCGGAGAGGAGGTAATTTTATTTTTAGGATCATCCTTTCTTTTGCAAGTTATTTGTTCAGACATTTTCAGGTTGTAGCATGCGGGGTCTTTTTGGCAAGGCCATGCCTAGTCTAGCCTACCCCGGAAGTTCAACACACTCCCCACTTGGTGGCAGCTTTCCCTTGGCCATTTCGGTGCCCAGGGTGTCCATGAGCAGCCTTCCCGTCAGCCTCTTTTGGTTTACTTCTTCTGTGCTTGTGATTTTAGTTTGGCTTTCACATGGATTATAGATGCTTCGGTTTTGGTAGAGCTCCTTGTGTATTTGCTTTTGACTGGAAGTATTTTGTTCCATCCTTGCTTCTGTTATCCTTGTTTTGTATTTTTTCTGTCTTAGCTTGCTTGAGGCTAGTTGCTTATTTTAGCTAGATGTGTCTCTGGTGGCACTTGTAAATAGACGTTTTGTACATATTTTTCTTTTCTATTAATATTCTTCTGATTTATCAACAAAAAAAAACTCAACTCTATGGTGACATTATTACGTAACTTTGAAGCACTAAAAGTCTGAAAATGGATATTAGAAAATAACTTGAAACATGAAATTAATACTAATAAGGAACTTAGCCATATTTTTGGAATTGTATTGGTAGTGCTTTAAATGCTTTTTCTTAAGTAAAAAATTGAAAAGAAAAGGTAAACTCCAATTCACCAAAATTTTAATAAAGAATGGAGAGTAAATCAAAGTATTTTTACAATAGGATAAATTGAAATTTTATAATAAATGTCGATGATGAAGTCTTTAAGGTTGTTTAGTTATGGAATTATAGTGAGGGCCGGTACTATGTTATTTATGTCAAATCTTTTCTTTTGCCTTCTTATGGTTTGATTAATATGATTTTTTTTTGAAAATTTAATTACTATGAAAGTTGTTGCTATGAATAAAGGCTTTTACGTCAACATTGAATTTAAGTTATCTGATACTTGAAATTGATATTTTAATAATCATTTTTGTTATTTAATCAAGAGATGAGTCCCTTACTGATATTAGATCTATCATTGATGATAGTTGATGTTATAGTCAAAATTCTACCTATAATTCGATGGGTCATGTCTTAAGTACTTATGGCAATCCTATTCACTTTATCGTATTTAATACTACGAATTACTTTTTTGTATCTTAACTTACCAATAATAACAACAACAACAACAACATATGAAGGGTCTCGCGAGATCTACAAGTACACAGTCTTACCTTTAATTAAGAGATAAATTGTTTTCAATCAACTTAAAAAGAGAAAAAAAATTGAAAATGGTTTGAAGAAAACAAAAAATAAAAACATAAGCAAATAACTGCATAAAATAAAAATAAATAAAATAAAAACATAAAAACAGATTGAAATAAATAAAGCAAAAAAGAAATTGAAAGTGAAAAATAAAGAATAAATAAAATAACTAAAAGAGAAAGTATTACAAATAGAAGTATTTAAGCTAAATATAAGACATCAAAATTTTAAAAAAGGTTTAAAAGACCTATAAAAAGAGAAGGACTTCTCTGTGTAAGATCCTTTATTTATATCCTAATTTACCAAAGTTTTCTATTAAGGGTCAAGTCCTTAGTAAGCGCTAATAGGGCCATATCGTACTTGATTATCTCCCCTTAATTCTTCTTAGGTCTTCCTCTTCTTCTCTTGAGTTCCTACGTATAATCTATTTACTTCTTCTCATAGGGGGTGTTAAGATATTTTCTCTTAACATGTTTGAAATACTGAAGTCTTATCTTCCTTAATTTACTATAAATGTTAATTAACCACCCCCAACTTGTCTCTTACCATTATATTTATGACTTTATCTCTTCTTATAAGGTTACACATCTAATGGAATATCCTCATCTTTGCTAGTATTAACTTATGACTGTGCACTTGTTTAATGGGTCAACACTCTGCCCTATAGAGTATTGTCAACCTAATTGCTCAATTGTAGAATTTACCTTTTAGCTTAAGTGGTATCTTTTCATCATATAAAACTCCTAATGCACCTCTCCATTTAAGCCACCCTGATTTGATATGGTGAACTATGTTATCATCTATCTTGCTATTTCTTTCGATGATAGATTCAAGGTACCTAAAATAATCTTTTTGTGATATAACTTTTGAATTTATATGTATCTCTATATCAAATGTAGTCTTATGACTCAAAAAGTTATATTATAAGTACTCAGTCTTAATTCTACTCAATTTAAAGCCTTTAAATCTTGCCTTTCTCATCAAATTTTTAGTTTGACATAAACTCCATCTTTTGTGTCATCTACTAAAATAATGTCATCTAAAAATAATATACACCAAGCCACATCTCCTTGGATATTCTTATGAGTTCATCCATAACTATTGCCAACATGAATGGACTCAACAAGATCCTTGACATAACCTGATATTGATTAAAAAAATGTTATGTATCTCCTCCTGTCATCTTTACTCTAATCATAAGACATTATTACATATTCTTAATAAACCATATATTGGTCACAATAACTCTCTTAAATTCTAAACAACTCCATGTGACTTACCTACGTACCCTGTCATAATCCTTCTCTAAGTCAATCAAAACTATATGTAGGGCTCTCTATTTGTCCTTGTAATATTCCATTAATTGTCTAAAGAGGTGTATAGTTGACAGTGCGTGTTAAGTGCATTGCAAAATTTACTGACTCTGCATACTAAAAACTTGTAGCTATGGTGAGTCAGGATCATATCCACAGAGAATATTCGGTTAATTTTTGCAATGAAAATAATTAATGTAAAAGGAATAAAATGAGGGGGATGGGGGGGTTAAGGTTGATGCAATTGAGAAAACAAAAAAATTAAGCTATATAAAAGTAACTCTAATTAAACAACAACAAAGTGATAAAATTGATGAATGGTTTGAAATCTGATTCTTCGGTTAAATGTCAGCCTATGCACAATTTTACATACGTCATTGCGTTATCGTCTTCCCACCTCTCTTTAGATTATTGATCATGAATTAATAATAAGCTATGTTAATCTTGAGTTTTCCTTAAGTCGTAGTTAATCAAAAAAAGCTCGTTAATTAACCCTAATCATCGGATAATCTAGAACAAATTCTCTAAGTTTAATCAGATAGCCACCTTACGAGTGAGAAAAATAAACCAATCTAAGAAATAATCACATAAGCTCGGATTATTTAACCTAGGTTACGTTATACTTAATGATATTATACCATTAGTTGCCACAAACGAATTCAAACACGACTATTACCTATCGTATTCAAAGTTATAGCAATGGATTCTCATGAAAAACAATACAATAGAGCATCAAGAATATTCTTACATAATATCCAATTAATAAACACAAGATAACATAAACAATTCAAAAAGAAGGAAAGAACACGATACACAAAGACGATATGCTTAAATACGCTCCTCAGTGTCGACTTCACCTTCGAACTAGCGTTGCGAAGGTTAGCCCTCCATCTTCTCCATTAATCTCCAAGAAAGAGCCATGAATCACCTCTAAAGATGTCAAAAACAGAATAAGAAATGAAGAAACTAGTTTATAGAAAAAAAATAGTCTATAGGAGGGAATTAGGTGGCAAGTTCACGGGTGTGACTTGGTATGTCATGCCCATGAGTATGAGTCATGGGCATGATAAGGAGCGTCACGTGTCTCACAGTTATGACTATTTTGTCATGGTCGTGAGACACATCTTATGGCCATGATCTTGCATATCTTCATTCCTTTTGGTATTTTCTTGTCTCCTCTTCATTCTAACCCCTCTCCTTCTTGCTTCATGAAGCCAAATGAGTGTGAGTCTTAAGAAAATGGCTTAATGAGTATGCTTTCGGCTCACTTTAGCTAGTATGTTTCCAAATTGTACCTAAAATCAAATATGAACTAAAGTGAGTATCTTAAGCATTTTAAAGCATTAATCACTAAATGTCAATGATTAAATGTATTAACAGTTAAGCACATATCAAGTTCCCCACATTTAGCTTTTGACTGTCCTCAAGCAAATCATCAAAACTAAAGTCACAAACTAAAACACTTACTCATTTTCCATGTTTTTCAAGAAGAGATAGTCATAAGCAAAGAGAAATAACTTCCAAAACCATAGTAAGAACTCAACATTCAATGCTTCTACTCATGCTCAATCAGCATTCATCACTTTTAGAAACTGAGCAATCTAAAGGTATAATTGGATAAATGTGTCTAAATAAGATAGATCTATACGTACATTTAAACATCATTCATGATCATAACATTTTACAACTTCGCATATCATTCTCCACCATTAAGAAACTCATACATAATCATGAATTAAAGGACTTTTCTAAGGTTATAATGTGGGCAAAGGTACCATGAGATGTATTTGAGTAATGTAGCATAAAAGCCATCAAGCTAGTGAAGCAAAAGTAACACTCAATAAAACATTAAGCACACATGCTATCATTCATTTAAAACTGGGTACCATAAGCTATGATGAATGCAACAATTATATTCACAACTCAAATTCAAGCTCTCACTCTATAAACCACATGAAGCATAACCAATTAGAAGGAATCACTCATAAAAATCATTGATGACAATACATTTAACCTATAAGGAGTGATCCTTCCAAAACAACATCTACCTTATTTGCAACATAGTTAATTTACCCATCCAATACAATTTTAGGAGGAGAAAACAAATGAACAACTTTTCAACACAAATGTATTTCATCCTTGATACTTTTATTCAAATATTTTTCTTTTGATTTTCTCTTTTTCTCTCTTTTTTTGTAATAAAAATTGAAAGAAGCTACATCGACATGGGAATTTCATAGATAAAATGTAAAATGGAATACCAATAATAAGCATCCCACAAATATGCACACTCCCACACTTATATTTTTGTACATCCGCAGTTATCAATAATTAACAAATGCTTAATTAGCTTTAAGGTTTGGGTATGACATTTGGTTTAGTTTAAAGCATGTAATGTGATTAGCATAAAAAGAAAGACTAACAAAGCTCAAAGGGCCTTATTAAAGGAAAAATCATATAAATGGGTAGGCTATTTGGCTAATGTAGCTTGTAAAAACAAAGAATGCTTAATCATTTTCATGTCAATGCATGTGATAAAAATGTGGTCTCAAATAGAAAATCAAAGCAATGTCAGGATGTACATTTCATGAAGGTTACACGTAAACAAGAAGACAATGAGACTAATGTGGATGTGTCAGTTTAATAAGGCTTAAAATCTCACTGACTTTTGTCAACCACCAGTTACCAATCTTCTAAAAATAATGCATATTAACCAATCAAAAGAGCATAAGTACATGCTGAGTTGCCATGGATTCTTTTAGTCAATTCACTCTCTTATCATGACTATATAGTCTTAAAAGGAATAGAAAAAGAGAAAAATATTGGTTTGTTTGTTTGATTTTGAAAATCATGTAAGAATCTACATAAGTAACAATTAAGCTTGAAAGCATATATATAAGTTGAGATCCCCACCCCCACACTTAAAATTTACATTGTCCTCAATGAAACATCAAATGCAAGAAATGGAGCATTTAACAAAATAGAAAATGCAAGAATGTAAATAAAAAGAAATCAACTTCCCTTAGGTTGTCTCCTAAGTAGTGCCTTTGTTTATTGTCATTGGCTCGACTCCATGTTGCCTGCATCAAGTGACACCATTCGTATCTTCCAGCATCAACACTTTCACATCCTTCATTTGGAAGCCTTTATAATACGACTTCAGGGGATGACCATCCACTTTGAATATCTTGTTAGTTTTCAAACTTCGTATCTCTAATGCACCAAAAGGAAAGACGTAAGTAACAACAAACGGACCAACCCAACGGGAATGCAACTTATCCGGGAATAATTTCAGCTTGAATTGATATAAAAAGCACTTTTTGACCCATAATGAAGCTTTTCCTTGAAATCATCTTTTCATAAAAAGCCTTCGCCTTATCCTTATATATCATTGCGTTCTGATAGGAGTCATTCTGCATCTCCAATTCTTGCAACTGCAACTTCCTATGCACACCTGCGTCATCCAAATTTATGTTGCATCTTTTTATAGCCCAATACGTCATATTTTACAATTCCACTAGAATAGGACATGGCTTCCCAAACACCGGTTTATACGGAGACATCCCAATTGGTGTTTTATAAGTCATCCTGTAAGCCTATAGTACGTCTTCTAGGCTCACACTCCAATCCTTTCTATTGGGCTAAACTATTTTCTCTATGATTGATTTGATTTCTTAATTCGACACTTCAGCTTATCCGTTGGTTTGGGAATGGTAAGAGGTGGAAACTTGGTGTATGATGTGATATTTCTTGAACAATGTTTCTGTCACCTTGTTGTAAAAATGGGTTCCCCTATTGCTAATGATTGCCTTTGGCATCCCAAACCTAGAAAAATTGTTAACGTTAACAAAATATGCAACAACTTTGGTATCATTAGTTCTGGTGGCTTTAACTTACACTCTTTTGGAAACATAATCGACTATAAGTAATATATAATTAAAACCAAAAGATGGAGGGAAAGGTTCTATATATTCAATACCTTAAACATAAAAAATTTCACAAAAAAGAATAGGATTTTGTGGAAATTGATCCTTACAGGATAAGTTACCTGACCGTTGGCCCTTGTCACATGACTTGTAAAAGATGTATGCATCTTTGAACAATGAGGGCCAATAGAAACCACTCTCCAAAACTTTATGGGTTTGTCCTCTTTACTCTAATGCGTCCTCCACACACATACGAATGGCAGAAGGCTAAGATCGAGGGTGTTTCATTTTCAGGCACACACCTCCTCATGACTTGATCCGCACAGTGTCTCTATAGATATGGATCATCCCAAACGTAGTATTTTGCTTCGGTCTTCAACTTAGTCCTTTGAGCTGTTGACAGACCAATAGGTAATTTGTTAGTAACTAAGAAATTTACAATATCCTCATATCATGGTAGTGTCAAATAAAAAAAATAGTTGTTCATCTGGAAATATCTCTCATGAAGGGATGTCATCTTCTTCTTTGATCAAGTAGCTGAGATGATCGAAAACCTAATTTTCTGTCCCTTCTTATCTCTTATCTCCAAGTCAAATTCCTAAAGGAGAAGAATCTATCTAATCAGCTTCGGTTTTGCTTCTTTCTTTGTGAGTAAGTATTATAAAGCTATATGATCAAAATAAATCATCATTTTAGCACCAAGCAAATACGACTGAAAATCTAAAGCAAAAAACACAGATAAAAGTTCTTTTTTTGGTCGTCGAATAATTTAATTGAGCTGGATTAAGAGTCTTTGAAGCATAATAAATGGCATACAAAACTTTGCCCACTCTTTGTGCTTGAACTACCCCCATTGTATAATTGCTTGCATCACACATGATCTCAAAAGGGAGTATCCAAAATGAGGATTTAATCACTAGTGGGGATGTCAACAACTCCTTAAGTTTGTTAAAGGATTCCTTACACTTATTATCAAACTTAAATGAGACATCTTATTGCAACAACTTGCAAAACAGTGCGACTATCTTCGAAAATTCCTTGATGAATCTATAATAAAAACCTACATGAATAAGAAAATAATACACTTCTTTCACATTTGAGGGGTAAGGTAAAGAAGAAATGATATCAACTTTAAATTTATCTACCTCTATACCCCTGGCAGATATAACATGCCCTAAACTATACCTTGGTCTACCATAAAATGACATTTTTTGTTATTAAGCACAAGGTTAGTTTCAATGCATCGTTCCAAGATAAAAGCAAGATTCTCAAGGCATTCATCAAAGGAAGAACCATAAATGCTATAATGTAATTAATTTTGACCGAATAACTGTTCTAGCATGTCACCCTTTGTGTTTATAATATTTTTTTAAAAAAATTTGTTGATAATATTTTAAACTCTCCTTCGAGATTTTACTTCGAGTTAATGTTGATTTAGTTACTTTGTGTTTATTGGTTTAGGTGTTGTGATTGATTAATGTATGTGTATGTTTCGGTAACAAACTAAGAGGGTGAGTCGTATAAAAATGATTAGATCAGATTAATGATAGTTAGGCGATCTAATTGACCACTTAATCAATCTATCGGTAATTTCATAGAGAGAGATCTCGTGCGAAACTCGATTGTTTATTAGAGAGCTTTAGAACTAAATAAAATTTTGGGTAATTTGTGAATAGAGAGATTGTAAGTTCCATAATTTGATCAGGGTTTACAATTTAGGGTTTAATGGTTATAACTCAAGAGAGAGTAATCAACCCTACGACCATCTAGAATCGACATCTCGTAAACATAGAAATGGTTATATTAGCATTAATGATAGGTAAAATCCTCTTTCTCATAACTTGATTAACTCTCTTAACGGATTTCCTTTGTGACCTGTGTGAATGCTCAGTTTAATTCCGTCTTGTCGAATTTTTCGCTTTACAATTCTTAAATTAATTTCCAGTATTTACTTTTCGTGTTCACTTATGCAATGTTTATAAATAGCCTACAATAATTTTCTCTACAATGTTATTTCCAAAATCCTAGCTACAAGACTGAAGCATTCATTAAAGTTCCTTACCAATAATAGTCAAGGAGTTTTCATTGCAAATAGGCAGATTGGTAATAACATATTGGTCGTTCAGGAACTTTTCAAAGGCTATTCAAGAGGTAACTCTCCTGCTAATTGCAACATCAAATTTGATTTTAATAAGGCATTTGACAATATATATTGGGACTTTATGTTACATATGTTGGAAGTATTTGTTTTTTCAAGACTGTTCATACAACGACTTAAATAATGCTTCACTACAACATCTTATTGTGTCTTGGTGAATGGATGTCCATCTGGGATTTTTAAAGGTAGTAGAGGAATAAGAAGGAGATCCTTTATTTCCCTCCCATTTTATCTTATGCATGGAAGTTCTTACCCTTTTATCAAACACAATGTCAAGATGAACCCTAAATTTAGATACCATTCCAAATGTAGGAAAGTGTCCTTATATAGCTTGTGCTTTGCAGATGATCTATTATTATTCTGTAAAGCTCATTTAGGTTATATCCAAACCTTGATGGAGTCCCTCTAATAATTTAAAAGAACATCTAGCTTGGAAATGAATCTTAACAAAATTCATTTTATGATCTCTATAAATGTTACACAGATGGAACCTAGCACTTTTCAAGAATTACTATGGTGGAAAAGAAGCTTCCTTCTATAGTGTATCTAGGCTTTCTTACAGAAAGTTTAAACTTCAATGAATACATTCCTATGATTGAACAGGTCTAAAAAAGACTCCCCTCTTAGGTAAATAAATCACCGTCATATGCAGGCAAGCTCAAACTGATAAGTATGTTCTTTCATCTCTGCACATTTGATTGGGTGTTTGATGTGTGTAAATTTTAATAAGAAACCCTGGATAATCTGTAAGCGCACGATTCGTTAGTGTAGTACCTAAAGTGTTAATCTCACAAGTAGGGATAATCTAATCCTAAAAGCTAAGGCCATAAAACAATACAAAAATTCAAATTGCATGAAACTAAAAACGAGAAATTAATTCAATTAATCAAATCAAATTAAGAATCAATCACGAAAATACTATTACTAAGAAATTGCAACATACCTAAGAAATTGCAATATACCTAATAATATACCTAAAGAAATTACCAATTGATAGAAAGGAAATTTTACCTATCCTTAATGTTAACCTAACTGATTATGAATTACTGGATTGTTGATTTTAGACGATCCTAAGATTGATTACTCTCTCTCAAGTTATAACTATTATCCCTAAATCATAAACCATAATCAGATTATGGAGGTCACAATTTCTCAATTTACAACCTATCTAAAACCCTAATTAGTTTTAAACTACTGAAAACCTATGCAAGATCTCTCTTCGTACAATTTATTGATTTGATTTAATTCTAATTTCTATTGAATCACCTAACTCTCTTTAGCCCAATTTAATCATTTTTTATTCGATTCACCTTCTCAGTTTATTATTGAATTATGCAATCACAAAATTAAATCACAACCAATCCAATAAGCACATAATCAATCAAATTTTATTTATTCAAAAAATAAAACTTTGAAGGTGAGTTTAGAACATCATCAACATTCGAAATCCTATCTTCAGCTATTTATTTAAATTCCATATAATAATAAAATTGAAATTAAATTAGAAATACAATCTGAATGGATGATGGGAGGCTGTGACATCGGGAAACTCTTGATCTGGGAAGTACGTCAAGTCAACTTCTTCTCCTCTTCTCTCTTCCTTCTTCTCTTTCTCTATCTCTCGATGAATTCTCCCTAGGATTTCTCAAAAGTGGTTGATGCCAAAGCACCATCTGCCACTTTTCTTGTTCTTAAAATATCCTTTTGTCTTCTGAGCAACCTTAAGGTTTTTTTGGGGTCTGAAAGGTCCGAAAAATCCCTTAAAACTTGATGTTTTTGAGTGTCTGCGGGTCTACCCGACGCAGGCCATGATCTTGAGCCATATCTGAGCCTTCTGTCTTGATCGTGGCATGCAGGTCTTAATCGTGGGCCAACTCTAGTGCTTTTGTCAAAATCGTGGCCTGTTGTGCTGTTAATGGACATTTTTATATTACTTTTTTAATAAATAAGTTGCTAATTATTGTCCATTTAATATTTAAATTCCATTAATTAAACATCCTTTGTTTTAAATTTTAGGCACATCGTGGCTTTGGCGTGGTGTGCGTGATTTTTGAATATAGTTGGCGGCAGAAGGCTGTGTGCATTGAGGACATTAAAAGACAACCAATACATTAAGATAACATAGCTGGAGGCCTGCGCAGAGAGGAAACAAACAAATTTTTGATTTTGCGTTGGACAACAATCTTTGAAAAACATTGAAGAAAACAAAGCAGTGGAGACGCATAGTCAGCTGGCGTGACTAAAAGACTTAAAGGAAGATAGAAGATGGCGGCGGCAGTTGAAAAAATGCTGGATTTTGCAAGATTGGTGGCAGCTGGAAGATTTAGGCGTGGAAACATGAAGACAAGAGCTATGCGTAAAAGGCATGAATGAGGCGTCTGTGCGTTGAAATGAAACGGAGAAAATAAAAACAAACAAGTAGCTGCGTGGACAGGGAATAGAATCATCCATCATTCACGCTACACTCTACACAAAGTTACTTGTTGGTGGCTAATAAACAAAAATTATGTGGATGCAACTGATGCGTGGACGTAGGCAGTTGGAGGCGGCAGCGTGAAGAGGAATAGTGGCGTGAATTAAGCAGCTATTGGCGTATATGAAAAGAGCCGGAAGAACATATACAC
>JAOQMR010000213.1:24682219-24693066 GCA_027563865.1 Erythroxylum pelleterianum
AAAGGTCCTCTATACATGGAGATGGATGAAACTAGGGACCATTTATTCTTTGAATGTTGCTTTATTTTTAGTATCCGGAACGAGGTAATTAAGGAGGTTGTGTCAATAGAACCTTCCAGCAACATCTTTCTCAAATATAATTTGACGACTGATGGATCTTCCAGGACTTCCTAAGACCACTTTCAAGGTGTATAGGACTGCACAGGACTTCCTAAGACCACTTTCAAGGTGTATAGGACTGCATTAAGTACTCGTATGCATAGGATATGGAAAGAAAAAAAATTAGAAGATTAAAAAACAAGTTAGCTACTTTAAAAGAGAGAACATCTGAAGTTCTTCAGTTTATCAAGGAGATCCTAATGTTAAAAAACATTATACACTGACATCCAGGAAAAGCCAAAATTTTAGTTTCTCATATATATTAGTAACTTGGTTGTCTTCGTATGGATGATTATGTTTTAAACATTTTTAGTGTTGTATGGGTACTTCCCAGTAAGATTTTTCTGTAAACTTTTACATCTTCTATTAATATATTCTTTAACTTAAAAAAAAAACAAACTATGTGATAAACTTATTCATAGTGTAAAGACTTATTGATCTTATGGATAACTTTTATCTTGTTATTTTTCCTTCAAGCACATCCAATTGAGGGAATTTGAAATCGCATTGATAACAACTGGGTTCTTGATTCTAGTGCTACACATTATGTCTCCTCTAATTACAAAAGATCTTGTTGTAACATATTCTATGTTAGTGAAAAAGATGTCATAATTGGTGACGATAATAACATATTGAATCTTCTTTTATTGGTATATTTATTACTCACTTTACATTTTTTGGCCCATACTTCATAGGTGAAATGTACATGTACAATATTTATTTCTATATCATTTATTGTACGTTAGAAGCCAATTTTACTGGTAAATACCAATTGTAAAAATGCTTTTGAGCTTTTGTGAATGTGAAATGCTAAAGAATATCAAAGCACGGGTCTTACTATTTATGGGCAATGGGTAGTGCAATTGGGAATGACAAGGTCCGACCCCACCCGACACCCATCCTATGGGCTACTAGCTCATGGGCTAGCAGCCCGTGGCTCGGCCCATAGCCCCATAGGCTCAAAGAGAGCACAACCGGGTTGGCCCGTTTTATCTTTTTAAAAGAAATTTCAAAAACTAATGTTATATTTTACAAAACGACGTCGTTTTGTCGCTTTCGATCAGGTTACAAGCTTGGCCGAGTCTGAACAATCCTACACAGCTCGCGAGCCCATGGCCGGGTCAACCCGGGAAGAGCCGGGCTTTGCCATCCGGCCCTAAGTGCAATTGTAATGTTGGGTGTCTAGAGTTTTCCTCCCCATTTTACCAAACAAAAACTGTAATCAACAGTTAAAAATTCTTCCCTTTTGGACTTTTCTTTTCTTTCCTCCACGGTTCCACGTATTGTACTAATTTAATATTATAGTTCAACTGAAAAAAGGAATAGGCATAAATGTTTGATGTTTCTGCAGAATCTGCACATAATGCTTACTTTAGAATGGCACAATGAAAAAGGTCAAAATGTCGTCGTTAAGCCTCGAAGAATTCCTGAACCCCCTTACAACGTAACCGTTACGGGCTGTTTTCAAAAGAGAAAAGTCCCGCCAAAACCGCCAAATCTTCAAGTCCAGATGCTCTGTTCCCACAAACTCGGAGAAGACGAAATCGAGACGATTAAGAGGCTAAACCAAAAACTTGGTTGAAATGTATGGTCTGGTGCCTGTCCTTTTGTGGTGCTTTCTCTATTACTCGAGATTTGGCGGTGTGATAGTGGTGGAGGGAGTGGAGATTCTATCCAAATCCAAACTTGAAAGGTGCGAGAAGGGATCGAATTCCGCTTCTGATCTCAATTGCACCACCAAAATCGTCCTTAACATGGCTGTTCCTAGTGGCTCGGTACGAATATTCATTTTCTTTTTCCAGAAAATGATATTGTTTGTTAGTATCTTATAGGTAGGTAGGTAGGTAGCTATATATTAGATTCGATCGGTACATGAAATTTTGTTGTCCAATTTTATGATTTTGTTGAAGCAGAGCGGGGGAGAGGCTTCAATTGTGGCAGAAATAGTGGAAGTGGAGGAGAATTCCACTAACAACATGCAAAATCTTCGAGTACCGCCTCGGGTAACCGTCAATAAATCTGCTGCGTATGCTCTCTACGAGCTGACCTACATACGTGTATGCATCTAGCACTAATTAGATGAAATAATGCTTTTCACACAAATTAGAAACTCTAGCAGTAATTTGCAGTTTGCTTACATTTTGAGACTGAATGTCTGGTGATTTTCGTGACGGATGGGTTATCTATTTGCAGGATGTTGCTTATAAACCCCAGGAGTACTATGTTAAGACACGCAAATGTGAACCAGATGCTGGTGCAAATGTCGTGAAGATATGTGAGAGGCAAGTGCTTGCTTACTGTTGTTGTTTCATACATATTTGAAATTAGATCTTATATATTAGGTTTGATTATCTTTGATCAGTGTAATGTAGGTTGCGAGATGCAGATGGTCACTTCATCGAGCACACTGAGGTGGCTTTTTACTTTTTCAAATTCTTAATTCTTGTCTAGTTTTCCTGTTTAGTTATAGCTATCAGATTGTTACCGACTGTTTAAAGATATTGATTCGTGTTATAGTTTCTGTAAAGTCAACAATTGAACCTTTTTTTTTTGCTGAAATATTTCTGTGTGACCATTTATTTAGAACATCGATGATGGATTTACTTGATGTTCTTTTCACATTCAATTGCTCTCATATTTCTTGCTTTTTCTGGGTAGCCAATCTGCTGTCCTTGTGGGCCCCATCGGAGGGTACCTTCATCATGCGGAAACTTTTGTAAGTTCTTTCGATTTGCTCACATTCTCAGCTTTACCATGAAAGATGCAGAATTATTCGTCTTAGTTAATTGATTGCTGTGTTTCTTTTAATTAGTTGACAAATTGTTGAAAGGGAAGGCTAATACTGCTCACTGCGTCAGATTTCCTGGTGAATGGTACGGTCTCTTAGATTATCTTCATTTTTTCGATGGATCCAGCTTAAGTAGCATATAAATGATTTATAATAAAAATCTTTTCGACCAATTAGGCAGAAAAAAAATGTCTAAGAATTGTTGAATTTGTAAGCATCCCCGGGTGTTATTAATGAATGTCATGTAATGAACGAGTCATAAGTAGGAATGCAAAGAACCCTTTAGCCAAGCCCATCGACATTTTGGATTGATTTAGCTCCAGTACGAGTGATAGGGTTTAAGCGGATGATTAATTTTGCTTTACATTTATGGCACGTATCAGATCATGTACTGTTTTCTTATTTCCGCTACTATTGGATGTTTAATTTTAGTGCTGACACTTACGTTTTAGGTTCCATGTTTTTGGCATTGGACGGCGATCAATAGGATTTAGCATTCGAATTGAAGTGAAGACGGGAAGTAAAGTCTCAGTATGTTGTTCTTCTGCAGAAGTTATCTTTCCACAATGCCAATAAACACGTCGAAATATATTTAGCCCAGCTTAAGCTGTGATTCTGCTCTAAGATTTCTCTTTTCGATAGATTTTTACTCTGAGTGATTCCAACGGCTTTCCATGGCCTAAATGTCTTTTCATTCTTAATTTTATTCAAATTAGTTGAGAGTTTGTAACATTAAGGAAATAAATATTGCTTGCAACGATGCTGTGTACCTGATACTAGAAGATAATTATGAGCTGCCATGCATTTCTGGAGTTCATCCCTCCTTATTCATGCCAAACCGTCTCTTGGAATCAAAAAGTGTTTCTCTTCTACATGAAAATCATCCGCATTTTGTAATAACAAGGTGTTAGTCTTGCCGTCCCATGTAGTTGAATGTTTGTTTTTGATATTTCTTTGGTTTGTACATTGCAATGAAATTGATGCGTTATGGAATTCACCTCTGAAAGACTGTCCTGGACCGTCGTAATTATTTTAGTATTTTTATTTACATGTTTACAGGAAGTGATTGTGGGTCCTGAATATAGAACAGCAACCTCAAAGGATAATTTTCTAAGGGTTAATCTGATTGGAGATTTTGTAGGATACTCAAGTGTTCCTACTTTTGAAGACTTCTACCTTGTCACTCCGAAACAGGTATGCTTCCCTGATCAATGGGATTTCTATTGTTGAGCAACTTGAAGACAAAAGAAGGAAAATCCTTTTATTTTTATAACATTTCTTTTAAGAAATATGCGCGATATCTGGTGAGAAAACAATAAATGGTTAGTGGCTAGTGTGGTGGAAAATTGGAATTGGTTATATGCGCGATATCTGGTGAGAAAACAATAAATGGTTAGTGGCTAGTGTGGTGGAAAATTGGAATTGGTTTGGTTATCATCAATCTGCTCAGAACAGGAAGGGGAAGAAGAAGGAAATATCTTTTTTCTTATCCTGCCCTGATTGAACATATGTTTATATGGTCTTGATTGGATATTAAGTAACGTCCTACTGCTGAGATAGTCATGTTTTCTTTCGTAGGGTGAACCTGGTCAACTACCAGAAGTGGGGAAAAATTTTTCTTCGTGGATGCTGCTTGAAAGAGTGAGGTTTACCTTAGATGGGCTTGAATGCAACAAAATTGGTGTCAGCTACGAGGCTTTCAGTGGACAGCCAAACTTATGCTCTTCACCGCTGTGGAGTTGTTTGCATAACCAGTTGTGGAATTTTCAAGATGTTAGTATATCAAATCATTAGCGCGAGCAATTTTTTCAGTGTTTTGGGGATCACATAGTACATTCTTTCTTATTTGTGGCAGGCTGATCAAAATAGAATTAATAGGAAGCAGTTGCCACTCTATGGAGTGGAAGGAAGGTTTGAAAGGATAAACCAGCATCCAGTTATGTTCTGTCATTATTAGTGTGTAGTTCCACAGTATGGGTATGTTCTCAGTTAAATAAAAATTTTGTCGTCTGCAGAATGCAGGTACTCATTCATTCTCCATCGGAATCACGGAAGTTCTGAATACGAATCTTTTGATAGAATTGCGTGCTGATGACATAGAATATGTCTACCAAAGGTTGATATACGGTACTTTTGGTTTTTGCAGCTATTGCAAGTAACAGATATTAAAAACTATTGTACAAAGGCATGATTACAAACTAAAGAGCTTTTCTCCTTCACAAATTTCCAAGATTAGTTTGATTTCATTTCTTTCAAATGAATTGTTGGTCCGTCATGTTTCTCAAGCACCACATCCAGTTTTGTAATTGTTGCCACCTATAATCAATTATACTGGTAGCGGCATTGCTATATTTAATACAACGACAAACGATACATGCCGAGTTATTCTATATGTCTGGATTTGCTATAAATTGACCTTATCGATTTTAACACTGAGCCCCTTGAACCTTCTAGGATAGCATGATCATTGTTCGGGTCATGCACAGAGAGCCACTCTGTTTTGCTTCTAGGAAACGAGATGCCAACTAAAACATTACTTTTCATTAGATTTTCATACTGCACGTATTTTTGCAGGAGCCCTGGGAAGATTTTGAGCATTGATATCCCGACTTTTGAAGCCCTTACTCAATTTGGAGTTGCCACAATCACTACCAAAAATACCGGGGACGTGGAAGCATCATATAGTTTGACGGTAATCTGAAAGACTTCCCTACTCAAAAGTTTGAGGATGTTTAAATGCTCTTATATAACATCCAACTCTCATTAGCCACAGTTACTCTGGGCTGGATCATTTTAGTATTAATAATGTCATACAAGATTTTGTCTCCTATTCCACATTAAGATTATTAGCTAACTATATGTCGTTTCGGCTTTTCCCGTTCTTAGAAATCATATCCGATGCATCTGAAGACAATGTAACCAAAATAAGAAATGGCTTATTTTCCTCTAACTAAGGCAGTTTCACTATTACAATGGTCAATGTGCTAAAGTTTACCGTGACAGAACCTGAGGCTCTTAGAAGTTATTTATCATCACTGAGGTTAGCAAATAAAATGAAATTGCAATTTTCTCAACATATAGATGCGTCTTAAAATTTCCCTAGATGCATTTGGAGCAAATTTCTGGATATCTGATCCCTAAAAAACAGTGGCAATGATGCCATTCATCTGATGTGAAGACCTCTTATTGAAATATTGTCTCCTAACACATAGCTTGATGGAATTATGAGATAGGAAGTTCATTGTAACTTTTATTGCTTTAGTGGGTATCTCTTCCTAGTTGGAAGACATTTCATTTTCACCTGCGAAGAATTACTTTTTGCAGTTTGAGTGCTCAAAGGGAGTCGGCCTTATGGAGGTAAGAACTCTGCTTTGATGTTATTTGTGTGTTGAGTCATTGTTCTTCTTTTGGGTAACAGTCGTGAAGGATAGCTGAAACATATTGTTTTACTTCTATGATTGAAGGAACAATTTTTTATTATGAAGCCAAACGAAATTGCAACCCGACCATTTAAACTGTATCCTACAACTGATCAAGCTGCAAGGTATTTATGTGCAGGTAAGGTTGCAACAAAGATTTCATCACAGCTTTGATGTTCATTTTAATGATAAAATTTGAGGAATGAATAAATGGTTCATAAAATTGTGCTTTGATGCAGCTATACTAAAAGATTCGAACTTTAATGAGGTTGATAGAGCTGAATGCCAATTTTCCACTACAGCTACCATCATTGACAATGGATCACAGGTTTGAGATGTTACAAAATTGTGTGCTATCCAGCATGTTTATTTTCTTGACTTAGGACGCTTTGAATTCTGTCATATTAAAGGGTGAATCCATCCGGAGTATAAAATTTGTGTTTTTTTTCTATTTTCCAACTTCAAGAAGTATCAAGCGAATAGGCATTAGTTGACCACCCGTTTTCCAAAAACAGTAAGGTGGGATCTGATTCACTTATTTAGGTGGTCGCTTTTTTGTGTCTGTAAATTATGTGAAATTCTGAATATCCATATCATGTCTATCTTCTTCAGTGGATGGTAAAAAGCCCTTGCTCTAACCTTTTATAAAAAGCCGTAAAATAATTGATGTTAATTCTATTGCTTTACGTTGTGACATGATTAGAAAATAATTTCTCAAATTTTCTTCTTACAAAAATTATGTTGAGAATTTTTTTAGACCGATACTTTTTTTGAGAGGATAATAGAAATATTTTATCAGTTGTATAAGTATAAATTAAATAATTCATATTTATTTTAAGTTTTTATATAATTACGAATTCTAGTTAATGGTATATATTTGGATAATTACACACTAAATCCCATTAAGCCTCTAAATATGACTACAGCTTTATATCATGATACTCGCAATTTAAATTTTGTTAAAAATTAAACATAATTGCACTTTTTTTTTGTGGTTATGCCATAATAGTTATGCTCCTATCAGATTTTTTAAAACTTAATTCTTAAAACAACTTACGAAAAGATCATTACTAAATGGGACACGTGTAATAGTTATTGCGGAGTTGTTTGTAGTTCCACTATGCTTAAGAGTTGGTAAATGTGCCAGTTTTGCTTTCTGTAGACGATTGGATTCTGATAAACAGACCAGAGGTAGCTTTATTGACTCCACGCTGGTTAATCGGATAGAATGAATCACCCTTATTGGAATTGATTACAGATAAGTCCGTTCCAACCGCCAGAGAACAGTGTACATGGGTTTTGGGAATTTGTTAAAGGCATTTGGAACAAACTCTGGGAAGGTGTGGCAGAATTCATCACGGGAAAGACTTGCAGGTACGTATTCTAGTATTGCTTTTAGCTGTCTTGATGGGCTGTCGTTTATACAATTACAGCCATTTAGTTAATGATTCATAACTGTCTTCTTGTGAACAGACAAAAATGCACAGGTTTCTTTGATTTCAGCTGCCACATACAGTACATATGTTTGAGTTGGATGATAATCTTTGGTCTGCTTTTGGCTATATTCCCAACAGGTACTGTACGTTCTGTTTTCTCTCTGTTTCTTTTTCACAGGGAGGAGATAATTTACCGTGCGTTAGGATACAGTGGTTGTGCTATTATGGCTGTTACATCAGAAAGGACTCTTTGATCCTGTTTACGACTGGTGGGAGGATAACTTTTGGACTGGTAAGCAGAGCATCCACCATAGGCGGAGAGAGAATATTGATCTCCACCACCATCATGATCGTGTTAATA
Source organism: Erythroxylum pelleterianum (assembly GCA_027563865.1). Lineage (NCBI taxonomy): Eukaryota > Viridiplantae > Streptophyta > Magnoliopsida > Malpighiales > Erythroxylaceae > Erythroxylum > Erythroxylum pelleterianum. Next base: position 24,690,383 of record JAOQMR010000213.1, read on the forward strand.
AACATCATGAGCTGGAAGCCAGGCACCACAGACATGATGCTCAACATAAGCGAAGATATATTCATCAAGGGCATAGGCATCGTCATTCAGAAAATTACTATTATCTTCATCATGTAAACAAGGACAAGAAACACAAGAGCAGTAAGAAACCGATCAGGCAGCAAGTATTCTGGGATGGAAAAGAGAATGAGGGTATTAGGAACCATCGGAACAGGAAAGACAGAGAGCATAACAGGATCATTTAGATAATTTCGAGTTGTTCCAAGTTTCACATCTCAAGCTGCTAGCAGAGCCTAGATGAAAAGAGACTAACAAGCCGTAGCGTAGATTGTTTGGAGTAGCTCTGGCAAAAAATGTTTTATCTTTCTCCAATTTTCCCTTCTTGTCTGTTCTGTCCCTTGCAGCAGAAAAGAGACAAATCACTTAAAAGTCATCTGATGGAATACTGTCGTCTTTTTCAAAAGGAAACCATGGCCTTTAACAAAAAATTTTAAAGATAATTTAATTTTATAACATGATTATATTATAAATATAGTAAACTATTAATCATAAATTGTATTTTACTGTGAGTTAATTTTTTAATAATTTTCTCAAAATTAATTTTTACAGCAGATGATCAAAAATCATTATAATAGAACAATTATTCATTCTCTAACCAGTGGCGAAGCTAGGAATTTGTTTCAGGGGGCAAAACAAGAACATAAAATAAATATTGCAATATTAAATACAAAATATTTAAACTAATTGTTTTCAAACATACTCTTTACGAGTTTTATCCAATCCACCATGGGCAACGACATTCTTTTAGGGTAGACAACTTTTATATACATATATATCTTCTTAAAAAAAATTGAGGGTAGGTAGCAGTAGCTTCGCTACTGTCTCTAACCATATCCACGTTAACTATTTCGAATAATGATATAGAGATAACTATGTCAAGAATAATTATAGAGCATTATTTATCTATAATAGAGTTTGAACATTTAATAATGTAATATAATTATAATTATAATTAAATTTTAATTATAATTATATATCAATTAGATCCAAATATATGTGTTCTGTTGTTGAGTGGTTGTAGAATGCTCCATCTTTAGCTGCAGAATAATGTGGCTAGTTGCTATGTATTAGCTTGTTGTGTCCTCCATGTCACTTGTGCGAGAATTCTTTGTACATATCTTTGTTTCATTTATATTTTTTTTAATTATCCAAAAAAATCTAATAGTCAATATTAGTTCATATTTTTAAATATCTCACATTAACCATAAAATTTTTAAAATTCTACGATCGAATGCAACTTAATTAAAATACTTTTTTCTCTTCAATCATACTTTATGCTCAAATTTTACAATCAAGAGCAACTTATTTGTAATTTATGTACTTTATAAGAGTCTTATAAAGTTTCTAGTTGATAATAAATATAAATTATAATTTAAAATTATATAAATTAAAACTTTTTAATTTATCTAATTATTTAATTTATATCTATATATCAAGATAGACCTCTAACAATGTACATAATTACCAAAAAGATTAAGAATTTCGAAGTAGTTTTGATTAACTTTTTTATAACTGCTTTTTTTGATATGATTCATTTTATCGTATAATATTCTAATTAGACATAAAGTATAATTTAATATCCATTATATTTAAGTCTAATCATAGTGGTTCTTTAGTATTAGTAATTAATTTTTTAACGATATTTGACCAGCATTTTTAAAGTGTCATTCCATCACAAGAAATGATTTCTCAAATTAATATTAATTGAGAATAATTGAAGATTCTCTCTAATTACTTTTGGATAAAACTCTTATTTTGATCACTTAACTACCTTTATATAGTATCGTATATATCTAATCACTACCAATCAAGCTACCATTAACTAGGATGAGTTTTAATTAGTATAAGACCTAGCAATCTATACATGGGATACTTGGAGAACGTAAGGCAGGTGATTACTTATATCATCATCATAATAAGTACTTCTATAAACGCACAAGTAATATTTCGTATGAAATTCTCATATTGAGTTATTTTAGTGACTTTTTTCTTAATATGTACTCACACATTTAATTAAGCATTTTTGTATTTTATTATATGAAATCAACTACTTTTTTTATAAGGAAGAAACATAATATATTCTAGTTTTTTCACTATATTACTGTCTGGTGTTAATAGACATTAAGTTAGGAATAATCTAGAGATAATTTATGAATACAATACAAGTCTTATAATTATGATCTCATCATAATTTTTTATACGACGTACATTTGTCTTATAAAATTTATCTTATAATTTAATCAATTAAATATATATGTATAAGATGTTGGAACCCCTTCCCGGTCAGTGGCGGGCTCGACGTCCTACGTGACATCTGGACCCGCCAACCCACGAGGGAGGAATTCCTCACCACAGAATAAACTCAATTAAAGTCCTCTGAACAAATCTTGTAAGATTCATCTTAATTTTCGTCAATAAAATTGATCTACTTAGGGCCCAAAATGAAATCCAATTCCTAAGCTAATATGGAATTTCATGCCGCTATAGTAATCAGCAATGAAAATCACTTCGATCGAAGCTTCTTAGATTAAGAAATCACCGAAATATGGAAACATGTTCAATATGTCCGACTAATTCTCTCTCTTTGATCAATTCCGACAAAATTCAACTTAATCTGAAAATTT
>JAOQMR010000213.1:24715451-24725937 GCA_027563865.1 Erythroxylum pelleterianum
TTATGGAAAAGAAAGATAGGAAATTGTGAAGAATGAGAATTAGTTGTAAGTAATGAATCAAATGAGTAGAGATTAGAGAGTTTAATGAAATAATGTTGGTAGTTAAATTGTAATGAAATGATGTTGCATTAGAGGAAGTAAATTTGGGACAACTTAGAGTGAAAGTAAGGTTAGGATAGATGTAGAGACCTTTGGAAAGGCTTATGATTGCGTTTGACTCATGACCTTCCAAGTTGTTCATTGCATTTTCAAGTTTTTCATAAGGGAAAATATGTGTTCTAACTTCAAGGAAAAAAATGGATTAATCTAGGTTGAATTAGACAAAGATGTCTGCTTTAAAGTTGTAGCTTATATTTCTATCTTTCCAACGATGTTAAGTATGAAATTTTTGGATATCGGAGTTGAGAGATATGACCATTATAAGTTAGTGATGTTGTATACGATGTATAAAAAGTCTCAGTTGTGATTGCGAGGAAGCAGGGTACGATCCTATACGCTAGGAGTAACCTCGGGTGCGATCGCAACAAGGAAAGGTGCAACTGCAACCTGGGAGTAGCCTCGGGTGCAATTACGAGAAGGAGAGGTGCGATCGCACCTCGTAACTTCACCAATTTTTCGCCAACCGAAGGGTTTTCTAGATCTAAACATGTTTGATTCTTTTGGCATAATTTTGTCATCCGAACTCCAAATGACTTGATTCTTGAGCCAATAAATTCTTAACACATTTTTCTATCTCTCCATAAAAATTAATAGCCTTTGGTGTTGATTTGAAAAAGATTTATGGAAAGAAAGTGAGGGAATCGGTTGGAAGAGCTCGAATTGGTTATTTTACTAACATATTTTGGTATTTTAATCATATCTTAATCTATAGAGCTTTGAATGAGATGGTTTCAGTTTCAAAATAAACTAGAGAGGTAGAGCTACAATTGTTCTGAAGAAGTCAATTTGTGTTTTTGGTGACTGACTAGTGTGAACATGCCACCCTTATGGAATGCGTGTTTAGATATCATTTAAGACGTCGGGCACGTGTGTTGCGAGGGCGGGGTACCCAACACTTTTGGTATCAGAGCAACTCCAAGTTTAGGTCTAGGTTTAGTATCTTACATGGGCATTTTTGGAAATATGTATCAAGTTACATACATTCTTGACTGATATGACTTAGCATGCAGTAGCAATTGGTCCTTAGTCTGAGTCATATGTATATGAGTCACATGCATGAGTAATTGTTAAGAGTTTGAGCTGATAGAATTAGTGAGAAAAATGATATTCATGATATGAGAAAATGAAAGTTGTGGATAAGTAGAAATAAGGAATAATATATGGGTGAATATGACAGATAATGATTCAACGTATTTGTATTGGGAGATGCAATATTGAATATGACATCAATATTGCACTGTGGTGATATATCCCCGAATGTGATATAGATGTGAATGTATTGTCTTGGATTGTTTGGGGAATATAGGGATATAAGTATAAATGATGAGATTAGAGTGTGCAAGCATAATGCAATGAAAACATACCCTTGTTATGATCTTAAGAAGAGGAAATTGGAACCGAAGTGGTCTTTTGATTAATGCGACAAGAGTTATGATCCACTGTAAGAAGATATTAGTGGAACTGAGATAAGAATTTCATAATGATTATGTATCAATGATTATGAATTGATTGAGGATATACATATGGAAGATGAAAAAAAATGACAATAGGAAAATGAGACAAAAATGAGGAAAGAGTAAAGGGGAAATGAAAAAGACATAAATGACTTTTCATGAGATGAATGATATATAGTAAGGAGAAAGTTAGAAATGCATAAAGATAGGATTTAATGTATGAATGCGATTAAGAAAAAGATGAAGAATTAAATGAGAAGAGTTAATGCACTCCATATGGTAGTTGGACCATTAAGATATGATGTAGCATTAGAAGATGTAAATTATGGAAAATTGGAGTAGAATTGATGTTAAAATGTGTGTTAATGCAAGGAAGAAAGTACAGGGCACGAAGTGGCCTAGCAAAAATAGGTTTTTGTCACAATCGTGGCAGGGATACGCTAATCGTGGGCGAGGATAAAGAGAGAAATATTGTCTAGGACCAATGAAGATCAAAGTATCATTTGTGTAAGATATAAATTGGTGAATTATTGAAGACAAATATGTGGACAAAATGAGATGACTTTGATGATACACACCTAAGCATATGCGACAGTAATTATGTTTACTACTTCATTGAGTTTTGGTAATTAGAACATTATGACCTTGTAAGGACGATAGAAATTGGTCTTCTTGAGATATTAAGAATGGTCGATAATGCGATGATGATAACAGTTGATTGATAAAGATTGCATGAACGGTATAGATGATAGTAACAAGAAATCTTCTTTCGAAAAAGAATTTCACTGAATTAGGTTAAGTAGATTAGATAGTTTATATTAAGAATGATCAATGAAAGAACAAATCAGAAATGAATATATAATGATTCAAAAGTGAGTATTGGAGTCTTATTCCTGACGGAGACACAAGCATGAAATGTAGAATATGCTACTGAGAGTGTATGCATTATGTTTGATGTAATGTATCCAACTATGCAATTGGATTCTTGAATTTGAGGTGACATTATTGCTAATATGAGGAGACATACGCCTACCTCTTGATTAGTAAGGTAAGAATTTTGAGGACGAAATCTTTTTAAGAGGGGGAGAAATATTGGCCCCCAAATTTTTTTCCTTGTTGAGTTAAGCATGATTTGAATTAATTATGAGATTTTGATGGATTAAAATGTTTAGAGTTAATTATTATGACAAGGTTAATAAGATTTTATTGCATGGGTTAATTGAATTAAGGTAGTAAGATTGTAGAAGAGCATTTTTGGTAGTTGACTTAAGGACAAAGACCATAAAGCATATAAGGAAGGGGAAAATGTACATTTTAGACTCATTAAGGGTATTAAGGGAAGAAAAGAGTATCTTGCATTATTGAAGAAGAAGAAAACGAAAATAGAAGGGAGAAAAGGGAGAGAGTGTTGTGGGAGAAAAAAGAAGGAAAATCAAGTAGGGTTCCATCTTTTTTAGTTTTTAAGAGAGATTTTGGAGTTGTGCAATAAGGGAAAGAGAAAGAGAAAGGGAAATGCTTTCATTTGAGCCTAAGATCTTATTATTTGGTGAAGATTCAACGTAAGTTTATTAGAAATTTTTTGGATTTTTGGAAGGATTTTGGCTCATGAAGCTTAGGAAATGCATGGGTTTGAGTAATCTAGGGTCAATTTTAGTGAATGTGCTTTATGGGTTTTCAAATTGCATTCTTATTGAATGAAAAATTTTGTCATTGATGAAGGGAATCAAGAAAGGCAAGAGGAGCAAGAGGAGAGGCATCTTTGAGCAAGTCTTTAAACAAGGAATTAAGGTAGGTTTTATGTTTATAATTGAGTAATGAGCCATGACTATCTTTTCAAATTCAAGTGCATTAAATGATTTCGTTTTTTTATAAATGTTACTTTTATTGCTTTTGAATTATCTAAGATATTTTTTGTATATGAATTTTTGGTTGATGAATTATGAAATGGAAATAGAAACGGTTTTCAAAATATTTCATGCTTATGAAAAACAAGTTTCCGAAATGTGCCATTTAGGGCAACAAGCTTATGCCATGAATTATATGTTATGTGAGTTTGTGGTAGTTCGTTTTATTATGCCAAGTGCACATTGACTTTGTTAAAGGCTTCTTTTGCCTACCTGCTAGTGGCATGGAGCTCCTTCATGGACTCCCTCTGGAGCTCCTTCGCGAAACCACTATGGGGTATTGTGAAAGTTCGTTCTGTTTACGACTACGCAAAACCGTTATATGGGATTGTGCTAGCTCGTCCTGTTATCATGGAGATTCGTAAGAACTCCCTTATGGACCTACCCAAACCATTCTGATATGCTTATGTATTTATGATTTGTGAACAAGTTGATGAATGCATAATTTGTGTTGTTTCTGAATTGGATTACATGACGAGAATTTAATAACTATGTGTTTTATGAATTCAATAAGAATTTTCTATGACAAGTGAATGTTTTCAATGGTTTTGCTTGTTATCTGTTATAAACTTGTTACCCACGAGCTTTTAAGCTCACTCTCATCCTTCTCATCTCCAGGTGATGAGCAAGAGATCAAGTGAAAGAGAGTCAAGGCATCACTCCGATTATGCATATTTTTGTATTTTAAGCTAGATTTTGTAAACATAATGCTTTAGTTGCATTTCAAGTATTACTTGTTAAAGTATACTTTGTACTTTGGATTATGAGACAAATGTTGTATTGTGGCTTGAAATGCCTATTAAAGCCTTGTAAAATTCTTCCTTTTGAGGTTATTGAAATATGAATTGTGTATGGATGAGGTTGAGTTGAAATTAGGTATACTTGAGGAAGTTATCGATTTGAGATGATAAATTTGGAATACGAATTGTTGTTATACATAAGTGAGATGTGTTATGGAAAAGAAAGATAGGAAATTGTGAAGAATGAGAATTAGTTGTAAGTAATGAATCAAATGAGTAGAGATTAGAGAGTTTAATGAAATAATGTTGGTAGTTAAATTGTTATGAAATGATGTTGCATTAGAGGAAGTGAATTTGGGACAACTTAGAGTGAAAATAAGGTTAGGATAGATGTAGAGACCATTGGGAAGGCGTATAATTGCATTTTACTTATGACCTTCCAAGTTGTTCGTTGCATTTTCAAGTTTTCTATAGGGGAAAAATGTGTGTTCTGATTTCAGGAGAAAAACTGGATTAATCTAGGTTGAATTAGACAAAGATGTTTTCTTGAACATGTTTGATTCTTTTGGCCATAACTTCGTCATCCGACCTCCAAATGACTTGATTCTAGAGCCAATAGATTCCTAACACATTTCTCTATCTCTCCATAAAAATTGATAGCCTTTGGTGTTGATTTGGAAAAGATTGATGGAAAGAAAGTGAGGGAATCGATTGGAAGAGCATGAATTGGTTATTTTACTGAACATACTTCAGCATTTTAATCATACCTTGATCTATAGAGCTCCGACTAAGATGATTCTTGTTCAAAATAAACTAGAGATGTAGAGCTACAATTGTTCTGAAGAAGTTAATTTGTGTTTTTGGTGATTGACTGGTGTGAGCACGCCACCCTTGTGGGATGCGTGTTTAGATGCCACTTAGGACGTCGGGCACGTGTCTTGCGAGGGAAGGGTGCCCAACAAATCATATATAATTATAGATCATAGCTCATATAGGACCACATAAATCTTCTAAGTTAGGAACAAATCCTTCATTGGAATTCACATAATAAGTTAATGCATTCTTAGGGATTTTGACTAGAAAGAGACTTTAATAAATCATCTTAAGGATATGGATTGTATGTCTTGAGGAAGAATATGGTTGTAACTTTGAAATTTTTATTGGTTTGAGAAACTAGGATTAATCATTAAATCAAGATAGATCTAAGCATAGAAAGGTTATAGATGGATTATATCTCTTGATCATATTATCCATTAGTTGGTTCAGTTTTATTTTTAATTTAGGTAGGTATTTCAGATTAGTTCAGTTAATAATTCCTTTTAAACCAATCATTTGTTTATTAAATTAGTTAATATAAAGATAGTTTGTACTAGTACATGTAGTGATTCTTAGCATAGTTTGACAAGAAACATGCATCACCATCAATAGACATGTTTTCAAGAGAGAGAGCTTAGATAAAAATGTTAGGGGTTAAGGCTATTGCCTGTTAGTATAGGAGGGAGGAAAAGAGTGAATATAAATAGAAAATTAGGAATTTAAAACTATAATATCCCAACTTAGGGGTTTCTAGTAAGTGGGGGTGCTAACATGGAATTAATTGCCCTTGAAAATTAAAATTTGCCACATTAGCCCTAATTGATGGAACCTTAATGGTAGCTTAGGATTCCACAAGTTTGAGGTTAAAACTATTAGGGCTTTTTTAATACTAGAAAACATTGGGGTCTAAGTTAAATTTTGGTAAAATTATTAAGTATGAAAATGTTCCTTTGCCTAACTGCTAATTAATTATATGTATCAACCATAGCAACCATTCCCTTAATATCAGTTACTTTTTTCATTTTCCTAAGGAAATATGCATTACATCTCCTTTAATGCATATCTTTATGATAAATGCTAATTAATTCTATATATCAACCATGACAACTTAGGAGAGTGAGGTAAATGTGCCTAGGATATGAGACTATTGCTTGTGGAGTGAGGTTACTCACCTTTGCTCAAGAGCATAACTTATAATTGAACCTCCTAACTTATGGATCAATTGCATAGGTTATGATTTTAGGGCCTCTTTTGATATCTATCACAACATAAATACCAATTATATTAGATCATGAATACTTTTTTGGATACCACTAAAGAATTATGTGTGGTGTCCAAGATTGATGCAACTTCACTAAAGGATTGAGACAAATTGCATCTAATACGTGAAGATAATACAACAAGGATTATGAGGCAACTCATATCCATACAAAAATAAAAAAAGCTCACAAAACCCTACTTACATCCACTTTCTTGTAGTTGAGGCAACAACTTTTCATTATTGTATTACTTATTTATTAATATGTTCATATCCTTTATTTGATTAAATTCCATTAGTTTCTAATATTTATATATGTTAGCTATAACAACCATGAAATTGACTGAATGAGTAAGCTAATGTTCCAAAAAAAAGTGATGAAACCTTATTCAAGATAGCTTTAGATTGTTATATCTATAGAATATATAGAGAAAGGAGCACTAAAATCTTTCAAAACTAGAAATTGGAATGATCCATATGGAATTACAACATACTAAACCTTATTAGGGAATTCTCTATAATTAATGGCATCAATTATAACACAAGTAGGGATATAGTTCGAAGATGGAGATTGCTAGCTAACTAGCTTACAGCCAATGCCACATTAAAATAATGACTGAACAAATGGGCACTCAAGAGGACAAATGCAATTAGGGAGCCAAAGTCAAGTCAAATACCTTAACCTTATCTCATTATAGAAGCCTACATACACAAAAAGAATATGGGAAGTCACGAAATAGCTAACTCATAATGCTTGCTAATGTAAGACTTATTTTTTATGAAAAATAACTGAATTAAGCCAAAAAGAGGTAATCTAAACCGAATTACAGTCTTACCAAGAATATGAGAGTTCCAAAACCAATTTAGAAAGCTATGCTACTAAAAACACCAACAATTGTTACAAAAAACCTCCTAATACCCCCACATATCAGTACAATTTGAATATAAAGAGAGCTTGTCACAAAATAGGTTGATATGTAGTATGACATTTAACAACTCCTTTATAAATGTCTCAAAACTACTTTCTATGTTGAAAATTTATCTGCTTCTTTCATCCCATACCTTGACTAAAAGGTAAGATAAAGCAATGCGGAACACCATTTAACGTCTTTACTAATAGGCTACAAACTCGAACTCCAGGTGACAATTTGTTGCCAATCATTTGATAGGTTACTGATAGCATATTTGTGTAATATTAGCCTCCATGCTTTCGTAGTGAAGTTGCATTTGAAAAATAGATGAGGGGCACTCTCCATTTTGGCATTTACAAAGAATACATCTACTTTTCATACATGTAAACTTGTTCAGTCTCTCAATGGTGGGTAATCTATCCTTGATGACTCTTCGCAGAGTAGTAGGGGCTCTAGGGAGATTAAACTTGCACCAAACAAGTTTATGCCATGAAACATAACTAAGATTCTATTGAAATAACTTTCTACATGATGCATTATTAAAAATCCCATTGCTAGATGGACACCACCAACTAAGGTAGAATTATTGCTAGGTTCAGTTCCTAAAATTTTGAACACCTATAATTGGATGAGGATACCTAAAGAAATGGTAGTGGTATAATAGAGATTGGAATTCCTTACTTTTAGCTATGTTCAAGTCAGCCTTATAGGTGTAAAGGCTATTTATATTTCAAAATTTCCCTTGTGAAGCTCTATAACTCCCTAATTACTAGTCACAATTTGGCCATTAGTGTTGCAATAGTAGCTTATGCCTTGTTTTTTCCTTAAGGGCCTATTTATCAATTCATTTTCAACTTCCCAAAAAAATAACTATAACATTGTTTAAAAACTTGAATCAAACACATACTTCCACATATTGAACTTTGATCTTATGTAATTTGGTACATATAATTCATCATCCATAACTAGAGATTTAACTCCTAAACAAAAGAATATAGAAAGAACATCTGTCAAAGCTAATTAACTGTAAAAGGAAAATTTATTAATATGTGATTTCCATACCTCCTACAAATTATATGATACATACTTTCATGCCATACATTCATGCAATAATAATATAAAATCCAAAAAATCATTTATCAATATTATACAATAATCAAATATGTTGAAAATTAACCTATGATATAAAGATGGGTTTGGATTCCTACAGAACAACCTATTATGTCCTAACTATTTACACTTAGAACACATACGTCCTTATAATTCAAGAATGCACTCTCAATGCATTTTACCTTTAACCTTCCAAATCAAAGTTTTGCCATCATGTGCACCAACTTCAAAAATTTTGAGCATATCTTATTTCATGATAGGAATTATGGCATTGGAATATAGTAGCTCTTATATGAAAATTTTGTACGAATCACCAACAAAGTCATACACATTATGATTTATAGCCTTTATCTCATATTATGAATAATTCCAAAGAATATTGAATTGCTACAATATTAAATATGTGCATGTTAGGTCCATTAAATAAGCATTCAACTCTACATTCCCAGTAAACTTCTTATCCATATACTACTCATATTGAATTACTATTAATACTTCACCCTCACCTATATTGCCTAATAATTTTTTCCTTAATGATTTTTTCATGCACCATGTTTCCACTTACTAATATTTCTATTTTCTCTAAATATTTTTTTAACTAACTTATTACAATGCCTATGATCAATTGGGAAAAGTTATATTTTCACCCCTTATCTGTATATTGAAAGACTCATGTTTTACTAGTCATCTGATCCTAATGCATACAAGGAAATTTTGTCATCACCCAAAGTTTAATGACCTTATGTTTGTTACCCAGTCAATAAGTTTTATCATAAATGTTTATAGATTTGGCACAGTATTGTTATTGCAACCTAGCATATATAATGGCATTAAGGAGCCCCATTACTAACTCTTCAGCTTTCTTTCTACTTCCAAAGTTGTTTAGTTGCCTATGCTCTATAATTCTCCTTAATATGCCTATAAAAATATGAATGGAACCCTTCACCAAGTATCTCTTCAACACAAAATTATGTTATTATTATGGAATAAATCATAATAACCTTAATACCGCTAATAAACTCCTTCAAATTTACAAGAAACTATTATCACTTTTAATAACTCTCTAAATTAACAATAGCATATGTAATAGGAAATATCTAATTATTAGCATCAAATGCTTTATAAGTTAACATGGTATTAAAGAACCACCTAAAATGCGACCACGTATGTAAAAGATAGGTTGACAATCATTCCTTAAACTACTTACTCAACAATCATACCATATGAATAATTTTTAAACCGATAACTTTAATACTCCACATAATCTTATAACTTGGATCACTTTATATAATTTAACTACGCATCCAAGGAATTAGTTCGTAGGAATACTTAAGATTTCTATTAATCAACTTTATTGCCTGTTCTTAATAGATCCAAGTATGCTTGTAAGTTAAGTGCATCTTATACTTAGTTTCGAAGATACTATAATATTGTTAGATATTCTTTTCGGCCTCACCTTCAAAATGTTGCTAATAAGTTGGCCTTTTAACTTCAATATCAAATGACTTAGATTATAAAATATTTTATGGGTTATGTATGTGCTCCTTCTCAAATTGTGTAATATAAGAAATCCTATCTCATTTGCACTATGATTTGTGCCACACCCGCACTTTTCCTTATTATATATGAAACAAATTGTGTTTTATTTGTTCCCTAAATATCAGGATGAGAACTCCGTTATTATACTACATATATTAAGTGCTTCCTTTAAATTAGTTGCTACTGCACTTATTCCTAAACCTACTAAATCATCACATCATATCTTAGATATAGTTGAACTCCAAATATTGTAAGTACATATTAGTAAATTTTATTCACAATGGATGACACACATCCATCTTCCCTATAACTCTATATAAATTTGAAAAGATTATTATAACATGTGTGGAATGTAAATAAAATTAGCACACTTATAAGTCTTTGATGTCAAAAATCACAAATTGACAAATAATTTAGGGATAATCATTATTTATATATTTATATATACACTTAACTGTTATGACATTCTTACCCCCATCATGCTTTGTTATCCATAAGTAGCTTATAAGTCTTTGATATCAAAAATCACAAATTGACAAATAATTTAGGGATAATCATTATTTATATATTTATATATACACTTAACTGTTATGAC
>JAOQMR010000213.1:24726217-24739527 GCA_027563865.1 Erythroxylum pelleterianum
AAAATGCAATTTCCTAATTTCTCATAAAATCTCACAATAATTTCACAATTTACAATTCTAGCCCTAACACGGGTAACAGGATGCTACACTTACCCCCATCATGCTTTGTTATCCATAAGTAGCAATAAATATAAGATATATACATAAATCATTATCCTTAAGCAAGCCATCAAATCTCTCATGCATACATTATTGATTGAATTAATATAGTTCAAAATTTTCTTGGTCGAGTTTGTATTTCATTGTATAGGAGTTGACATTTACTTCAAAATAGGTGCCAACTTCCCACACAAATTTTGCATAAGGCTCCTACCAATTAGGCATGCTACCACCTTCCCGTATATATATATAGAAACACAATATTCACAATATAGATTTTCACTTCAAAAGAATAATAATAATACATGCAATTGCTCTCCTTACGTTCATTATATACTAATTTTGCTATTTGTGATTATGATTCCTCCATTTAAATGAAAACAAAATTTGGATTCAAACATCTTTATATTAAACATTTACTATTAAGTAAATATTACAAATTTATAGTTTAAGTTGGTATGCAAGAATTAGTTTTGAATGACCATATATGTATATTTATAGATTACGTACCTCTATGTTGCTTTTATAAATTATTATATGACAAATTATAGTTAAGAAATTCATAGGTAATTTGATAATTCTTTAACATTTTCAAATAAATTTCGAAGATAATATAAGTACCGATTAGTTGCAAAAACACGATAAACTGAGAAAAACAACAAACCTAAAAACGCATCAAACCTAGAAGTAAAACAACAATAACAATGACAACATCTAGTAAGATTCTCGCTGATATGAGAAGTCTGGAGAAGTATAGCAGTACGTAGCTTAACTCTTAACTAATAGAGAGACTATTTCCGAAACAAAGCAAATTTAAAAAATATAATAAACCCAATAACATAATAAACCTAGATGCATAACAAATCCAAATGTACATAATAGCGCAGATATGACGAGCTTTAAGAGATTAACTTATAAATAAAAAGTCAACCAACTACAATCAACTTTCATTGTCGACGGCTATCTCTATTATTAATAAATTTGATTTTATGGCCAGACAAAGTTAAGTAAAAAACCACGGAAATTTTTTACTGCCATTGGCTATTTCTATCAGTAATGAAATTGGCTCTGAACACCCAAAGAAGAGATAACATATGAGAAATCTGTATTTATAAAGAATGAGAGGGGGGAAAAGAGGGATATACGTACAAAAGGAATGAAAGAGCGGAAGCTATCAAAAAATAGGAAAAGTAAAAAGAAATCAAACTCGGGGTAAATTAATAAATATCAATTATAACTAAATGATGATAAGTTCCGTGTAAGAATTATTTGAGTAAATATATTTAATCACTCATTTTTCAAAAATATTAAACCATAATTAACTATGTCAAAAGATATCTTTATTCGTTAAATGGACAAGGACTCCAAAATCCAAATTATAATTCTCGCGTTTCTTCTTATTCGAACAGTCGTCCCTGAACATAGCCCGATAAGTAAATTGCCAAGATTATCCCTAACTTACTCGCCAAGACAAACCGAGCAAAACAAGCCACGTTCTATCGGTAGAATATTGCAGAAGCCCCAGCCCCCAAGCGGGATAGCATTACCGCAGGAGCCAAACAGGCGCTAATCACTTTCCTTTTAATTAAGCTATATAAGCCTCTCCAGATTCCAGACAGATTTTTCTGGTTTTTCTTCTACCAGAAAGAAACAACAAACTGTACGGAGAAGAGGAAAAACAAAATATTTGCTATTAGTTGAAGAAGAGGTAGAAGATATATTCCTCTAAAAAATCTGGAGACAATGGCTAGGGTTGATCAAGAAGCGATCGACACGTTTATGAGCATCACAGGCGTCACTGAAGCTGTCGCCATTCAAAAACTGGAGGTTATTTTCTTTTTATTTTAAGGAATTTATCCGTACTTTTTCTATTGTCTTCTTTTTCAATCGATGGCGATTATTTTTCTTGTATGGTTAACTGTAGCTGATTTGAGTTTTCTTTTTTCTGAATTAATTGATTACGTTGCTAATTTAGGGTATTGAATATTGCTGTTAATGGAAAGTTCAGCGATTTTTGTTTCAAGTTTTATTTTCAGCTTATTTGTTTGGGAATTAGTTGGCGGTGATCGTATAACGACTGTTTTTGGTTGGTTGCTTTTTGGATTTTGAACCCTTCTCTAAGGCTTTGGTTCTTTAGATACAGGATGATATGTAACGAAGTATTTGTGGGTTTTTTTTTTTGGTAAATCAGTAATAAGATAAAAGTAGAAAAAAGAGGTACATAGGTAGAGATTGTGTATTAAACCAATCTCATACCAATCCAAAGGAGACAACCCCTCTAAAGCTGACAAAATAATCCCTGCAATAGTGTATCACTCATTACAACAACATCTGAAAACAGTTATTAGATCATAAGCTTCACAGAAGTCCTCTTATCCCTATAATGCAAACATCCGTTGTAGCATTCTGCACTTACAACTTAGCATCATGGTTTCACTGTCCATTCCTTCATTGGTGTTATCTTGTGCCTTATGAAACCTGCCTGCGTGTCTTCTCACTAGATATAGTTCCATACTTTATTACCCCCCTTTTCGACCTTGCATTTTTGTTTTCTGCACTCCCTTGGCTTTTCCTTCCCATGGTTCAGAGGGTGGAACCCTGCCTTCATTGCAGTCTGCTTTGCTTGAAAGATTTTTACAGCTTCTTCTGGA
Source organism: Erythroxylum pelleterianum (assembly GCA_027563865.1). NCBI lineage: Eukaryota > Viridiplantae > Streptophyta > Magnoliopsida > Malpighiales > Erythroxylaceae > Erythroxylum > Erythroxylum pelleterianum. The sequence goes on from JAOQMR010000213.1 coordinate 24,728,968, forward strand.
CCACTCAGCCGTTCCACTGAAGTCTCTCCCTTTCTCCTCTGATCAAACCTTCAACTTGCTGCTGGGTTGTTTTTTTTTTTTTTGTGCCAATGGTGCTACTACATTCTTTGATTTTCCTTTTCAAAGTAATAGCATGTGAAGTTGGTCTCTCTTATATGAATTTTGAGATGAAGTCATATCCTTTTGATTGGAAATTTAAATTGATGGCATAACTTCGCACCTGAAGCCTGATATAATTGCTTTTGGTGAGTAAACTTAAATTTATTTGAGGATGCTTACAAGCTTGGTTTTTCAGCTTCGAATTGAGCTTCTTTGTGATAACTTCTAAAATCTAATTTTGTTATTAAGTCTCTATGCATCTAATTGATTTCACTTTTGCTTTCATTTAGGAGCATCATGGTAATCTCAATGCTGCTGTCAACGCACATTTCACTGAAGGGGATAGAAGCGCGTTAGTGTTTTATATAACATCTTATTTCATGTTGCGTTTTGTACTCCACTTTTTAATATTCTGTATTCGTTTGGTAATATAGTTTTCTCCTCCTAAATTTCTTTGCCATGCTTCTCTGATTAATATATTTTTTTTCTTTTTTCTATTAGCGCACCTGAAACTTCTGTTGCAGTTCCACAAGATGATATCATGGAGATAGATGATCCAGTAGAACTCTCACCTAGGAGAAATCCTTTGTCACTTCTTTCCAACGATAGCATCATGAACACATTCTCACTGCTAGACCCACAATTCCGTAGGAGTTTGTTTGATAGGGATTCAGGTTTTTCAAATCGTGCACCTTATGTTTCACAACCAAGAGAGGTGAGGGAGATACCCATAGAAGTGAAAGATGGCAATGATGGTACATCTAGCCGGTCTGGTCATGCTCCTGTCATTGAAGATGTAACAGGAACTGAACATGCACAGGGCCCAGACATTCATGGGACAGTCATAGTTGAAGATGATGATGATGCTGCTCAGGTTGGTCTAAACTCATGGGCTGCAGGGCAGAGCGAGCGGAAAGGAGATGGATCTGGTGGTAGTTTCCCTCATAGAAACAGTGAACCAAGTGCTCCCAGATTTGATAATTTCCAAGACTATGGAAATGACATAGAAGAGCAAATGATTCGTGCTGCCATTGAGGCTTCAAAACAAACTCAGGTAAACTAATTCAATTGAATTTTTATGCAACAAAATTTCGTCAAGACGGTTAGAAATTATATTCTGTCACTTATGGATTTATTTACATGCTGTACAAATTGATGATAATTGTTATAAAGCAGGATGTCAGAGATTCTGGACCTCGGGAAACACAATCTCATATGGAGGATCCTGAACTTGCACATGCCGTTTCATTATCTTTGGAGGTTTGTCTCTTTGAACTTTTGTTTTGCCTATGTTTTTGGCTTCTTCTAAAATCAATAAGATCCAGACAGCAGAGCGAGAGAAAGCACTTCATCAGCAGACAGGAGAAGTTGGGGCATCAGAACTTGGACATATAAAGTCAGCAGAGATGGAGATGGAAAAAATACCATCGTCTAATGGAAGGTGTGTATGACTAGCTTTTGGGAAAATATGCTCTCGAATAAGGACATGGCACCATACATTTAATTTTTGTACAAGGAATGATAAAGCTACATGAGAGATAAGTTTCCATGTATGGAAATAACAAATCTGATGTTTGCTTGATTTGATCTAGGTTGGAGACAGGAAGTTCATCTATCCAAGACGATGCTGATGATTTAGCAGAGCAGCCTCTTGCTAGGAATAGATCAAGATGCACACTAGCTGGCTCTGGCCAAGATGTTGGAATTGTTGAGGCTAGGTCAGCGTCAAGTCATGGGCAAGATGGTAGTCCTCCACAGCACAATGGCAATGCTTTTCCTTCAGATGAGGTATTTTCCATACTAGATTCCTACTATAATTTTTTCAACTGGAATTTTGAATTCAAGGCAAACGATACCATTCTTTGTACATGCTAAATATGTTTCATCTTCATGAACAAATTGAAGTGGGGAGGAATCTCTTCCGAGGAGCATGATGAGGCAGTCATGCTTGAGGCTGCAATGTTTGGTGGAATTCCTGAAGGGACTGGTTATGGGTTTCCATTTGCACCACAAGAATTCATGCAATCGGAGGTTGCTTATGCCCATCGTGTACCCCGTCCTCCATCACCTTCTCTGCAAGCTCAGCGCTTGATCCGCGAACAACAGGTGTTGCTTTTAGCCTCTGAAAACAAAATGAGAACTGCATTTTCAGTTCTTTGATAAAAATTTGGCCCCTGTCTGGTGGATGCAGGATGATGAGTATCTGGCATCATTGGCAGCAGACCGTGAAAAAGAGATAAAAGCGTTGGAGGAAGCTGAAGCTCGTCGTTTACAGGAAGAAGCAGCCAAAAGAGCTGCTCTGGAAGAGGAAACACGAAAAGAGGAAGCATTACGAAAGAAATTGGAGGAAGAACAGGTATTCCTTCCTTTCATATATTTGATAAAAGTTATTTTTTTTCCTTTCATATATTTGATAAAAGTTATTTTTTTTCCTTATCATGATGTATATGTTGTACAACTTAGAATGTTATTACCTGGGTGTGTTCTCCTCAAGCGCAGTTCCTACACTGGAAAGTTTGAGGACCACATTCTTCAACATTTTTGCTAGAGGTGGATAATCGTCAAATTTGAATTGCAGTTCTTCTGTGCTACAAGGCCTTTAATTTTGTCTTTTCCTTTAGTACTTTCATTTTTTTTAAGATGTGAAAAAAGAGGGAAATGGGGTGGAGTTTGATGCCTATTACAGTAGACAATGTGTGCATATTTATTCTTTCATCCTATTCTTGTTGCAAGTGTTGCTGTTGATGACATGAACTGCATTTTTGCTTGCTTCTTCCTGGGGAGAAGGGGAGAACAATAATGAGATGGAATACTTAAACGTTTTCATTTGTATGGCTCTTGTTGTCATTCTTCCGTGCAGGAGCGGGAGAGGCAATTGGTAGCAAAAGAAGCTTCTCTGCCTCAGGAGCCAGCATCTGATGATGAGAATGCTGTCACACTGTTGGTGCGGATGCCTGATGGAACCCGGCGTGGTCGACGATTTCTGAAGTCTGACAACTTAAAGGCAAATTCTATAGTACATCGGTTTTTTGTGCAATTGTCCCTCTTATAACTCCCTTGTTTTCTTACTGTTTTTTGTTGGTTTTGCAGTCTCTTTTTGACTTTATAGATATTGGTAGAGTCGTCAAGCCTGGGACTTATAGATTGGTAATTTCTCTTTGTCAAACTTTATTCCTTTTCTCTTAATCTTTTGTCCTAGAATTTAACATGAAACTTTTTTTGGTCATCCTTAACTTTGAAATGATGTTTGAAAAAACCTTTATTGAGGTGAATCTCAACCAAGCTTCAATACTCTGGTTTCTAAACTTTTATGTCCTGAACAGGTGAGACCATACCCAAGGCGTGCTTTCAGTGATGGAGATAGTGCACTGACACTAAATGAACTTGGCCTGACAAGCAAACAAGAAGCCTTGTTTATGGAGTTGATGTAGAAACTAGCAGCTATTGCAAAAATGTACAAGTTATTGGTTGGTGTCTATTAAATGTGATCATACAATGAACACGGGTATTTAATTTAAATTGGTACTGTCTCGCCAATTTATTTTACCATACGGATAGATTAAAACAATTCACTCTGACATGACGTGAAGGAACTCAAATCGCAGTTGTTGGAATTATGTGCATGGTGATGGAAGTTTTTATGTTTACATATCTGGCTATCTATTTATTCTTTGATACGAAGATAGACAGTACTTCAATCTCGTCATGTGACATCTTAAAATCTGAAGGGCGAACCGTTTTAAGATGTGGACTGCTCTATTGGTCTCTAGTGTCCCTCCCATGGAATGGACCACGTATGAGTGATAAAAGTAGCAGGTAGGTCGGTCACTTGAGCGTCTGACCTATGTCGACTGGAATCCCGAGTCAGTCATTAGTGCGGTTGCAGTTGGTGAAAAATGGGCATATTTTGTGCCGTTTCGTTGGTAGGATGAATTTGGGTAACCCAATCAAACTGGTACGGGAATGAGACCCAGTCTGCTCCGTGTTTCACTTAGGTAAAAGTATGCTTGCTATGCTATGATGGTTTAAACTTTCGTTGGGATTGTTTTTATGTGCTTTCTCTTAACATGCTCAACACACACAATCCAGTGAATGCTGTTGAAAATATGAAGAAAGAACAAGCACTTATGTGACCCTCTTGGGATTATTGTATGCCAGAACCAATTGGTCACAATCTATCAAGTGAAGGATTGCCCGCCACCTGTCTTAGTTATCCCAAGTCTGATAGGAAGTTGATGGTAGTTAATTGACAACCCACCAGAGCCCACTAAAAGAAAAGTGAAGTGGTGTAACCCAACGGTCGAGCGAACGGTTATTAAGGGGAGAGGCACGTGACACGTCACTCAGAAGATGAAGAAGTTCTCCAACGGTCATATTTCTCCGACATGTTCCAACGGTAACTTGGACTTGCTTTCTCTACACCTTCTGATCAACATCAAACGGCAGGGACACCCGTGTCCCCTTACTCTTCTCGAATCTGCCTTCCACAGCCATCGATTTTTTTTTTCTTAGTGCCGGTAAAAACAAATGGGTATACAAAAAGTAGGAAAAAGCAGCGACAGCGACAGCGACAGCTATGAAGTTCATACTAGTAGAGTCTTAGTATGGTAGCAGTACTAGCGGGGAGAGAGAGGGAGGGAGTGGGAGATGGGAAAGAACCAAAAGGCTTAATATTAGAAAAACGCAACTCTGTTATGGCTGAATGTTTCTTTGGATTGTGAGTGATGATATTGTTGTGATCACTTTTCATGCATGTTTAGAGAGATGCGGGGGTTCTGGATTTGCTTTTCTTCTTTCAATTTTAGCTGTCATGGGCTTGTTGTTGCAAACATCAAATGCTGATATAGGTGTAAAGATTGCTGATGATTTCAGTCACTAACTTGTGCAAGTATGTTTATGAAATTTCCCTTCATGTAGTAAACTGCATTGTCAATAAAGTTGGCAGCGTTTTGTCAATGATCTTGAGTTGAATGTTTTGGAATCCGATGATTCTTTTCTTTCAGGTTGATTAGCTCCGAATTCTTTCATTCATTTGGGAGTGGGAAGTTGCAAATTCTTTTATTCTTTAATGTCCATACTAAGCATTCTTATATGAATACATACAGTTCTCAAATTCCCTGTTCGATATTTATTCTTTTGTCATCACTCATCCGATTCCTGTTGTTTTCAAATGTTTCTGGTAAAAGAAAATTTACAAGCTCATGTTAGTTTTGTTTTTCTTGTTTTATTTCTAACTTTAAAGTGTTCATGCAGAGGTAGCCATGAGTGAACACAGAACACACACGCAATAATAAATCATAATTAGCATAGTTCAAGAGTTCGTTTTATAGAAACAAAGAAAGATTGGAAGACAAACAGAAAATCATAGAATAGGGTGCGGGTGCGTGAATCGCAACACAAGTTAAAAAAAAGAAAAAAAAAGAAGAATTGGAAGGTTATAGAGGATGTTGGCTGGGTGTTCTAGTTCTACATTGCTGTCACCTAGGCATAGATTGAGGAGTGAGTCACCAGCACAGTTTAAAACTGGCCATTTCCAGCTACCTTCAATGAGCACGCAGAGATTGGACTTGCCATGTACTTTCTCTCGCAGAGAGTCCTCACGTTCGCAGCCTATTAGGCCCGTTTCTGTTGGTGTGTCTGTGGACAGGCCAGTGGAATCCAAGGCCAGTAATCGCTCTATTAAGCAGCACATCCGCCTTCCTCCATTAGCGACAAGCGCTCAATTAGTGAAAGATGAGTTCTGGGAGAAAGGTAAGAGCTTGAAGAGGTTTGCGGAGCAGGGAACAGTTGACGAATCTTGCACTAATAGGGCTAAAAGAAAAAGGAGCAGCGAACATGATGGGGGTGATAGGTTGAGTCTAGGTCAATTGGGGAGCGGCAGTTTCTGGTTTCAATCAAGTTTTGGGGTTCCTAGAGGACCAAACCCAGTTCCTTTCTCGTTGACATGTTCAGGAGATGAGGAAAGGGTATGTTTTGTGCCAAGTGAAGTGATCTCACCGCCTTTGCAATTGACAAACAATCCGTGGGTGGGCTCTGTTATAACCGAGATCACTGACCTTGGTGATAAAGGTGGGGAGAGTAGGCAAAGGCCAGTGCAAGAAGCCTCAGGTTCAAGTGCTTCGTCAGAGAGTCATAGCTTAGGCTGGCTTAGTAAGAATGTTTTGGAGCAGGAGGTTGCTAATGGCTCAAAAAATCCTCATCAACAAGGCGGTTCTGTGGAGGCTCCACAGGAGGACCATCAAGAAGAATACAAGGGGTTTGAGCTAGTTAGCTTACTCACAGCTTGTGTTGACGCAATTGGGAACAAGAATTTTGCGGGGATCAACCGTTTTGTAGCTAAATTGGGAGAGCTTGCTTCTCCAAGGGGGGGATCTTCTATTAGCCGTCTTGTAGCTTATTACACTGAGGCTTTAGCTCTTAGAGTTGCAAGGTTTTGGCCTCAAATATTTCACATCACCACTCCTCGAGAGTTTAATCGAGTTGTGGATGACTCTGGGACTGCATTAAGGCTTCTGAATCAGGTGAGCCCAATTCCCAAGTTTCTTCATTTCACAGCAAACGAGATCTTGTTGAGAGCCTTCGAAGGGAAAGATAGGGTTCACATTATAGACTTCGATATCAAGCAAGGGCTTCAATGGCCAAGTTTGTTTCAGAGTTTGGCTTCCAGGGCCGATCCACCTAGCCATGTTAGAATCACCGGTATAGGTGAGTCGAAGCAAGAATTGAATGAGATAGGAGATAGGCTTGCTGGATTTGCAGAGGCATTGAACCTGCCTTTCGAGTTTCATCCTGTAGTAGATAGGCTAGAAGATGTGAGGCTGTGGATGCTTCATGTGAAAGAAGGAGAGAGTGTGGCCATAAATTGCATCTTCCAAATGCATAAGACACTTTATGATGCAAGTGGAGGTGTATTGAGGGATTTCTTGGGACTTGTCCGAAGCACAAAAGCCGCGATAGTCGTCATGGCGGAGCAAGAGATGGAGCACAATGTTATTGATTTGGAAAGAAGAGTATGCAATTCCCTTAAGCACTACTCTGCGATATTCGACTCCATTGATTCTAGCATTCCATTGGAAAGCTCGGCTAGGATAAAAATAGAGGAGATGTTTGCAAGGGAAATTAGGAATATAGTGGCTTGTGAAGGGAGTGACAGGGTTGAAAGGCACGAGAATTTTGAGAAATGGAAGCAGTTGATGGAACAAGGTGGATTCCGGTGCATGGGAATTAGAGAGAGGGAATTGATTCAAAGCCAGATGCTGCTGAAGATGTATTCTTGCCAGAACTACGTAGTCAATAAACAAGGTGAGAATGAAGGACTTTCTTTAAGCTGGTTAGATCAACCTCTGTACACAGTCTCAGCGTGGGCGCCTACAGATATGGCAGGGAGCTCATCCTCATTTTCTCACGCAAGCTGAAGGGTACAGGGGGATTGTTTATTTTTCTTCAAATTCACTCCAAATTCTGATGGGTACAGGGGATTGCTTCTTTTTCTTCAACCCATTCATTCTTTCATTCTTTTTGTTGCAGACAAGACTTGTCAGTCTAAACAGTACAAAGTCCTTTAGATCAAGTACAGTTAGTTTCATGCAGGTCCATAGAATTTGAGTCAACTTATGTTTATTCTTTCATTCTTTATGTAGTGAAGAAATTCTTTTGTAGGTCTTACATTGTCCATTTCAATGATTCAATGTACCTGGAAATAAAGTCATTATGTATGAAATATGATTCAATTGATTTGTGCTTAGCAATGTTTAATCCCATATTTCTGCACTTGTGCAAACTGCAAACTCGTATGCTCCTTTCTTTTACACTTTCTACTTCCAAAGCATGGTTTGGAAAGCAAAATGTAGCACTTAGATTTCCTACCAAGAGATCTATATTTTATATATTAATTTTTTATTCAAAATGAAGTAATATAACATCATTTTGCAGTTATAAATGGAAAAAAACTGATAAAATAGGAAGAAAAAAAACTTATATGATAATTAAAAAATTATATAAAAGTAAATAATAGTTCTTAAAATATAATGATTAAAATGAAAAAGGTCAAACTACATGAAGATCTAGCATAATTAATTTTATTATTAATAAATTAGATTAAGTATTATATATTAAATATTATTTACTTTATTATACTAATTTGAATTTTTAAGAAAACATTAAAATATTTTAACTCTTAATTCCTTGTTGACGTAGTCCGCCTTTAAATCTTGGTATTGATATAACTAACCACATTATAATTTTTTTTTACCATATTAGTGACACGCGAAACATAATTTTGAATATGAACTTAATATTTCAAAATTAAAAACATAAAATTTAAAATTTTTAGAACACTAAACTCATTGTAAAAAACATCATAATCTTAAAGAACAAAGCTTCTCAAGAAAATCTACACCACATTGTGCAACAAACAGCTCTGAGTTATTTAATCTTCTTGTTGAATTTTGTTTCTAGAGTTTTGACACCCAATTCCCACACCATCATCTCCAATGTATATGTATGCTTAGAATTTATTTTTCCGTACATATTTTTCTTCTGTTAGTAGTGACTCGTTCCTCCCATTTCTCATGTTATCTACATCAAAGGTGATCAAAGGTAATGTTCAGCCTTATAAGAAAGCGAGTAAGGAAAATAAATGACAAATTAAAATTTTGCTCGAAGAGTATCAGTATAAGAAAGATATAAGGGAAAGGCTGAATTACAAAATTGATAATGAAAGTTATTTTTTAATGGTCAGGATAAAAGTGGAGATGTTGAAGGTGGTTTTTCTATCCAACAAGAAGGGAACGTTGAACCTGATGTGAAGAAAGGAAGAAGACATATGTCTAAATTTTTTGCACTGCAAACAACTTCTATAGCTCAACCTTCAATTTGTAGTACCTTACAATTTAAAGAAGTGGCTTATAATGTAGGCATGACAATGGCTAGATAGTGTTATGATTAAGATATATCATTCAATGTTATCTAGTCTTATTATTACTAGCTCCAAGATATAAAGCTCCTTCAATTGGTAACTATAAAGGTAAACTTCTAAATAACTCTGTTTATAAATAAATATCTATTTAGATGAAAGAAGAATGACTTGGGCAACTTATGAGTGTTCAATCATGAGTAGTGGTCGGAAAAATAAAAGAGGGGAGCTTGTTATTAATTTTAGGTTTATTTTTCTAAGGGGACAATATTTTTGAACTCTACTGATGCATCTAATAAAGCTGTGAATGAAGTTGGGCTAGAAAATGTTGTTTAATTCATTTATGATAATGATTATGCTTACAAAGTAGTTGGGAAACATTCTAAAGCAGGTATAATTCTTCTATTAAACTCCTTGTGTTACTCATTACATTGACATAATGTTGAAAAATATAGGATATGTTTGATACTTTCCTATTATTGATAGATCTATACAGAAACCAAAAACATTGACCAAATTCATCTATAATCGTGCATGGGTCCTAAAATTAATGAGAAAGAATTTCACCAATGGTAGGAATTTGTATCGTCTTATTATTACAAGATTTGCAACTAATTTTTATCACTTTAGTGTTTTGTTCTAATGAAGAAGGAGTTTAGGTAAATATTTACAAATGATAAGTCGGTCGCATCTCAATATGTTAGATCTAATGCTGGAATGGAGATTTGTAAAATTATGCTTGAAGATTAGGAATTTTAGTTTCAATGTCAATTTGTAATATGAGTTTGTGAGCCTTTGGTGAGAGTACTTTGTCTAGTGGTCGTGACGAGAAGGAAATAATCGGCCATTTTTATGATGCCATAGAGAGGGTAAAGGAAGCGATCAAGGCCAATATAAAAAATAAACCTTCTCTATACACACCTTATCTTGCAGTCATCAATGAGAGAGGGGAAAGACGACTTTACTCTATGTTATTTGTAATTGCAACATTTTTGAATCTTAGTATCTATTTTAGACCAAGTTTTATAAAGAAAGACAAAATTAATAGAGGAATGCTATTAATTATTACAATAATTATTGCCTATAAGAAGATACAAAATCTTTTAAGCTCACAAATAAAGGTTTATAGGGATGCTTATGATGATTTTGGGATTGTTGTCAAAGAGACAAACTTAATTCAGGTACATTTTTTTTTTCACTTTTGTTACTTGTTAGAAATTAATCATCATTTTATTTTGTTTATAAGGTTACTTGTTGTCTTACAATTGCTTGATGGGACTAATTCAGAAGTGGTATTCTAGAATTGAAAAAATTTGCATTTCTAATTCTAAATTAATGTGTGATTGCAATAAGGTGTGAAAAAAATTGGAGTGCATTTGAATTCATCCATTCTAAGAAAGGAATGGATTGGGACATAAAAAATTGAACAACTTGGTCTGTGTTTGATATAATTTAAAGCTTCGAGAAAGGTTTCTTCTTCTTCTTCTTCTTCTTCTTCTTCTTCTTCTTCTTCTTATTATTATTATTATTATTATTATTATTATTAT
>JAOQMR010000213.1:24757851-24769764 GCA_027563865.1 Erythroxylum pelleterianum
TGGGCCTCGGAGACGGGGTCCAACATTGTTTGGTATCAGAGCAAGAGTGGAAATGCTCTGATTTAGTTTAGTTTTCTGTTTTTCGGTTGGGATCCGGATTCCCGAGATCGGGTTCCAACATTGTTTGGGGCCTTCTCATGCCGTATGGATCCGAATGTTGGGCCTCGGAGACGGGGTCCAACATACATTATATCGACAATTCGCTAGTGCTCTTAAATACTTGACATTCCCTTGACCCGATATTAGTTTTGCTGTGCAGCAGGTACGTCGCTTTATGTATGAGCCTTGTGAGTTTCATTGTAAATTTTAGGTTACATTTTTTTAAAAAGAAAAGAAATCCAAGACATATTACATGACTAGTTTAGGAGAACAGACCCCCGACATATCCTCTAAAAGGATAGATTGACACCCAATAGGTATAGTATCTAAAACAGTGATCCCTAAATCAAAATGTTCAGCAAAGTTAGCGAGCCAGTCGGCAAACCGGTTGCTCTCTCGATAAATGTGCTGATGCACAACAATCCAGTTCCGAATAAACAATTCATTAATACCCATGACTAATGGATTGAGAGACATTGAACGGTTAGCCGAGGAAAAAAGGATATTAAGCACCATTATAGAATCCACTTCTAAATCGATCTGACGATAACCTGTATTCCAAGCGAGCGTGAGCCTGGAAAAAACTCTCCAGAGTTCCGCATAAATAGAGGAGCACCGGTCAAGATTCTGTAGGAAGCCTCCAAGCCAAGCGCTTGCACTATCATGAATAAGGATACCTGTTGTGGTTGAGTACGAGGATCTTTTGCACGCTCCATTCATATTTAATTTTACCCACCAAGAAGGAGGTTTGCGCCATTTGCTAAGTTGCTCAGATCGAGGGCGACAGCTGATATTAGCTTGACTTTGTCATACTGACGACTTGTAGATCTGCTGTGCACATGTCAAAATACTGTAAACTGGAGAGGATGGCTAATCAAATTGCTCAACAAAAAGGGTCATATTTCTCCAGGTCCATTAATATCCTGTCTTAAGTTACATTAAGAGTGCTATTGATCATGGTCTTCAATTATTTCACTCTTCGATAAATGGTTTGACTATATACGATGATGTTGATTGGCTGGTTGTTCTAATACTGGACATTCTACTTCTGGCTATTATGTTTGCTTAGACTCTGGTCTCATTTCATGATCCTCTAAACATCAAACCACCACCTCTCGTTCTAGGGCTAAGGCTAAGTATTGCGAATTTGCTAATAAAGTTGTTGAAACATAATGAAGTCGTAACTTGCTTCTGAAGTTGTATTGTCCCTTACCTCGTGTCACTTTGGTATATTGGTATATTGTGATAATGTTAGTACTGTTTATCTCTCTTCTAATGCTGTCCAATATCAATGCACTATTAAGATTGATATTCATTTTGTGTGGGGTCAGGGACGGATCCAGGGGGGCTGGCAGGGGCTATAGCCCCCAGACTAAAAAGTTTTTCATATATATATAAGCGCCAGCCCCCCCAGCTCCCCCAAGACAAATTTTTTTTCAAAATATATACATATATATAGGCGTCAGCCCCCTCAAGACTAAAATCCTGGATTCGTCGCTGGGTGGGGTAGAGTTGCTTTGGGCCACGTTTTAGTGCTTACCAGTATGTTAATATTTTTACTAAGTACGCGTTCGGCCTCCTCCTGCTGATTGTCGGGGTACGCCAGAGTACATAGAATTATGTATTTTACATATTTTCTGTAAATCTATAATGTTGTAGGATATTCCCGTACTATAAATACTGCGAGGGGTTCAGTTTATTTCTAATAGTTACTTTTTATGTACGATTTGGGTGATTACAGTCCACTCCAGTACATGTCTTGTTATTCATAACAGGCAAATAGGATTACAGGCCATCTTACGACAACTGGCACAAGTAAAACCACAGTTTCAAGATGGCTAGAGGTCGAAATCCTATCCCTGCTCTAATTTTTGGCTCTAGGAAGGAGGAATAGAGGCTGTTCCATGACTAAAGTTAAACCGAACTTTTCAGTCATGTCCAAGTTGGCTGCATCGAGCCCAGACGGAAGAGACCAATAAAAGAAGTGAAGGAAGGAAGCAATTACCAAAGTCACCTGCTTTGCAGCCATTGGCAGACCAGGGCAAATTCTCCGTCCAGCACTGAAAGGTATGTACTCAAAATCATTTCCCTTGAAATTCACATTCGAGTCTATAAATCGTTCTGGATTGAAGACTGATGGTTTTTCCCAATTGTTGGGGTCCCTTCCTATTGCCCAGACGTTTACCAGTATCTGGGAGTTCTTTGGAATGGTATAGTTCATGACTTGACATGTTTCGATGGCACGGTGAGGAAGGAGAAGTGGGGCGGGAGGATGTAACCTCAGGGTTTCCTTGACGCAAGCCTGAAGATATGTCAGATGAGGTAGATGGGATTCTTTAACCATGTTGTCCTTGTTAACTTCTCTTGCGATTTCGTCTTGAACTTTCTTCATGTGTTGTGGATTCTTCATTAGTTCCGCCATTGTCCACTCAATTGTTGAACTACTTGTGTCTGTCCCAGCAGCGAACATTTCCTGCAAATCCGTATTATGTCATGGCAATGGAAATTACAGCAACACAAGCTGTCGTTTGTGTTTGAAATGAAAATTCCTGTTTCTCTGAAAATTTGCAAAAATAAAACTTCTTGCATAATGAATTCAGTAAATTGCAGAAAGAGAAAAGTTTCCCAGGAAAAAAGCTGATGTAAGTTAACTTTCTGACCCTTTTCTGGGTTGCTGCATCAGTGTTCAATAGTTTTCTAATAGAACTTAGAAGGATTGAACATCTAGTCTAATCTAAGAATGCAAGGATATCTTTCCTAAATAGTCCTGCTAAGCCATAGCTTAAATGCCAATCAGTATGAGAGAGACGGAGAGGAATAGGTGAGAGGGCAAACCATAAGCATCACATTGATTTGATCATCAACAGAACCATAATTGATTAGAGCATCAAGAAAGTCCACTTGGTTTGGAGCATCATTGCTTTTTCTGATTCTCCTTTCTTTAATGATGGCTTCCCACTTTTGATAAGATCTCATATTCAATTCCATACTCTTCTTTCGCATACCTTGCAGATCAAATCGACCTAATATTGGATAAAGGTCAGAAATATTTGGAACAGAGCCAACTTCAAACATTTCCCTTAGGATTCTACTCATCTCTCCTTCCAAGCTTTCACGCTCCAAGTTGATGAGATCCTTGGACACCAAAATGTTGCTTAACATGTTAATTATAGAAGCAAATGCTACATCTCTTATTTTAATCTCCCGACCTTCCATTTTACCGATAAATTGTATTATCGCCTGGACAATCTTTTCCCGGACACACTCCTGAGACTCCAGTGCCTTGGCAGAGAAAAGCTCTTTTCTGCACAATGCACGCATTGACTTCCAATTATCATCGCACTCAAGGATCCACCCAAGGGATAACTTGTTGAGTTCTGGGCTCTTGGCTGGTGTTGCGTGAGGGACATATCTCCCAGATAGATGGCGATCATGAGTCTTGAGGATTTCAGTTGCAGCAGCCTTTGATGCTCCTACAACCAGGATTTGCGTTCCAAGTCTGAGGGAGAAGAGCGGCCCATATAATTGAGCAAGACGGGTTAATTTGATATGAGGGTTGTGTCCCATTTCCAGAATATTGCCTAAAATTGGCCATGGAAATGGACCTGGTGGAAGCGGCGCTAATTCCAATTCTGATGACCTCCTGACAAGCTTGACAAAGAATAATAGGAGCGGCAGGAGCAAGAGAAGAGGAAACAAAAAATTGATGTCTCCAAAGTCAATATTTGCCATGAACTTCTTCATCTAGTGAGGAGGTTTCTTCATCTAGTGAGGAGGTTTGGCCACCGACTTCTTATACTGAATTTTATTAGATTAAATGAATCCTGTTGGGTGATGCATTTGAATTAAATTTTACACTTCCCACGTATAATATATTATAATAATGATACTTGCATAGAATCTGTCGTGGGATTATTGTGATTTTATGTTGTTGGACACAAATGCATCCACTTGATGCATTTGCATTAAATTTTACACGACTTCCCACTTATAATATATTATAATAATGATACTTCCATAAAATCTGTCGCGGGATTAATGTGATTTTACACAAGTTCCCACATAATGTATTGTAACTGTTTCGCAAAATCAGGAATCGGGTTCTTGTCATTATATTTCTTTGTTTTACTTGGTGGTTGCTATCCAGTTTTGTCACGTCGACTCCCACTTACCGTGTTTTAAAACTCGGACCGGATCGGACCACTGATCGGGTTACACTTCAAAATCGGTGGTCAATTGATCCAGTTCGAATCGGTCAAAACCGGTCAATTGGACCGGTCGGTCAGACAATTTTTTTTAATTTTTTTGTTTTTATTTTTGTATTTTTGCATTTTTTAAATATTTTAAATATTAAATATAATTATTGCATAATTATTACGTGACACCGGTTCGATCGGTGGTTGAACCGGTCGAATCGGTCAAACCGGTGACCAGTAAGGCCACCGGTTCAATGACCGGTCTGGGTTTCAGAACCTTGCCCACTTATAATACGACAAATTATGAATATCTAGTTTTCTATGTTTGTCTCAGAGCTAGAGAATGAATAATCAAAATGGGCCTCAGGATCAGTTCAGGATCTGACTGAGATTTTTTTTCTTGTGGCAGGTATCCATGTATTACTTCAGAGGGAGTGGATGGTTCACATTGAGCATACGCCTCGTGAGGGAAACCAATGTGCGGATCACTTGGCATACCTTGCTTCGGTTGCAAGGTATACCTACACCATGACGTATAAAGAACCCTTTACCGTCGATCCCATCAAAGGAGCTAGTCTCTTTTGTTTTTCATTCCATTGTATCCGCAAAAAAAAAAGGGCCTCAGGATTTTATTAGATGAAGTCCAAAGTCCAACTCTTTAAGCTGGTCAACTGGTTCATGAAACGCTCTCTCTAAAAATGGAATCTCTGTAAATTAATAACGTTTGAAGTTTGAACCATTCAATTGTACGTTTTGGTCTTCAAAGTTCAATCTTCCCATAATACCGTTTTTTCTTTCAAGTACGTCTCGGTCTATGTCTTTTAGACACGAAAGAAACGAATGTCAAGACCTTACACGTGGAGTAACAGTAAAGTACTGACGAAGGCTAGGCTTTGTTTCCTTCTCGTTTATTTTCTTGCAAAATTGATGAGCTATAGTTGCCAACTAACTACTTCGGTTAATTAATTAATTATTATTATTAAAAATTAAGCTTAAGATTAAGAAAATTAATCTTAACGTCTAACTCGGGCTGTACGCATGCCATATGGTCTAGGTACGTTTGGCTCACACGCCGTAAGCATTTGTACAATCTGTGGGGTCTAGCTCGTGCAGCATATGTGCATGCAATTGCACGCTTAACCTGATGTGAACACCCTAAAGGAAATTTTTTAAAAAATTGCATAATGGTACTGAAAGTTATTTGGATCATTTTTTTGTCCTTTGGATATTTAAGGTTAAATTTTTATTTTTGGGTATTATTATATTGGTAATTATTAAGGATTAAATAAAAAAATTTAAATAAAGATTTTAAAGTCATTATTGATTGAATTTTCATGCAATTAATTTGAAATAAAGGAGATAAATAATTTGTCATTTCATATGTGTATCTTTTGTTGTACATTGCATGATTTATAATTTCTTAGATTTTTTTTTGCAAATTCTTAAATAAAGGTTACCAATAATATTTATCAAAATAAAAAATTAAGTTTTTTAGTTACACATATGAAATAACTTCATTTTTTATATGAAAGAAGTTCAAACTTTGGGCTAAGCTATAACTGTAAAGTCCAAACTCGAGCCTATCCAAAGTATAAAAAAATCTTAAGTCTAAGTTTGGTTTGAAACTGAAATAAAGACTCGAGTTCGATTAAATAAAAAATTTTGAATTTGACCTATAGCCCTATCAACTTTGGACAAGTTCATTGATATGGGGTGGGGCTATGCTGGGCTGAGCTAATTATGCTCGGGGCTTTGTCATCCCTAGATGTCTTTAATTTTGTATTTAGTTATTTTGTCCTTTGGTGTCAACATTATATGAAATATGAGATATGTATAAATGCATTTGGTGGAGATATTCATTGCTTGAGTGATCAATACATTCACAAGTGATAAGAAGAGTTGATAATGCATACTTTGATCACTTTTATATGGGGATCTTATCCTTATGTATTATGTGTTATGCCCATTGCTAATTATAAATACTATTTATGGCCTTTAATGTCATTATTATCCTACATTTGTACTAATTAAATACATTACCTGTTTTTTAGTCACCTTTTATGTAAATGGCAACAATATTACCATTGAAACTATGATTCCTTTCAATTTCAAGAAGTCGAAACATGATGTGGATTTATTTTAGAGAGGGTAGATGTTAACATGCATATAGTCAAGGAAAAGTAATATGTTTCGACACATGTCAGTACAAAAGATAAAAACCAACCTCTACAACTTGGAAAAGGTGGAATAAAATGTGTTATTTGACCATTAAGAGTTTCATACCTAAACATCTTCTCAATAGAATGCCAAAAACAACCATTATAAAGGACTTTCTCAACAATGTTTTTCTAAAGGTTTAGAGTTTTATTAGGATAGTTCATTTGTTGAGTACACTCAAAGATTTACATAGTCATTCCTAATACTTACATTGTGCATTATATTTTGAATACATTTCTCTTAAAGTTTGGTGTCATTGTTACAACTTATAACTTACAAGATGAAGCTGAAGATCTTTCTCAAAGTGGCAGAGGTTGGAGCTCCCTTTTAGGTCTTCATTCTTTTCTTTATATATCTTTTCCATTTAGGGCAAATATTAGGGTCACCTAACTTAAAATTTCAAAATATCCCCCGAAAAGTCAAGTTTTAGAAGCCAGTCCACATCTGTTATTGCACAGGCCATGATCATGGTCTATAGTGCCACAATCATAGCACTCAATTTTTGCTTTATGTCATGATCATGGTAGATGGGGCCAAGATTGTGGCTGACTTCAACAAATACATCAAGGCACCTCAAATACATAAAAGTTAAGTTCAATAGCATGCTCTAACCTATAAAACACTCCAAACACAATATCTAACTAAATAACATAATCCTAACCTAATTATGCACTAATCGTTCAATTTAACAACTAAACACATACTAAAATAGCCACTAAAATATTATGTAACCTACAACTATCAGGTTATAAGGTGATTGAAAACAATTTATTTGTTCAACGATTATGTGGGAAAGGCTAAGTCTCTCTTAAATGGATCTAAATAAGATTGTCGTACAAAGGAGTAGGTGTGACCTGTGGTATAAGTTTGGTGCTTAGAAAACCTTTGTAACAATTGGTATCTGAGCCACATTTTGATATGGAAGGTGGCAACAATTAGACGGAGCATGTCACTAGAGTGGAGGCATTTATTGGGCCAATTCCTCAAGGAGAGCAGAATGTCACTTCCTATTAAACTGTGTTTGAGATGTTAGAGGAACAATGATAAATGATTATTTGACTTTAATCATGTAACCATATTTAATGTGTTTTGCTCGTTGTTTAATATTTTTTAGTATTTTTGGTACTTAATTCACTTTAAGTTTTTTTGTATGTGATCTCTTGGACCAAAAAGAAAAGAATTCGAATGAAATCGTGGCATAAAACGAAGATTCAAAGCAACTTAGATATATATGGCTATGTTTAGTGACCATTTAGGTCTTTATAAATATGTGGAGATTCGAAATTATTGTTTTTGACCGTGTATGTTGTTCATGTTAGCCTCTATGCCGGTGTAAACTTTTTAATTAAGGTGTTTTTGGAGATATACAGTATTGTACATGGTCGTGTATATCCCAAAAATCTAGTTTTTACTATAAAGAAATGTTATTAGAGGCAAAACAGAAGGAGGTGAGTTTTAAAGGATTTTGAGTCGTAAGAAACATAGAGAAAAGGCAATTTTAAAGAGAGGACAAGAAAAACACAAAGATTATGTCATAAGATCTGATAGATATCATCATTTAATCCAAATTGCAAGGAGATTCATTAGGGACAAAAGGGAGATTCAAAATATGATTTCTTTTATTTCTATTTGTTCTTCTAAATATTTGTTATTGGTTTTGTTTTCTATGAGTAAGAACTAAATTATTTAGTGCCTAAGTGTGTGATGAAGCCTACAGTTATAATAGCAATATGATTTAACTTTTTATTCAATGCAATTTTATTGATTGATTTATTGTGATTCAATTATATGTTATATTCCTGAACTAATATATCTAGAATATTAGTTCATTATCTGATTTCATATGATTGAGATTGAGAAATCCTTTTATGTGAATAGATCTACCATAATTAGAAGGAGTTGCATGTAAACATAGAGATAGGTCGATATCAATCATCTGAATTAGGGTCAAACTTAATAGTGAAATTCACAAATCAATAATGCAATCTTAGGGGTATTAATTCGAGAGAGATTTCAGTTAATCAACTGAGGGGTTAGGTGTTAATAGTTTTGAGAAAGATATTAACATAAGATAGGAATTTCCACAATCTAATAATCAATAATTTAATTGCATGTTAAAGGGCTAATATTTAAGAATTCTTAAAGGATTCATCACCTAGGTACCATTTCCTATCGACTTTTCATGGTATTTTCCTTTATGTGTGTTCATTATTATTTCAATCTTAGTTTAGTTTGCTTAGTTTAAATTATAATTAAATCTAAAATCTGAGTAGATAGTTAGATAATAGGAAAAGGTGAATACTAGTACTTAAAATCCTCATGAGATTGACCTGTACTTGTTAGTGCTAGCTACAGCTACACCATACACTTGCGATTAAAACTTGTAAATCTTTATAAGCATAGAAACAATCAATTAAGTTTTTGGCACTGCTGTCGGGGATTAGTAATATTAGGAAAGCCTAGCTTTTATTTATCTATCCATTTTTACTTTATTTAATCTTATTTTCATTTCTGATTTTTTTGTTTATTTTATAGACTTTGATTTTCTTATATCTCAAGGATTTTGATTTTTATTGCAAAACACATCTGAGAGAGTTTGAGTTAGATCGATAAATAGAGATCATGTTGATACTGAGAACTTAGGAACCATAATAGACCAACTAAGAATTGTATTCGATTAAACTTGACCGGACTTGATAGGAGCAGAGTCCATCATTTTCAGACTGACTGTGAATGCCAATAATTTCAAAATCAAGTCAAGTATCATTCAAATGGTGCAACAATCTGTTCAATTTGATGGTAGAGAATAAATGCAGCGGCTGCGGGTACTTTAAATAATAAGACACAAGAAGCAGCCCACATCTATATTAAAGACATGGCGATGAATAACTATCAATGGTGCTCTTCTTGAGCAAGACTTAATAGACCAGTGGGAATATATGAAGTGGATGCGATGGCTAAGTTAGCGAACCAAGTGGAAACTCTAAGTAAAAAAAAATTGATAGATTGACTATGAATTCACAATGCTAAGTTATGCAGTGTGAGGTGAGCGGGTTGGAACATTTTGGTCAAAATTGCCAAGCATTACAACCTGAACATGTGAATTATATAAGAATGTTCCTCAATAACAAAACAATTCATATAATAATACATATAATCCAGGATAGAGGAATCACCCTAATTTCTCTTTAGGGAATTAAGGGCAATAAAGGAACAACCCTCCACAAAAATTTTAGTAACAACCACCTCAAGCTAAGAAGCTAACTTTAGAAGAGTTGATGATAAAAAATTGCTCAAGATTTTGAAGCTATGCATTAACAAATAGACATCTCTATATGTAAATTGGAGGTTCATATTGGTCAAATCAAAAAATTAGTATTTGAAAGACCGTAGGGGAGTTTGCCTAGTATTACTAAAAACAAATCCTAAAGAATGTGCAATGGTAATCACCCTTAGGAATGGAAAAGAGCATCAAGAAGAAAAGGTACCTCAAGTTGAAAAGGAGAAAACCAAGAGTTAGATAAAAGATGAAGGTGAAGGCCACCTTAGAAAATTGAAGGAATATCTACCTACTATCCCTTATCTTCCTAAAGTTAAGAAAAACCTAATGGATGTACAGTTTGGTAAGTTCATTGAAATGTTTAAGAAATTTTAAATTAGCTTACCTCTTATCGAAGCTCTTGTGTAGATGCTACATTACTTGAAAATTTTGATGGAGCTACTATCAAACAAGGAAAAGTTAGATGAGTTGGCAATTATAATGTTGAGTAGAAGGTGCTTAGAAATTCTAAAAAGTAGGCTACCAAAGAGCTCACAGATCCAGGGAGTCTTATCCCTTGTGAAATTGGTAGTTTAAAAATAGACAAGGCTTTACCTAGCCTAGGGGTCGGTATTATCATGATGCATTACTCATTATTTGATAAACTGAGATTAGGTAAACTAAAAACTACTAAGATAAGTGTGCAGCTGGAAAATAGATCGGTAGATTTTATGATAAGTTTATCTTTCCAACAGATTTTGCAATTCTTGACATATAGGTAGAGGTAGAGGTAACTCTAGTCCTTAGTCGACATTTTTTGCAGCTGCTAAGTCAATTATCTATGTTAGTGAAGGCAAATTAATATTAATGGTGGGGGATGAAGAGGTTGAATTTTCTAATGTCATAAATCCTGAACGAGCTTATTAATGATAATGAATCCAGTGAGCCATGTAATGATCCATTTTTGGATATTGATGTTAATGAATCTAGAGAGTCAGCCTGTGTACTTCTCTTAGCTGTGTAGATTTATGAATTATAGAGATTTTAGGTTATACATGGTTTGATGCATGACCATACATCTCAAAACTCTAAAATTTACTATAAAAAGACATGTTCAAAGTCAAAAGAGAAGAGTAGAATACAGAGGCATTTTGAAATTCTCAGAGGAAACTCAAAGGGCAATTTTGATCTATAAAAATGGAAACATGAAGAATTCATCGAAAGATCCAAGAGAATATAAGATCAAACCTTTATTTGTAAGAATATTCGATAGAAAATAAAAAGGGAGATTTGAAATCCCCCTTTATTTTCTATTAAGTTTCTTATTGTTATTGTTTGATTTTGTTTCCAATCATGTGTAATTAAATTCCTTTAGTGTCTAGATTAGATGAACCCTATCTTTATGCTTTAACATGCTCTGATTCTTTTATTAATGCAATTGGTTTGATTGATATATTGTGCTTTAATTAAGTGTTTAATAGATGTTTTAATAAATCCAAAATATTGGATCATATAATCTGATTTCATAACAAAGAGCTTGAAAAATCCTTGTTTGAATAGATACACCATAATTCGAAGGAGTTTATTGCAACCTTAGTGATAAGATGATATAAATCCTCTATATTGGGGTCAAACGTAATAGTGGGATTCACTAATTGGTAAAGTAATCCTATAAACTTTAACCTAAGTAATTTGGTTGAAAATCTTAAAATTAGTTATTATTAGACTCGAGTGAGCTATTAACATATCATAGTAATCTCTATGGTCCAATAAATCAATTAAAAAATTGCATAATAAAAGATTAACAAGTTAAGGGTTTTTAGGGGGATTTGAAACCTAGACATTAAGTTGTGATATCTATAGTTTTCTAAGTAATTTCTTATTTGTCTATTCTTTATCTGCTTCCTATTTATTTTATTTGTTTAATTTTTATTTTCTATAAATTAAAAATCATAATCAATTCATAGACTAGACAATAGGATAACAGTAACTACTAGTAATCATTGCCCTTATAGGATCAACCCATACTTACCGGTACTAGCTATAGCTACACGTTGCACTAGCAGTGTAGCGCCCCCTTACCATAGAGTACCCACCGAGACGCCCGTAGGTCATTCCGGTACGTATCCTATGATAAGAGAC
>JAOQMR010000213.1:24834688-24845036 GCA_027563865.1 Erythroxylum pelleterianum
GTTCTTTGCTAACCTGGTTTTCTTTCATAAATTCAGTTTATGTCTAAATCTGAAATTTATAAGTTCCCTGTTTTGAAGTTCCGTTATTAATTTTCACCTATCAGTTCTTCAATTAATAGCTAACGTTAAGTAATGATTGGCCAAACACAATACCAGCAAAATTAATCTCAAATCAGAAAAATCATAACCATAAATCAACCGAAATTTAATCCATAAATCAGTTAAAAGCTTCAGCCCAACCTTGAAGCTTCGAGGAAGCTACTCACTCATGGTAGGATGAAACCATAAACATTCAAGGCAACAAACATCATATGAGACACTAAATAATAAACAAAGGATAAATGGGTTTTCGGGTCTCCCTTTTTACGTTTATTATTTTACGCCTCTCTCTGATGTTGCGTCCTTACTTGGTTTGCTTTGCTTTCCTTCAACTCTTCAATAAATTAATTTCCACAGAAATTAGAGTTGGCAAACAGCATTAGGAGAAATCAGATAATAAACAGATAACGAATGAGTTTCGGGTCTCCCTCTAATGTTGCATCACTAAGTAGTCTCTTCAAGCTGCGCCTGCGTTGTTTTGATCTCCCTTGGATGTCCCCCTATAGTGTGATTTTTTTGGTTGAGTTTCGGCGTTGTGAATTGCTCCTCTTCAGCGTGATTGGCCTGGTAGGTCTCCTCCCGTAACGTCTCCTAGTGTTACGTTATTCCCTTCTTTGCTTCTTGTTTTCTCTGTTCACTCACTCTCAGTTCACGTTATTTTCCTCCAGTCTGCCTCTCTTCTTTCTTTCAGCCCCTTTGTTTAACGACCAGCTCCCATTTTCTTTGGTGCTCACGTTTCGTTTTATTCCTCTCCTGTCTTCTCTAGTTTACGCACATTCCCTCCACACTTTAGTCCACCTTCTTTTCCTCTCTTACTTGTACAGCACACACTCCACTCTCACTCTCACACACTTCACGCACACTCCCCCTTCACCTTGGTTTTTTCATTTAACGCCCCTCCACTTGGTTTTTGCCCAGCACCTGACTTGTAACGCTACCTTCCCCTCTGCTCACCTGACGTTACCCTTTTCATTTCACTCACCTAGTGTGTATCCAGCTGGAGTGCATGGTCGTGCATGATTACTCCAGCTCTTCTTCTTGTCCTTTCCAGCTATCCTCTTCTGCTTTGGCATGGATTGTGGGTCTCTTAGTTAGCTGTTCACACTTCCCCCACCTTGTAAGCTCCACATCCTTGTAATTTTCACTAGCTACCCACGTTGGTGTCTTCTAATGTGTATAACGTTGGTGCTCTCCAATTGAGTGAGTGAGAGTTATCAAAAATTAGTGAATGAATGGAGCCCCCCTAATGTATTGTGCATAACGTGAATGGCCAAGTGAGTGGAGAGAATGGAGCCTCCTTGGCGTGATAGATATGAAAAATAAATCCTTGAGTGGAGTGTTGTCGTTGGTGGTTCTTTAGAGAGTGAGTGGAGAGAATTCTTTAATGAGTGAGTGCTTCCCTCTTCAAGTTGGTGGAGCCTCCAGCAATTAAATGTCCAGCCCCCACCTTCGTCGCTAGTGTTGAGTGTTTTGGTGAGTGGTCCCCTTTTTCTTCTTATTTTTCATGCCAACCTATGCTTCGATTCTCCTCTCTTTGTTTTCTTTCAAACAACCAGCCCACGCCTCTATTTTGCATGTGTGGTGGGTCACAGCTGCGTTGAAGTTTGCTTGGAGCTGGTGTGTGTTTTCTTTTGTTGTGCCGTCAACTGCCTTTGGCTTTTATTTCTTCTCTTTAACATTTTCAGCTCTTCTTGCATGCGTGGTGTCAAATCTCTTTGGCTGCGCATGATCCTCCAATGATGCTTCAAGCCTCCTTTAGCTGCTTAATTCACGCCTAAGCCTCCTTTTCTTTTGTGTTTATGTTTCAACCCCTATAAATCACACCAGCTACCTTCTTTGATTTTCGCCTTGGACTGTTGTAGTTTTTTCAACTAAAATCAAGCGCATTTCCTACAAATTAAACATGAACAGTTATAAATACAAATTTAGGCGAACCAAGCAATTTAGCAACAAATATATATATAATCTAATAATTAATCCAGAAATTAAGGGAAAATGTCATTAATTCTAATGATAATGCCTTCAACATTCTGTCAAGGATTGGTTGTCCGAGCGTTTTGATATGAAGGACTTGGGAGAAGTTGCTCATATTCTTGGGATCAAGTTTATGCGAGATCGCAAGAAATGGATGATTGGCTTATCACAGGCACTTTATATTGATACTATTCTTGCTCGTTTCAATATGCAGGATTTTAAGAAGGGTTTTCTTCCTTTCAGACATGGAATCACTCTATCTAAGGATCAATGTCCTAAGACATCTAAAGAGATAGAGAGCATGAAGGCAGTTCCTTATGCTTCTGCAGTAGGAAGCCTCATGTATGCAATGTTGTGTACTAGACCTGATATCTGTTTTGTTGTTGGCATGGTTAGCAGATTTCAGTCTAACCCTGGGCGAGAACATTGGACTGCAGTCAAACATATAATCAAGTACTTAAAAAGAACTAGAGATTATATGTTGGTTTACCAGTCAGATGAACTTGTACCTATAGGTTATACAGATTCAGACTTTCAGTCTGACAAGGACTCTCAGAAATCTACCTCAAGAAATGTTTTTATCCTGGGAGGTGGAGCCATAAGTTGGAGGAGTATTAAGCAAACTTGTGTTGCAGACTCCACCATAGAAGTTGAATATGTGGCGGCCTCTGAGGCAGCCAAGGAAGCAGTATGGCTTAAGAACTTCCTAATGGACCTAGGTGTGGTTCCAGTACTTCAATCGCCTATTACACTTCATTGTGACAATAGTGGGGCAGTTGCAAACTCGAAGGAGCCACGGAGTCATAAAAGGCCAAAACACATTGAGCATAAGTATCACCTGATACGAGACATAGTTCAAAGGGGTGATGTGGTGGTGATGAAGATTGCATCAGAAAACAACCTGGCCGATCCTTTTACAAAGAGCTTACCAGCAAAGACTTTTGATAGTCACGTGGAAGGAATGAGAGTTAAAATAATAGATGCATGGTTATGAGTCTAAGTGGGAGATTGATAGATATATACTATTAACCATGCAAATGTAATGGTTATTTTCATTGAACAATTATTTAATTGTATTCAATTGGAGATTTGCATAATATGAATATGTGTTAGTACATTTTGTATGTATCTAACTGGACCAAGTTGAGAATGGTTGTTTTATACTGACTATTAAAACATATTCTTGAGGACATTAGAAATAAGATTTATATTCTTAATCTTGATTTAGTTAGTATGAGCAAATATACATTGTCTTGTGTTTTAATTCATTAAAGAGTGAGTTTCAATTATTGGGACAATAATACTCGGTGAATTGGGCAAAGACAATTTGTATTTATGAAATATTAATTAATGATGGAATCCATGTCTCGGTGTAGAGAATAATGATGCACTTTAAGTAAGCTTATAAGGTTTCATTGTGTAAGCCCTGCAGGTGGATTTTTAATCCTACACATGAAATAAGTTGAGAGACAATCTTAAAGATTAAAATTGTTATTTAAATAAATTGTCAGTAATTTATTTTATTTGACAAGCATATGTAATCTTAACATGAGGAACATAATTTATTATGTTGTGGAAAGTTAAAATTAATAAGGAGTTCAATCATAAATTTTTAGTGGAATAATTTATGATTAATTATAATAAGAATATACTGGTCCTGTATAGATTCTTATTATAATTTTAGTCTTATTAATTTTTTCCTGCGGTCCCTGTCGTGCCTTAATTGTTTGGACCACACGTGTGTTATTTGTAATTTAAATAAGCAACAGATTATTTTAAATTAAATAGAAAATCTGTTGATTTGAATTACAAACCGCATGACTGATAAACAGTGTAATCTTAGCGGTTACTTCTTATGCGGAAAGGAAAGAGTTCTATATATTTATGTGTCTTTCTTCCTATCGAAGAGGTATCTATTGGAAAACAAAAAGAGAAAATACAAACTCTCTGAAAACACACATGATACATTTTTTCTGCCCACCCTTAACACGACAAAAGATTGTAAGGATAAGAGGATTTGGGGAAAGAAGATAAGTTAGCGATTCCGTGCTTCAACAGGTTTGTCTTGTTTCGATTCTTTTAATTGGTTTGCCTATATCTATATTTCTGATTCTTAGTTGCTTCCGCTATTTCTGATTCTTAGTTGCTTTCGCTGTGAATACTGTTGATTCCATCAGATATTTTGGCATATATAAGAGTCAAATGTGCAAAAGCTAAACACACACCTTTTTCTAAAGCTCAAAAATTTCAATGTGACAATGCTCCTTTGCTTCGAGAACTATACAAGTATCGAAGATTAGTTGGACGATAATTTTATCTGGGATTCAACAGACCTGACATTGCACATTCACTACAACAAAATCAATTTGTTCAATCTCCTATTACTCATCACTAGCAAGCAGCTCTACATGTCCTCAAATATATTAAAGATGTCCTTCAAAAGAGTTATTTTATGATGTTTCATCTTTTTCCCCTTTTACCGCATATTGTGATACAAATTTGGCGTTATCAGATGATCTCTTACAGGTGATTATATTTTTCTTGATTCATCTATGATTTTTTGAAAAACTAAGAAATAATATACTATTTCTAAATCTTTTGCTGAAACAAAATATAGAAGCATGACAGCAACAGTCTGTGAGCTCCAATAACTTATTTATTGTCACAAAATTTTTAAATTTATATTCTATTTTCAACATTTTTATATTGTGATAATTAGATGACATTATAAATTACCATTAATTTTCTCTTTTATAAAAGTACAAAGCACTTAAAAATAGATTGTTACATTGATCGAACAAATTCAAAGTTTGATTCATGAATTCTCAGTGTCTTTTCTCTATTTTGTGTGAGAGAACATGTAACATAGTATGAGTTTGTGAAATTTGGAATTTAAGATCCTTTGAGTTTTTAGGAATTATATTTGCAGGATGATAAATTGGGTGAACGTTACGAAAACAATTAATTAGCCAT
The DNA here is from genome assembly GCA_027563865.1 of Erythroxylum pelleterianum. Taxonomy (NCBI): domain Eukaryota; kingdom Viridiplantae; phylum Streptophyta; class Magnoliopsida; order Malpighiales; family Erythroxylaceae; genus Erythroxylum; species Erythroxylum pelleterianum. The sequence continues at coordinate 24,839,735 of JAOQMR010000213.1, forward strand.
GAACTTTTCATAATATATTTTTCTAAAATAAATTAAAATATGAAGTTTTTTTATTTTAAAATAGCTCATGCGACTTATTCTCTATGTCAAAGATTTACACGCAATTTTTTTAAAGTTTAAGACTTTATTTAGTGAAAAGAATAAAGTTGAGGGATTAAGTATTACAAACACTAAAATTTAGGAACCTTAAAAGTAATTTTTTAAAAACCGAAAAGGACGTCGAACCAGTCAAGTAAAAGGTTTAAGGTTTAAAGATTCAACTAGCATTAAACTGCTATAAAACCAATTTATAATAAAAAAGAAGTAAAAATTATCAAAAAATTAAAATATAGTATAAAATAAAATACTTTATTGAAATAAAAATGTATTAATAATGTCTATTAATATGTAATAAGATAATAATAAATCTAATAATTTAAAGTATGATTGTACATGATATAAGATTTAAAATAATAATAATATTTTATATTATCATTTATTTAAAGACTAATAAAAGTTGAAATATGTTTAAAGAAAGTGAATAAAAAAGACTCTAATTTTATTTAAACATAATTATTTATAGTTTAAATATTATATTTTAACATTCTTAAATTATCTTAAGCAAAACCACTTATATATGTTAATTAATAATTCAATTTATTAATCAAATTTATAATAAAAATAATAATTATTTTTTAACAACAATAATTTAAAATTTTTTAATTAAAGGATAAAGAGATAAATAAATAACCTAAAATTTGATAAATACAATTTATTAGTGAGATTACATAAATAAAAATAGTAATTTATTTTTTAAAATAATAATTTTAATTAAAATTTTTAGTTAAAATATATAGAGATAAATAAAAATATAATTTATTAATTAAAATGTATAAAAGAATTATTAAAAAACTTTGGCAAATAATTTGCAACTTTGAAAGAACAACTTCAATTAACGCATTTCCTGCATTGTGAAGCATTAATTAGTAATTAATGCAATTTTAGAGCCTTTATGGTTGGTGAACTCCATATTTTGACAGATTTTCAAATTAAGTCTTTCAAGAACCGACCGGTTTTTTCAGAAAACCGTCAAGCTTATTACCTTATCAGTCGGTTTCTTCTTATAAGAAGTTATTAAGTTAAATCAGACCAGAAATCAGGCTGATTTATATTTATTTCGGTCACACCTACTGACTCGATCCGGTTTTAAAAATATTGCTTAAAAGCCTTTTATCTAATAAAAATGTAATCTCTTGCAATAATATATGCAAAAGATTAATCATAATTCATAACAAAATTAAAATTAATAAAAATATGTAATTTTAAAATTGTATAGTAAATGATAATTATAAATTACTTATAAAAATTATATCTAGTTCATCTTTTTATAGATTTTTTATTTAATCCAAAATTAGTCTTTAAATTTGTTGAATTTAATATTTAAATTCAAACTCAACATATAAATTAAACTTTTTTATTTTTGGATTTATCCTATCCTACCAAACGATGTAAGAACTAATAAGTCAGTAATGAAGTTCTAAGGTTAGTTGCTTTAGTAGCCTCGTAATTTGGTACAGAGAACGGTCAGTGGCAGACCGGTTGGCTTATCACGTGATAAAGCACCAACCTATTTCAAAAAATGAAAAAGCACAGTAAATAAATTTAAAGATACAAAATATATAGCTATCAACATACAAGACTGCATTAATTTATATTCCAAAGTTAGAAATGATTAATTAAATAGGATTTGTTTGAATTCAAAATTGGACTTCATAATTTTTTAAATTTAGCAAATTGTAATAAATTAGTCAGAATTAAAATTAATTTAATAAAATTTTAATTTTGATTAATTATGATAAATTTTAAAATCATTTATAATAACTCAAATCAACAGATCTAATCAAATTTAATCAAATTATAACTATAATATATATGCTATTAAAAAGTTTAAAAACCTCACTAACTAAGCTTGGCTAGAGTACCCAAAGCTTTTAGGCTTCAGAACAACAGCCCTACCTCAGTGAAACTTATATAAAGCCGTTGCCCATATATGTTATTGATCATAAAAATTGAAATGAATGGTGAAACCTTACATAACACGCTAAAATTATATATTTAGTTAATACGCTTTATACAAATCATATTTTTTAAACGCTTAAGTGCATAAAATAAAAATTAAAAACATTGAACAAAACCATCGCCGCAAACAAATTACACTACAAGAAAATGAGTGTTTAATTAGCAATGGAAATTATCCATAGAATGTAAAGGTTTTCCTCGACAATCGAATTTACCGATAGAAATTAGCGACCGCATGAGTAATCAGAGAACGATCGTCGATAATCTTTAGTGACAGAATATAAACATTTTGTCGGTAATTTACTGACGAACAATTTCTATTCCGTCAACAAATATTACTGACGACTAAAGTATTGAAAATCCATCAAAACATTTAGCGACCGTAAGACGGTAAATTCACTTAACATCACACGATTACATAAGTACTTCCGAATCTACTATTATAAAAGATAGACATAAATGGTGCATATGACTTATAAGTATGAACCTACTATAACAAATTATCCATTATGTCATTCCTTATACCACAATTCTAAAACACAACATATGTATATTTTATGGCTGTTTTATTCATCAATAGGCATACATAGTTAGCTTAAAGTATTATCCGATCTCTATAATTCAACCCAATAATAATTTATAATAAGAGTATCTCACCTAAGGTAGAATTGTTATTATCTTAATATCAGTACGATTCAAGAAACACTTCAACTCCTTACATTAAAAAAAAGAGAGAGGTTAGACATATAAATAGGAAGGTGTAAAATCTTGAAACAAACAACTACAACCTATCTGTATATGTATACAATACTTACTTCATTAACTTCATAAAAATATTAAGTGCATTAGTAAGACCAAATGACGTAGTTAATTAGTCATATGAATCCAAATTAAATTTATTGTTTCAAATTATACAAACAATTGTCCTAATTGTAGTAATTATACAAATTTAAAAAGTAGTATTGTAGTAATTATACAAGTACTCTCATAATTCATATGTAATCTATTTATACTTAAAGTAATCTAAAACATTCATTAGAAACAAAAACCAACCATTTAATGGTTAAGACAGTAGCATTGGTTAATTAATTCTATTACAAATTTATGGTACATGTTATTAAAAGATCAATAAAAGAAAACACAAAGGAATAAAGTGTATTAATCCTTGAATCATTCAAAAAATACACAAAATTAAAATATATTATGAAATATTAACAAAGACATAAATACTAGTAAATTAAATATGCATTATAATCTAAAAAGGAAATAATTATGACTAATAGAAAGAGGTGAAGCCAACAATTTTACTTGCCAAATAAAACTGATGTTTTTAATCTTAGGAAGCTTATTCTGTCACTTTAAAATTTTCTTACAAAAATAAATTCAATTATAAAAAACCAAGAACATCAATTTAAAATAACAAAGTAAGTTTTAGAGAGAAGAATAATAATAAATCTAACCAAAATTTACCGAATGGAACTATCATTTCATTGGTATCCGCCACCCATTACCGCCTATTTTTATGATAAAATTTACTATTCTGTCACTATATTTCGTCGGGAAAATCTCGAAAATAATTTTTCTTCATGTTTACCGACGAAAATTTTGGTGGTCATAAAAAACCTTTTTTCCTACAAATTTATTGATGAAAAATCAATTTTCGTGGCCAATTTACTAAGGAATGTTTTCCATCAATAATGTGTTATTTTCTTGTAGTGTTAAAGAAATTAAAATAAGAAAGATTTAAATGTCAACAATATCTTTATAAAAAAAGTAAAAAACTAATGTTTTCAAAATCAGACTGTAAGTTAAACCTATAAAACAAGAAATTTAAGGCTTAAAATATTCAACTAGTATTAGACTATTATTAAATCGGTTAAAAATTGAATAAAACTAAAGAAATTGAAAAATGTAAAGTTAATTAAAAACACATTAAATAAAATTTAATCAGTTTATTTTGGTTTATAAAATTTATTAATTTATGAAAATTGACTATTTAATTAATAAATTGATTGATTTTTAATAACAAAAATTATTAAACTATATCAAATCGAAAAGTTAAAATTCGAATTAAAAAATTAGTAGGTTTAAGGTTTTTGCTATTAAACCGGTCTTCAATTTTTAAAACATTGTGAAAAACAGTTTAATTAAATAGATGTTTCAACTGATCTAGAATACCTTATAAATATCTTAAAATACAAACTAAACATCTTAAATTATACTTTTAGATATTTCACTTTTGTTACAGAAAATATCTTTTTTGAATATATTGAAAGCTTGAGAGATAAAATATTATTTATAATTAAACCAGTGAATAACTCTAATGTCTTAAATTTTTAATAAGAAAATAAGAGATTTAAGTTTAAAATCCAATTGATATTATATTATTATAAAATTAATATATAATAAAAATAAATAAAATTTTGAAATAAGATTAAAAAGGAAATTATTATTATTAAAAACATAATAAAAGATATTGTTAAATAAAAATTATTTATTTGTTTTTAATTTATAAAAATTGGTAAATTTATAAAAATTAATTATAAATTTGAGATGGTTAATTTTAGCTTTTGTATTTTCTAGCTTCTTCACTAAAATTTCGCTGATTCCTTTGAGAAAGAGCATATGCGACACATTTTCAACCTCAAAAGACTTGTGGTTGAAAAAAGATTTTGGACAGAGATCGTACACCATTTGATTTCATATTGCTCTTCCGAAAGAGAAAAAAATAAAAAACAAATCAATGTTCAGCCAGATGGTGTTGTGTTGCATTGTGATTTGGCAATTTGCATTTCTTCATCTTTATAATTAAAATTTTCTTTTTCTTTATTTATAATTAAGTGTTATTTATATTTTTCAAAAAAAATTAAATATCTTAAATTTTGAAAACGCTTTTGATGCAGCGATGAATATTCTAAATTTTGAAAACGCTTATGATGTAGCGATGAATATTCTAAAGCTGGTGCAGTTCAAGGAAACGACAGTTTCTAACCACGTGTTAATGGGTTGGGTGGATCTACTTCAAAACACATCAACTCATCTGTTAAATCCGCTCTTCTTCCATCTATGTAAATATATAAATAAAATTTAATAAAACATGATAAAAATATTATAATAGATAAAAATTAAAAATTGTTATAAAATCGAAATAAAAATTGCAGAGTACATGTTATAAAATCGAAACTAAAATTTCAGAGTATTTGGGAGAGAAAATTTTTTCTTATGAATGCATTCATTCATACAC
>JAOQMR010000213.1:24895620-24918887 GCA_027563865.1 Erythroxylum pelleterianum
CGAGTAAAAAGATTGAAGCTTTGGAGAGTATCGAAAAACTGCGAAGTAGAAATTGGTGAAGGGTAAGTATTTAATTTCGAAATCAGAATGGAGTAAATAGCTGGGTAACGTGAGTTTGAAGAAATATGAGGGTTTTGTTTGGAATTAGAATTTAGAGGGGAGAAGTAGAGTGCGAAGCATATTTATAGTGTTTGAATGAATACTCAGGAACTGGGGCGACGTAGACACGGAGTCCGCCGGGCGAGTCCCACGGGTCATAGTATGAATAGGCTCCATCAAATGCTTTTTTGTTTGAGTTTGACAATTCTTAGCAGCCTTGACTAGAAGAAAATTGCTGATTTATTTACCAGCTCTGATTAGGTTCACTCTCTGACCAGACATTATCTTGAAATCATTCTTGGAATTCGAGTAGGTTGAATTATTAAAAAAATTAAAACGTTTCAAACATCCAATCTGTGTGGAAGGAGTGTTTTGCTGTTTCCATGTAAGTGAAAATGCTGCGCGGGGGACAGACGTGAACCACGTGCTGGCTTGATTAGAAGCATCCATGGAAGTGTGAGATCGGTCTCCGTTTACTTGATCAAACCATTTTCTGAGGCATATGCCACCTGTCTCCTTCACATTACTTTGATGCAGAGGATGACTTAATTAATGATTGTCTGGCAATTCTAGCTATAACAAATGACGACAGACGCAGCCCCCTTTTTGTCTCCTAATAACAGCGAATCTAGGTTTTCTTTTAAATATTATTCTTTCTTATTTTGTCTAATAAAATTTTAGTTATTTATTTTGTGAGACCCATTCAGATTTTATACGAGACTCATATAAATAAATGACTAAGATTTATTAGATACAATAAGACACCATAATATTGGATAAAAGATCTGGACTCAATAACCGCAAGCTATTTTAAAGATAAAATCTTTAACCTATTTGTCATTTATGAGACATTAAAATAAATTCATTTAATTAAAATAATTTATTTTTAAATTTTATCTTAGTTAACATGATTAATAAAAGAGTTAGCATGATTAATAAAAGTACAAAAAATTAAAAATATATCCAAACAACCTCTTAAGTTTCAAATTTTATGTTTTTTTCCCTCCTCAAGTCACATAAATAATGATTTCAATGCAATATCTCATAGTATTGAAGAAAATCAAATGCGAAACTTTGGTAGCCTAAAAATTGAAGAATAAAGTTGGTCTCTTTAGAACTAAACCCCAAATTTTTGGACCCGTTAATTTATATTCCTATTGAAAAATTGGGGCACTATTCGTTCTCGTGCATAGTAGAATAATGATACAAAATATTCACTTGATTATGTGAAAGTCAAGGTCAATTAAAGATTTATAAAATGATTAGCATATAAATAATAATAATAATAATTTTTTGTTTAATTTACTAAAGTTTCATCCTTTTTTTGTCATTTCTCTTGAATTGTTTCTCAAATCGACTCATCTCAATTGCTGTAGTCACATAAGTATTCGATCTCTAACGACATCTATATAACATATTGAGAGAACTTTACAACTATTACTGAGAAAGTTAGACAATAAGTGTTAACTCCCTTAAAGCTTAAACCTACTCATAATAGGTTATTGACATTTTTATAATTTAATTGAACTAAATTATAATTTTAATTAAACTTTAATTATAATTACTATTAATTTCAATTAAATATCGATTGGGCCAAAATAAGATCTAATATCTCATATTTATCCTTATTTAATAACATCTAATATTTAATTATAAAAATTTTCCAAACCTTATAATTAAGTCCAACTTTATTAAAAACACCTTTTTCTCTCTTTAACTCGTACTTTGTGTGTGATTCATTAAGTTTTCAAATATATTGGTAATAGATATAAATTATAACCTTAAATCATATTTAGGAAATCATAGTTAGAATTAGATAAATCAAACTCATTTAATTTATCTTTAATTCTCTACTTAAACAATTATATGTCTAGCGAAATATCATGATCACCAAATATTTGGGGAATGTCAAGGTTGTTTTAACTAATCTTTTCATGAATGATTTTTTTGTATAATTCATTCATTTTGTCATACAACATTAGATATAGAACATGAAAATAATATCTATCTACCCTATTTGAGTCTAATCATGTTAGTTATCTACTATTAGTAATTGATTTGATTAGTGAAATTTAGAAACTATTTTCAAAATGTCATTTTAATCGAGAACAATAGAACATTCTCTCTAATTACTTGAGGATGATGAATCATATATTGATCACTCAACTACCTCTATATAGTTTATGTTAGATTCTCTTACTACTGACTGAGTTACTTTTGACTAAAATAAGTCATAAACAGTATCAAAATATAGTCATTCATATATGAGATAACTATGGTAATCTCAAGATAAAGGATCACTTATACAACTATTATAATAGGAATTTTCATAAACATACAAGTAATGTTCCAAATGGAATTCTTATATTAGGTCAGTTCAATAAACTTAATCTTTAATAAGCACCCTCATATTTGTTTAAGCATCTTCATATTTTAGTCTTTAAGATCTTCTACTTTCTTTATAAGGAAGAAACATAATATGTGTTAGTCTTTTATGCTTTAATAATGTCTGGTCTTAATAAAACAATAACTAGAAATAATTTAGAAATAATACATGAATAAAATATAAACCTTATAATTATAATCTTATCAAAATTTTGTTTGCAATGTATATTTACCCTATAAACTTTATCATATACATCCATATATATGTAAGAAAAAGAATGCTTTAAAATAATCATATTACTAAATTACAACCAAGCGATTGGTTATGGGATATAAACCAATAATCTACCATTTGCATTAAGTCAATCGTTTAAGTATCTTATATCATATTATCATATGTCGATCATACTATACAAGATGCTCTATAGTAAGCACTTGCTTAAATCATGCAATTTTCATCTTAATTATTATTATAATTAAAAGAAATTGCCTAAATACATACTTAGATCTTTGATAAGACTTTAGCACCTTTTGGATACGTAGTGGGCAATGGCTCTAATATTCTACCGCACATTATTGTTTGAAAAATTCAAACAACTATACTAGGTTCATCAAACAACCTCTTGATCCAATTAATCATTTCTACTAAATGAAAAATGTATTATAATCTGACAATTATTACTATATTGAAGCTTTCTAGTCTCCAAATAATATTTTTCTAAGTAAAATATACCTCAATCATGATTTAATTATAAAGTTAATATTCATTTAACCTTGAACTTAAATATCAACTCATAAACAAAATAATTAAGATTTTTAATGCTTTACAAATATCAGATATTTCAAATATTAAAAACTTTTAAGTACATTATCTATGTACTTGGACTATGATAGATAAACAACTTTTGTATATAGCTCTATAAATCTATTTCCTAGAATTAAAATGTTATCCTTTCATATCCAATTTGAATTATTCTTGTACAATTATATTTTCACTTGTGGGACATATACCAGCGCAGAATGGTTGTTTCAAAATCGACATAATCTCTCTACAACTTACCTTTGGTATCTTATATTTTTTGAGACATATGCCACCTGTCACACACGAAAGCTAGGGCTTGGTGAGATGACTGTCTCCTTCACATTACTTTGATGCAGAGGATGGCTTAATTAATGGTCTGGCAATTCTAGCTATAACAAATGACGACAGACGCAGCCCCCTTTTTGTCTCCTAATAACCGCAAGCTATTTTAGGGATAATATCTTTAACCTATTTGTCATTTTCTGAGACATTAAAATAAATTTATTTAATTAACAATAATTTATTTTTAAATTTTATCTTAATTAACATGATTAATAAAAGTACAACAAAAAAATAAAAATATATCCAAACATCCTCTTAAGTTTCAAATTTTATGTTTTTTCCCGCCTCAAGTCACATAAATAATGATTTCAATGCAATATCTCATAGTATTGAAGAAAATCACATGCTATCCCTCAAAACTTCGGTAGCCTAAAAATTGAAGAGAAAAGTTGGTCTCTTTAGTACTAAACCCCAAAAGTTTGGACAAGTTAAATTCAATAATTTATATTCCTATTGAAAAATTGGGGTACTATTCGTTCTCGTGCATAGTAGAATAATGATACAAAATTTTCATTTGATTATGTGAAAGTCAAGGTCAATTAAAGTTTTATAAAACGATTAACATATAAATTATAATAATAATAATACTTTTTTAATTTACTAAAATTTTATCCCTTTTTTGTCATTTCCCTCTAACTATTTCTGAAATCGACTCATCTCAACTACCGTAGTTACATAAGTATTCGACCTTTAACGGAATCCATATAACATATTAAGAGAACTCTACAATTATTACTGAGAGAGTTAGACTATAAGTGTTAACTATCTTAAAGCCTAAACCTACTCATAATAGGTTATTGACATTTTGTTAATTTAATTGAAACTAAATTATAATTTTAATTAAACTTTAATTATAATTACGATTAATTTCAATTAAATATCAATTTGTCCAAAATAAGATCTAATATTTCATATTGATCCTTATTTATTAAACATCTAATATTTAATTATAAAATTTTTCAAATACGAGCAAACAATTGGTGAATATCCCTAATCAAACCAAGGCAAGGATGAGAGGAAGGGCAAGACCGAGTAATGAGATGAATTGCTTCCAAAGAGTCAGACTCCACAATAAGCTTACGATAACCGCGATACCAAGCAAGGATTAAGCCATGACGAATAGCTTGCAATTCAGCAACCATATTTGTAGTATGACCAAGAAAACCCGAAAAACCAACAAGCCAGTGCCCATGCTCATCACGAATGACGCCACCAAATCCAGCGTCTCCCGGGTTGCCAAGTGAGCTGCCATCCATATTTAGTTTCACAAACTCCACGTGAGGGGGACACCAAGCTATCCATTTCTCTGGACGTTGGGCAGGAAGGGTGTTGCTTCTAACTATTTAACGTATAAAGACAATCGAAGATTATACATAAAAAGTTGAGAGAGAAACTAGAGTGAGAAAGCACTATGCAAACAGGGGAGAACAGAGTATAAGAACTCAGCAATCATTGAAATTTTTCTTTGATTAATCGATGTGTGTTTTACAACTGAGATCGAATACATATTTATAACAATTCAATCCTAACTGTTTTCTAACTATTCTTGACTTCTTGACTTCTTGATTTCTTGCTTCTTTTATTCTTTACATCGTTTTTTCTTCGTACGTCCACTGCATGACTGAGCATGGGCGTTATTTCTGTCGGGATTTCTGAGACAAATATTCTACATACTCCTCCTTAGATCAGAAATGCAGTTTCTGAACTCCCACTAATTTCCTTAGAAGTTCGAATCGTGACACATGGAATCCCTTTGTGAATAGATCGGCAATTTGGTTTTCAGTATAGGAATGTATTCTAGCTTTATCTCTCCCTCCTGTTGCACGTCTCTCAGATAGTAATATCTGAGTTTAAAGTGCTTCGTCTTTCCATGAAACACCGAGTTTATTGAAATAGAGATTGCAGCTTGATTATCCACATATACTACCGTAGCTGTCGATAATTGAACCTGCAAATCTCTAAGTAGTTTCCTAACCCATACGACTTGCTTTGCCGCTGCAGTAGCCGCCACTAATTCAGCCTCCGCTATCGACAAGGCCACTAACTCTTGTTTCTTAGAACTCCAAGAAAAACATGCTGATCCTAGAGTAAGACAATACCCGGATGTGCTTTTCATGTCTTCCGTTGCTCCACCCCAGTCGCTGTCTGTATAACACTTGAGTTCGCACGTCTCTATCTTCTCGTACAATAATCCATACTCACTTGTCCCTTTAAGATACCTTAATACCCTTTTCACTGCAGTGAGATGTTGTCTTCCTGGGTTGCTTAAATATCTCGATAGTACACTCACCGGATACAATATATCTGGTCGGGTGGCAGCTTTGTACATTAGACATCCTACCATGCTTCTGTAATTCTTGTTGTCCACTTCATCTCCGTCTTCTTTCTTTATTATTTTTTCCTTTGGACATATTGGAGTAGTAATGTGCTTGCATTGGTCCAGCTTAAATCGTTTCAGTACATCATAGACATATTTCCTATGGCTTACTTCTATTCTTCTGTCTAGCTACTTCACCTCCATTCCTAAGAAATATTTCATTTCACCTAAGCCAGTCATTTCGAAGGTCCTACTGAATTGTTGTTTCAAGCTTTGAACCTGTGCTTTTGAGCTTCCGGTGATTAAGATATCATTTACATATATCGACACTACTGCTATGTCTTCTGTTTGAAGTCACATGTATAGTGTCGGCTCACTATGGCTTCTCCTGAAATTCATCTCCAGCAGAAAAGAATCGATACGTGCATACCAACAACAAGGGGCTTGTTTCAAGCCATACAGTGCCTTGTTGAGTCGGTAGACACTCTCCTCTTTTCCTTTTATTACAATTCCCTCTGGTTGCTGTACGTATATTTCTTCCTGTAACACTTCATTCAAGAACACTGATTTTACATCCATCTGGTGGATCCTCCAACCTTTCTCGACTGCAAGTGCCAGGAGAAGTCTAATGGTTTCTATTCTTGCTATTGGCGCAAAGGTTTCCCCGAAATCTATTTCTTCCACTTGCGCGTACCCCTTCACAACCAACCTCGCCTTTAGCTTATTAACCGAACCATATGGATTTAATTTGGTTTTGAAAATCCATTTCAGTCCGATTGCCCTCTTGTCTGGTGGTTTGACGACTAACGTTCAGGTTCCATTTTTATTTATCATCGCAATTTCCTCCTTCATGGCTTTGTACCATTTTGGATTTTGAAGTGCTTCTTGGACTCTTGTTGGTTCCAGCGTTGCCTTATTGCTTCTCTCATAAATTTCCGCTAGGCTACGAGTTCCTTTTACCGGCATATGATCTAAGTCATCATCTTCTATTTCTGGTTCTTGCTCCTCCTCGGAAGTTAGTTCATTTTGCCCCAATTGGTTTTCGGGTACATCTTCTTCTTCGGGTTCTAGCACATCCTGGTCCTCCTGGCTTTGAGTGTTTTCACTGACTTGAGGAATTGCTGAGAATGGGTTACATGTCCGAATACCTTTAAGTTTTTCAGTTTTGGTTTTACCTCATACCACATTTCGTAGGGCGTTTTGTCTTCAAGTGTATAGGTGTAATGTCTGTTGAGGAGGAAGCATGTTGTGGAGGCTGCCTCTGCCCAGAAACTCTTCGGGAGCTTCTTGTCCTCCAACATGCACTGTATCATCTCTACCACCGTTCTATTTCGTCTCTCCACCACTCCATTCTGCTGTGGAGTGTAGGGAGTTGTCAATTGGTGCTTGATCCCTGCATCTTTGCAGATCATCTGGAATTTGTCGGAGATGAATTCAGTTCCATTGTCCGTCCTTATTGTTTTGATACTTACCCCCGACTGGTTTTATACTAACGCTTTAAATTCTGTAAACACTCTTGGGACCTCATCTTTCGTCTTCAAACAATATAACCATGAAAATCTTGTATAATCATCTATTATTAACAAAAAATATCTGCTACTATTTAGGGATGTTACCGGCATTGGTATGCAGAGGTCCATATGCAACAATTGAAGTTTGTCTGTTGCTCTCCATTTTGCTTTGATGAACGGAGCTCAGTGATGTTTGCCCAAAATGCAAATTTTGCATTCTAAGTGGTAGTTGGAGAAGCTTGGAAGGTCGTCCACCATCCTCTTCCTCCACATAGCTTCTAGCCCTTTCATGTGATAATGGCCGAGCCTCCTGTGCCAGAGTTCAGCTTCACTCGAGCTACTTACCAAAGCTTCTTGTTGCAACTCCTCAGGTTTCATCACGAAACTCTTGTTCTTCATCCTTGTGGTGAGCAATTCCTGGCCAAACCTGTCTAATACTTTACACAAATCAGATTCGAAATAAACGGACATACCTTTTTCCATTAGTTGAGCCACACTGAGGAGGTTATGCTAGATTTTGGGTACCAAAAGCACATCTGTAATGGTCTTGATTCCAAGCTTTGTAGATACTTCTACTACTCCTCTTCCTTCAGCGCGAATGCATACGCCATTCCCAAGTTTTACATTTGCTTTCACAGATCGATCCAAGGTTTTGAACAGTGATGCATCCGGCATCATATGGCTTGTACAACCACTATCGATTAACCATTCAGATGAGAGAGTTTCTGCTAGATCACAGGTGACTACGAACAATTGTATTTGCTTCTGTCTGGCCGGACTATTTCTTGCAAATTGCTTCCATGTGACCCTTCTGATGGCACCTTCTGCATTCCACATCTGGACGTTTTCAACACTTGATTGCAAGGTGGTTGGATTTTCCACAATGAGGACAAGGTTTATATTTGTTTGCCTTGTCTCCTCCTATGTTTCGGTTTGTATTCTTCTGGTTTGAGTGAGAATTTTAAGTTCCCGACCCTCCTTTGTTTCTTTTCTTTTTCTTGGTTTTTTTCTTGACCTTCTGTCTTGACAGACGCCTTGTATGGTTCTTCAGCAACGCCATTCTTTCGCATTAGATGTCATTGTTCTTGTGCCTGAAGAGCGCTCACTACTTCAGCAAGCTTCACTTGTCCGATGTCTTTGGAATTTTCCAGTGAGACTATGGTGGCTTCATACTTTTCTGGCACTAAAACTAGTAGCTTTTGGACCAATCTTTGATCCTTGAAGTTGGCTCCTAGGAGCCTAATCTGATCTGCAAGTTGGATTAATTTCTCCTTGTAGTCTTTGACAGATTCGTCTTCCCTCATTTGGATTATGTCAAAGTCTCGTAACAAATTCAATACTTTCATATTTTTCACCTTTTCATCACCTTCGTATTCACTCTTAAGAAATTCCCAGATTTCCTTCGCCGATCCAAGAGTCATAATTCGAGTGAATATCAAAGGTGCTATCGCCTGGTACAAGCAAGATTTCGCCCGAGCTTTCTTGGCTATTCTTTCCCTCAACCAGCGTAATTGTGCAATTGGGACATCTTCAGCTGGGAGCTCAACTTCATAATCTTCATCTATTGGCTCCCATAGGTCCTGGCCTTGCAGGTATGCCTCCATCTTTATTGCCCAGATCTGGTAACCTTCTCCATTGAAGACTGCTGGCTGTAAGCTTGGAGTGTATGACTTGGCCATCTCTGAGTTATGCACTTCTTATCGCCACAGTGTACTCCGGAAAGAATATAGATGCTCAAGGCAAAGAAACCTTGCTTATACCCTTACTGGTCCCTTAAGAAATAGGCTTTGATACCACTTTGTTGCTTCTAACTATCTAACGTATAAAGACAATCGAAGATTATACAGAAAAAGTTGAGAGAGAAACTAGAGTGAGAAAGCACTATGCAAACAGGGGAGAACAGAGTATAAGAACTCAGCAATCACTGAGATTTTTCTTTGATTAATCGATGTGTGTTTTACAACTGAGATCAAATACATATTTATAACAATTCAATCCTAACTGTTTTCTAACTGTTCTTGATTTCTTGACTTCTTAATTTCTTGCTTCTTTTATTCTTTACGTTGTTTTTTCTTCGTATGTCCACTGCATGGCTGAGCATGTGCATTGTTCCTGTCGGGATTTCTGAGACAAATATTCTACAAAGGGCCCCCAAACTATTAGAAGCAAGAAGGCAAGCATTGACAAGCTGAAGGAACCACCGATGTTGTACAATAGTGAAAATGATTGAGTATTGAATCACTTCTCGAATTCGAGCACACCAAATTACCCAAGCGCCAACCAAAAATTTGATGACATGGTCATAAGCAACCCCTAGCTCCAACACATGCATATTGATCCAATCATCAAGACTAGGGGCAAAAAAAGTTTCATTAACATCATCAAATATTAGACACCAAACAGGCGACACCCAGATGCAATCACAAATGACATGTAGGACCGATTCAGAATGCCTGCCACATCTAGAACAAATAGGGGAATCTGCCATACCTTTAATCGCAGGAGATTTGTAGGCAGGCGTTGCCACCGAATCTGCCAAAGGAAAAAATGGAATTTCTGAAGCCCATTAAGCTTCCAAATTTGCACCCATTTCCTCGAAGGGTCAGTGGGACAAGGAATGCCAGTAATGAATTCGTAACCAGATATCACCGTATACGAACCCGTCGTCGACTCCCCCCAAATTAGGGAATCGACCCTAGACACATCGCAAGAGGTAGGAATGGTGACAATCCTCTTCCGTAGCTCACAAGATAAAGGGGTGTGTAAGATAGAAAAGTCCCATTGACCTTCATCAGAGAGTAGGTCACTGACCATGAGATGTCTATCCCTGTCATTAATAGTATGTACATGTCTAGTAAGGGGCAAGTCAGCGCACCATCTATCAAACCAAATTGAGATATGATGGCCAGAGCCAACCCGCCATAGGAAGTCATCCTTCAAGAAAGGAAGAGATTTATAGTGATGAAATTGAATCTAACAACTGATATAGTCCCATCTGATCTGAATATTGTCTCTATGGTTTTAGGCTTTTGTTTAATCAAGACATAGACTAGATTGCTTTAAGATAACACTGTCATTCAAACCTACATATGAAAGCATATCCCGGAGTCCTAGCACATAAGCATTGAAGAGTATTAAACTAGACTTTGTTAAATCATCGCTCCAAAAATTTTGCAGTCTTTTACCTCTTCTCAATTCCTGTCATGTATCACTAAAGATGAGTTCTTGGCTCGTTTGTTTGATAAAAATAGTAAAATATCCTTATTAATCTATCTTTTAATGAATCTAACTCACATGAACAAAACGTATGTCATGGACTTTATGTACTGATTGAGGTCCAATGAGAAACTTTAACTAAGTTTAAGGATAATCTGTCAAAAATGAAAGTTTAAGAATTAATGTGCACCTAATAACATCAAAGTTCAATGACTAATTTACTTATGTACTCCAGTTAGTGAGAGCAAATAGTTTTCTTAAGCTTTTATTTTTATAAAAATTAAATTCTTGAAAATTTAACTTTATAGATGGTAAAATTAAAAATATATTTAATCAATAATTTACTTTCAAGGGATCTGTTGCTTCACAACATCCATGCCTATATAAGTGTGTAACATCCAAATTAGAGACAAGATAAACTACACCACAGAAATTAGAAATACGTCCATGTCCGTACGTATGTGCATAAGTACACTTCCATTATATAAGAAAACAAGAATCCCATCGATACACTGTATATCGCATTATTTGCAATTTAAAAGAAAAGAATCGTGTAGATAGGTCGGCTTGCCTGGCTAGAGATAATAGACCAACGCCACAATAGATTCATCTAAGGCAGGCTCTATTTCTCGCGCCGTTTCCTCTTCGGCTTCATCTTCTCACACCTAAAGCACGCGTGCGGGCCGCCCCTTATTTCCAAATTCATGCTCTATTGTTTGGTATATCTTTTCTTAACTCCTCTGTCACCTTATGTAACCAATTATATATATAAATGTATAGACATATACAAAGTTGAACATTATGATTGCAAATGTCTTCCAACTCTTCCAAAAAAAAAAAAAGGTTGATCCCCGACTCCAAGGGCCCCCAGTCGCAGGCCCGACCATCGCTGGAGGATTGAATTACGGTCTGATCCTGAGCAGCCCCCTAATAGAGCGGTCCATTTCTCTCATTGCTGAAAATCGAACCTAGGACCCTCTTCCAACTTATCCTGTTAGTTGGCCACTCAGGCAACCCTTGCGGGCATTATGATTGCAAATGTCATTTGATGAACATGAAGCCCTATTAATCATATATCCTTTACCAATCATAGCTGCATCGATAGGTATGGTTAACGACCCTAACTGCCACCAAATTAAACATTAAAGCGTACGTATTTATTGACCTTTTGATTCTACGCCACTCGCACATATCAACAAAATCTTTCCCACATCCCTCTTTTGTTTACAGATTTCGTTGATTTAGAGCCAGTTTTTACAACATGAACGTAAACCAAACTTTTCCCAGTACATTACGTGTTAGATTTTAAAGTTAATATTTTCAATTTATTTCAACTCACTCCTAAGAAACCAAAACTAACCCATTCCAAGTTCAAGTCTATGACGATTTTAAAGAAAGAAACAAAGTTATTTATGGAACACAGCATCCATGATAGTCTGTTTCCTAATAATTTTAAAGAAAGAAAAAATTTTATTTGTCTCTTTTTCCTATGCATTATAATATTTAATTAGGAATCTGAATTCAAAGTTTTAGTTTCCTAAGTACATTTTAATTGTTTAGTAATTCGTTCTGAAAATTCAAAATAAACAACTGATCATTAATCTAATAATACCTGGATCACGATTTCCGCTTACACAGAGAGCATCTGCACAGAGATCTTGAGGACAAGCACACGTGCCAAAGCGCGTGATCGTAGGGCCACTCAGTCAAATAGTTCAGGGAAGACGGTATATATTGCTTTTTTCAAAGGTCAACTATTTGTCTCCTCAACGTGGGTCCCGTAGTCGCCAACAAATAAACAGGTAATATATCTCCACGTCATCCATGCTAGCCTACAATATAATGGAATTTGAAAAAACCCTACCTAATAACATAACACAAACATGTACAGTTTCTAGTCTGCACCACAAAGAAGCATCCAAGCTTCTTCTTCTTCTTCCTCGTCTCTGCATATACCGCTGCAAACTCTCTCTCTATGTATATCTCTCCTTGAGATCTTCCCCTTGAAACACCATCCTGTTTCTTCACTTTCACTTCTTCTTAGTTTTAAAACCCACTTCCAGTCGTTAAAACCTCTCCCCCTCTCTCCCGCATCATCACTCTCCAGCTACTATCTGCTCCGTAACTGAGTCTACCTTTAGTGGCTTGGTACTGGTAAAAAGCTGCTCATGTTCATTATATGCTCTGGCCGGATTGCATGGACGGTCTATTAATGTGGCCTTTACCTCTTTCTTACTTTTTACATGCATTTTCTTTTTGAATACCATCTTTCTTCCTCTGCAGCTTTTATCAAACCTCTGTACATCTCATTACTTACTCCCATTTCAGATTCATTTCCTTATCATTTCATTTTGGTCTCCTTTGAAGTTATCCCATTAATACATACAAACTAATGGCTTCTTCTTGCAACCCACAAAAGCGCTTTTTGTTTGAGCGAAAGACACTGATGCTCAAAGATTTTCTTCTCGATGATCTAAGTTCATGCTCATCCAACGGCTTCAGATCGTTCCCCCGTCGACAGTGTTGCAGCACGGTCCGATTGCTCCTCGAAATCGATCTCAAATCCAATCACCACCCTTACTCCAAACCCATCAAGCGGCAAAATCTCAAAGGAAACAGCTTATACAAAAGAGCATCAGGCGCCGTGATTAACGCCGTAAAACTACTTCGGTTTCCATCCTCCATCAAGTCTCCATCTCTACAAGAAAGAACTGGAAAAGGGTCGTTTCTGCGGCGGAGTTTATCCCGGAGGTTGTTCATAAAGAAAGTTGATAAAAAGGAGGACAGGATCACACAGTGGAAATCGTTCCGGGAGTTCCTGGAGGATAAACAAGAACCGGCTAATCAACAATCCATTCCCCAGACCACCGCCACTGAGGTGATTCATGTCAGACATTCAGTGAGTTCAAGCAGCAATATTAAAAGTAACAGCTGGACGGATAGCGAATGTACGGGGGAGAGTGATAATTCTGAGTTTTACAAAACGTCAAACGACGCCGTAGAAGAGAAAAAAGAGTCACTACCTAAGGATATTGAAGTCGACGAGAGGGTAGGCGTCACGGACGGTGAGGATTCCGCCATCAATTACTCGACCGACACTCCAAAGGTGATTTTTCATTTAATGTTCTGTTACCCACGTGTGTGTTGGTAGCTCTAAAGGCAAAGGTGACCAGTACTTGCCATCACATTGTCTGTTATTGTTACCACTTGGTAGTTGTAGCTTCTCTTGATATTGTCCCATTTGCTATTTCCACTCCGAACGGAGCGTCAGTTGCTTCAATAGGAATAATTACATTTTTCTGAAAGTAGATTAAGTCATTGGCTAAGCTTTGAAAGGTACGAATGTGGTGTCAAA
The DNA here is from genome assembly GCA_027563865.1 of Erythroxylum pelleterianum. Lineage (NCBI taxonomy): Eukaryota > Viridiplantae > Streptophyta > Magnoliopsida > Malpighiales > Erythroxylaceae > Erythroxylum > Erythroxylum pelleterianum. The sequence goes on from JAOQMR010000213.1 coordinate 24,909,648, forward strand.
AATCAGTAGGATGGTGTACATTATTTATCATCAGAATTGCTTATTGAAGGATTTCTGAATTTTATTGTGTTTGCATTGAGAATTGGATGTGGACCTGTGCTGCATAAATTTCACATTGGGAGCATAAAACGGTACATTTTCTGGGTCCTAGAACTAACTGCTGTCGTGAGCTTCGAGGCCTTCGATCTTGCTATGTGTGATTTGTTACGAGATCTACGGCGACAAAACTCGCGGGAGCATTTAGTTTCGTGGGCAAGAGACTACATATTTGATTAATTAAACATTACACTTTCAAAAGTTTCTACATCGTCTGTTGTTTTCTTCTTTTTTTTTTTTTCCTTTCCTGATACTCTGATGGCGTTAACAGATGTGGCGAAACGAAGAGGAGAAGGAACAATTTAGTCCAGTGTCTGTGTTGGACCCTCCATTCCAAGATGAAGAGGAAACATACTCTCCTGTTGAGCCTAGCCTTGTCCGATTGGAAGGTAATCTTCTCCCCTGCCCACCAAACTTCATTTCAGGCTAACGTATATTTTTTCTTTCCATAATTAAACTTATATAAAAGACAAATAGAAAATTGTTACACCCCCTTTTGTGATTAAAATGGACAAATTAAACACGCAACGCTTAATCGGTTTAAAGAATAATTTATTTAATTAGCAATCATTTGATTTAGTTTCTATTTTATTAATAATTTAAATTTTAAATAAAAAGACCTGAATTTTAATATTGTTATAGTTATATTTTATTATTGATAATAATTAAATAATATTTTATTAAAATAAATAATTTAGTAAGCAATATTTATTTATGAATACATTTTCTAATTATTAAACTAATTTTATTTGAAATTTATGTACTTAAAATATCTAAGATTTAAAGTATATTTATTAAATTTAAAATTTTTATTTTTAAAATAAAACATTTATAATTTAAATAATTAAATAAGATGAATCATAATTTTATTAATAATCATATGACATATATTTAATTGAAAATAAATCAAATTATGACAGGAAAACAAAAAAGTAGTTTTTTAAATGTTTTATTATGATTTATGATCATCAGTTCATCACAATTTATTAATAGAAACTTGTCTCATTTTTCCTTTTTAATTTTGCCCTTCCCTACTTTTGTTCAAACGGTGGATTCTACAACAGGAACCAAGCAGAAGCTTAGAAGCTTTGAGAGCCTCACTCGACTAGTTTCAGTGGACTTGGAAAAGCGATTAGCGTTGGCAGAGTCAGAGGATGCGTCCCTGGAATCAATGTCCATCCACATGAACAACTTCAATGAAATGCAGGAAGAACAGTACCAATCAGAAAAAGAAGCGCAGGAGCTGCTCAACCTCGTGAAAGCAGAAACACAACATAATAGCTTATTACTATGTAGGACAGAAGCTTTGTTTTTAGATTTTTTCAGGGAGATGCTGGAGCAAGATAAAGCAACCGAAAGTGTCTCATCAATATATGAAAAAGATCAAGTGTTGAAGGTAGTGGAAGATTGGGTAAAGGGTAATCCTCAAGAAACTTTTCTTGGGTGGGAAGTGAAGAATGGAAGACATACCTATCTCAAGGATTTGGAGAAGAACGGGAAGTGGAGAAATGTGGAGGAAGAAAAAGAAGAGGTGGTTTTAGCGTTGGAGCAACATGTTTTCACATCTTTACTCAACGAGGCATGTCTTGACATCTTGTAGTCGATCCCAGCTAAGCTTTGTTTAATCCATCTTTACAATTCCGAATGCAGACTAGCTTAATAGTTAATTAATGCACACATCGTAAATCATAAATCCGAACATATTAGATGTTTTGAGTTCAAGCTTTCAAACATCGTTAGGCCCCATCATCATTTGGGCCTGTGATTATCAAAGCCCATGAGGGGACCCAACTAAGAAAATGGTGGCACCAACTACCAAATCCTATTCTTTCGTAAGCGATATTGCATTGTAATCCAATATTTTATTAAATTTTACCTGATGGATGGATGTCCTTTTTGTTTGGATATTTAATGGAAAGAAAAACGTGGGTATAAAGTGTTAGTGAAAGTAGCAATAATAATTAAAATGGAACAACTTATTTGAAATGCAAGGCGTCGTAAAAATTATTATCTTAAGTCGAAAAATTTCCCTCTACAGTGCAGCAGGACAACAGGATCCGACTCCAGTTAACACCTTTTCCACTAGCTTCGGTACACTCCAAAGGGTGGAATAAGAATTGTCTCCAAAAGTAAAGGAAGACAGATAAATGTAGAATTTGTACGTAAGACAAAATAAATATGTAAGGAATTTGTATGTAGAGGAAAATGCTTGAGTTGGATGGAGCAAATAAAGATGCGTGATAGAAGAAAAAAAATAGAAAATGAGTAGTGTTCAACGATCTCATTATTGAGCAGATACATGACTCCTATATATAACATAAACAACGTATACATTGGCAATAGGAGAAATGAACGTGGAGCATAATAATGGCTAAACATTATAGCTATTAAAGGATAATAATGAGGTTGACAACTGTAGGGTCCAAGTTATGGACTAGTAATGCCAACACTCCCCCACTTGGTCTAAAACTTAGAGAAACAAAGTGTAACAATTTAGGAGAAAAATAGGTGAACAACCAGGTGAACTAAGTCTTGAACCTGTTGTCTAAGAAAATCGGAGTCATAACTTGCTAAAGAACTAACAACCTCAAAATGCCCTGATCTCATGATCGTTCTAAAGAGATAGCCCAAATACTCTTAAAGGAGAGTGGCTAGCCCCCCACAATCACGTAAGTGAGTCCATCAATTGTGTACTGCTCACACCATCCAAACTTGGGCTATGGAACTCATTAAGGATTATACAGTCCAACCTTATCAAATGCAGCAAAGTCATGCGAGGGATACAATTCAACAACTGAATATATCTCAGTATTATTCCACAAACAACGTACAAGTAAGTAGTGACACATAACTTTGTTTGACCCATTGAACTTGGTTTCCCAAGTCGGGTGTCCATTATGAGGTTACTACACAATTGGGCTCAACTACATCCCTTTAGCATACTCTGAAACTAATTTTCTACTCAAATCTTGTGTAAACGGATCCATTAAATTTCTCTTTGACTTGACATAGTCTAGAGAAATTATATCATGTCTAATTAAAGTACAGACAATTTTATGTCTCGATCTAATATGTCTACTTTTGCCATTATATACCTTGTTCTTGGCAACATAAATGGCAGCCTACGAATCACAATGAAGGAAAACAGAAGGACTTGGTTTTTCCCAAAGCAGGATATCTAATAAGAGATTCCTTAACTACTCAGCTTCCCATCCTGCCAACTCCAAAGACATAAACTCAGCCTCTATTGTTAAACTCGCAATACATGTTTGCATGGATGATTTCCAAGACACTGCAACTCCTGCCAAGGTAAAAACATAACCACTGGTAGAGTGTATATCATCACTCTCCGTAACCTAGTTAGCATCAAAATATCCCTCCAATACAGGAGGATGACTACCAGAAGATAATCCATAATGTATAGTACCTTTCAATACCTCCACAAACGAATCAATGCATTCTAATGCTCTTAACTAGGATTATGAGTATACCTACTAAGTCTACTCACGCAGTATGCAATATCAGGACGAGAATAGTTCATTAAGAACATCACACTACCAAGAATTTTAGCATACTCAGCTTGGTTTACATTGTTACCAATATTTTTCTTTAAAGCAACACTAATATTATAAGGAGTTTTGACTGGATCAACATTATAGTAACTGAACTTCTTCAAAATTTTCTCAACATAATGAGTTTGGTTTAACCTAAAACTAGAGTCAATTCTATCAACTTTGATTCCTAAAATAAAGTCCACAAGTTCAAGATCTTTCATATCAAAAGAAGACTTTAGCAAACTCTTAGTAGTATCAATAATAGATAAACTAGTACAAAAATAAGCAAATCATCCACGTAAAGGGTTATGATTACACAACCATTGGAAGTAGATTTCACATAAATGTTAGCATCACAAGAGGTGAAACCATGTTTGAAAATCTCACTTTCAAATTTTTTATGCCACTGTTTGGGTGTTTAAGTCCATACAAAGACTTAACCAACTTACACACCTTTTGCTCTTGACCAGGCACTCTAAACCCCTGGGGCTGGACCATATAAATTTTCTCATCTAGATCATCATTCAAGAAAGTTGTCTTAACATCCATTTGGTGCACATGAAGCTTAAATATCGAGGCAATAGCAAATAACATGCTTATAGATGCAAATTTAGAAATAGGAGAGTAAGTATAAAAAAAAGTCCATTCTTTTTATTTAAATCCTTTAATCACAAGTCTTGTCTTGAACCTCTCAATGGTTCCTTCAAATATTAATTTCTTTTTAAAAATCCACTTACACTCCAAAGGCTTACACCCTCGAGGTAGATCAACTAAAACCCAAGTTTTATTAGACATGATTGACTAATTCATTATCTATGGCTTCCTTCCAAAACGTAACATCCACAGATCTCATTGCTTCCTTATAAGTTTTGGGATCTTCCTCAATAATATAAGTCACCACAAAAACATCATCTAGCTCCTCAGGTTTTGTCACCACAAAGGAAGTAATAAATTCATAACCGAAACTAGTGGGTACTCTAGCTCTTTTGCTTCTTCTTAGTTCAACAATTTTCTCTTCCTTTATGTCATCATTGGTAGAAGAATTAGGGACAAATTCTTTAGGGATTTGCACACTCACTTTCATAGGAAATATATCTTTGAAGAACACTGCATCTCTTGACTCCATAATTGATTCGTAAGTGCTAGACCCCTCTTCCTTAACCATAAATCTATAGGCAGCACTATTAGAGACATATCTCACAAAAATTGAATCAACGGTCTTAGGACCAATTTTCTTCCTATTATGTTTAGGTAAAGCAACCTTAGCAAGACACCCCACACTTTCAAAAAATGCAAGTTAGGTAGATAACCTTTCCAAATTTCATACAGGGTTTGATCTAGTTTCTTATGAGGAACTTTGTTTAAAACATAACAAGCTAAAAGAATAGCTGAAATCAACATTGCATTCATTATGTCCTTGAGTGTTCAATTTTTTCTCTCTATTATTCCATTTTTTTAGGAGTATAAGGGCTGAAAGCTCATGAATAATACCAAATTTTTTCATAAAAATCAGCAAAAAAATTAGTATTATACTCGCCACCTCAATCAGACCTTAATCTCTTAATTTTTCTTTCCAATTGGTTCTCAACCTCAGCTTTGCATTTCATAAACATTTCCTCTGCATCACTTTTATTTTTCAATAAGTAAATCTTATTACATCTAGAACAATCATCCACAAAGGAAATATAATATCCCATGCTTTCATTACTCATACAATTTTTAAAATCACCCAAGTTTGTGTGAATTAAGTCTAACAATTGTGACTCTCTCTCGGTCACTGATTTAAAAGGTTTCTTAAAGTGTTTAGCCTCAACACAAATTTGACATTTTTTCATTTCATTAGTGAATTGGTTAGGTAACATGTTTAAGTTTTGCATGCTCTTAACACATTCACATGCCCAATTCTAGAGTGTTATAGGTCTAAGGACTCAACAATATAAGCAGAAGAAGTGGATGCATTCATTTTAACATCAAGTACAAATAAGCCTCCATTACAAAAACCTTTTTCCAACAAAGTTCCCATTCTTAGTCAAAACTAGCTTATCATAATCAAAGGTTAGTTTAACTCCGAATTTGTTAAGCAATGCACCAGAAATCAAGTTTCTATGTACATCAGAAACAAATAAAACATTTTCTAATGTCAACACTTTTCCAGAAGTGAGTTTGAGAGTCACCTTCCCAACTCCTTGGACAAGAACTTTGTTGAAGTTGCCCATGTATACAAATTCACTATTAGTAGCATCATTCAACTCTTTAAACAGGTCCTTGTTGGTGCAGATGTGGCGTGTAGCTCCTGTGTCAACGATCCACTCGACCAAATTTCCATTAAGGTTGACTTAGAACACCATAGCAATAATGACCTCCTCGTCATTACTAGCTTCAACCATATTAGCTTGAGGCTTACCAAAACTCTTCTGGTCAGCCCGTTGGTACCCTGTCTGGTTTCCTTTCCCAAACTTTCGTGGTTTCTGGCCTTGACCTTTCTTCTCATAGTTGATTCTAGCTTGAAAATTGGTAGTAGGATGGCCTAGCTTGTGGCACCACCAACAGTCACTATCAATCCTTTTGTGCTTAAACTAACCCTGCTTGTTGTTGAAGGGCCTATTTTGTCCAAGCTTGTTGTTGAAAGGCCTATTTTGTCCATCATTCTTCTTGAAGTTATTAGCGTTTCTATGTTCTACCATATGAGCCTTAACAGTAGGGACACAGGTGAGTGTTTTGGTCTTATCTTGTGCACGGTTGACATCCTCAATTTTTATATGTCCTATCAACTCTTGAAGCTTCATGTCTTTCTTCTTATGTCTCAACTAGTTTTTGTACTCATTCTACAAGGCAGGTAGTTTCTCAATAAGAGCGTTAGTTTGAACAACTCACACATGTTCATACCCTTGGTAAGGATTTCGACTAGATTTTAATACTCATATAGTTGGTCCATAATAGGCTTATCATCAACAACGGTAAATTTTAACTAATTAGTAACAACATATTTCTTAGTACTGGCATCATCCGTCCCATATTTCACTTCTAAAGCATCCCAAATTTCCTTAGTAGTTTTGTACTTGCAGTAGATATTAAACAAAGAGTTGATTATATGGTTGAGTAACACTCCCCTAACAGTACAGTTATCCTTAGTAGTCTTAAGGCCAATATTGTCACTAGGGATCTTTTGAAACAATACATAATCCATTTCATATTATTGAAAGTAAAACAAAATTTTCTCAGACCATCATTTAAAATTTCTCCCATCTAGAGGCTCGAATCTAGTTAGATCAGTTGTAATTTTTGGGGCTATGGTGATAGGGTTGAACCTATATGGTTAACAGTAAGTGATCCCATTTGCAGATGACATATTAAATCCAAACGCAGAAATATCTCACACGAAATAAGCAAGCAATACGAACAAAACAACACCGTATTCTGACATCTACCAAATTAAATACGCACCAGCAAAATTGCAGTAAATTCCAACAAACGATAGCAACATAATAATTTTCTGACTTAGATTGCTAGTGGAAGTAGCAATAATAATTAAAATGGAACGACTTATCTGAAATACAAGGCGTCGTGAAAAATCACTGCCCTAGGTCAAAAATTTCCCCTCTACGGTGCAACAAGACAATGAGATCAGACCCTAGGGTTAACACCTTTTTCACCAGCTTCTGTGCACTCCAAAGGGTGGAGTAAGAACTATCTCCGAAACTAAAGGAAGGTAGATAAATGCATAATTTGTGCATAAGACAAAATACGTATGTAAGGTGTTTGTATGTAGAGGAAAATGCTTGAGTTGGATGGGGTAAATCAAGATACGTGAGAGAAGACAAATAGAGAAAATAAGCAGTGTTCAACGGTCTCATTATTGAGCAGATGGATGACTCCTATATATAACAGAAACAATGTATACATTGGCAATATGAGAAACGAACATTGGAGCATAATAATGGCTAAACATTGTAACTGTTAAAGGATAATAATGAGGTTGACAACCATAGGTCCAAGTTATGGACCAATAACACCAACATAAAGAAATCAATTTCACTTTCCTTGTCTTAATAATTAATAATTCAAGTACAGAGCATGAGTTTGTACATATTATTTGGTAATTTCCAATCTCTCTCTTTCTATGGAGCAACTAACAAGTAGGTGGAGCCCTTAGGTGAAGAAAAATTTGAAAATAATTTTAAAAACTATGTAATTAATTTTGTGAATGGGAGAGTAATTTAGAAATTTTAACATAATATAAGGACTAAATAATTAAAGTGGACAAAGATGGTTGGAGGAGTGGGGGAAAATAGGGAAAAAATTTAAAGACTAAATAGTCAAAATGAGTGGAAGAGTGATGAGAAACTAAAAGGAAAATTGGATTAACAGAAATTAACAAAACAAAGAGAAAATTATATCCAACTTAGTGCACTTTCTAAGCTTCATTAACATTGAATCCTTTCAATCAAAGTTTAAATGTGAAAATTATATCCAACTTAAGAATTATTATTTAAATTGGATATTGGACAAGTTTATTTATTTTTATATATGATTAACAGTTTTTTGTTTTGATATAAAATATTCATTTAACAAATTATTAATTTTGATTAAATTTGAATGCTTTGATAAATTAAAATATTATTAATTATATACAAAAATTAATTAATTCTAAGTAATCTAATATCTAATTTAGACAATGCTTCTTAAATTATACATAACTTTCTCATTTGAATTCTATGAAAACTTGGAGGAGCTCTAAAAATTTTATCTTTTAAGTTATTTAAGAAAATGTGAAGAAAATGATTAGATACATGATCATATCTTAGGGCATTTTTATTAAATAAACAACTTCATGAATGACACAACCTAGAACAAGAGCATGTCCAAGGTCATATTATTAACTTCTTTTAAGAAAATTAAAAATAATAAAGTTTTAGATCACTTCCCAAGATTTTTGTATCATTTTGAATTATTTTAATCAGAATTTAAATGAGAAAGTTATGTCCAATTTAAAGTGTGTTATCTAAATTAAATATTAGGCAAGTTATACATAATTTGGTTTTATATAAAATTAATAATATTTTGTTTTAATCTAAAATATCCATTTGAAAATTAAGAAATTTAAATCATAGTAGACTGATTTGTTAAATTAAACCAAAATATTATTAATTATATATAAATTTAAATTAAGTTTAATTAATCTCATATTCAATTTAAACAGTACTTCTTAAATTATGCATAATTTTCTCATCGGACTATAGATTAAGATGATTGGAGATTATATAGAAAGCTTAATAAGAGATCTAAAGCTTTTAACATTTGAGTTTTTTTTTTTAAATGTGAAGAATATGGCTATGTCTCATAATGTGTTCATTAAATAAACAACTCTATAAAGGACAAACCTTAGGGTATGGGCTTGTTCCATGCTGTATTCTTCACTTGTTTTAAAAGAATTCAAAATAAAAAAGTTTTACAGGCTGTTTGGAACACAGTGAATTGAATTCATTAACGAATTGAATTCAATTACATTAATAAGATTGAATTGAATTCAATTTACACTGTTTGGAACAAATCCAGTAATATTAGAATTGAATTCAATTACACTGTTTGG
>JAOQMR010000213.1:24967359-24977602 GCA_027563865.1 Erythroxylum pelleterianum
AGTTTTCAGGTTTGAGTTCAGCCCAGCTTCCAGCCACCACCAGTATTAGTTCAGCGGTCAGATGCACTATAGTGTGCTAGAACCAATGGTCAGTCAGTAGGTCTCGGGAATGGGCCATCAGTCAGGGCTCATCACCCTGGACGATTGGGCTCCGGGGGCGGGGTCCGACACCAGATATGCTTCTCCTGTGGGAGGGTCAGATAAGGGGCCCCGACTTGCCCCACGAGACCGCCTGAACCACCCACGCAGGAACATCCCCACATTGAACTGGTACCGTCCAACCCACTCGACACCCGTCCTGAATCGTCTTTAGATGGATTCCGACAGGAGAGTTATAGGCCATGGATGCAAGTGTTTCGTCGTCCTTGCCACCCACCGACACCCTCACCGACACAACAACTAGATCGCACTAAAGATCCCCATTAAGCCGACGCCAAGGGCTCGAGATTCACAGCTCTGACCGATTTAGAGCCGTTGGAGAAAGGAATAGACATACCTCAATCATGTGACGCAACCCCGACCTCTGCTCTTCAACGTGCAGCGAACTAAACCCAAATCAAGAAGAAATCCCTAAATCCATCGCTGCTTAAAGAGGGTCGATTAAAACAAGTGTCGTCTGCTGGGCGAAGTGGAGCGTTTAACGCCTGTCACCAAACGTCGTCGTATGCTTCACTTCAGTTCAAGGCCGTGGACCTAATTGGACAGGCCCAAATCCTGGATCAAAATCGATAGCCCCATCCTTTACCTACTTCTCAGCCCGCCCAACTAGCAAGCCCAAGGCCAAAACTGGCCCACGTGGCCCAATCCATACCATCCTACACAGATATTATAATTCACGATCAATCTTTTACTCTGCTCACACCTGTGGACTTGGACTGCGGGGACATGGACGAGGACCCCACTGAAGATCGTACTTACCCTGTCTCGCCTTCGGATGGTCAAATCCATAAAATACCCCCTCCGAGACCACCAGATTCGGACGAAGGTTTCATATCAGCCACGACAATAAATGTTGAACCTGATACTCAAATGAAGGAGCCTCCACCAGCCCTCATGCTAGTTCAGGGTCAGGTCCCGACTGACACTGAAGTCCGATTGCATACAGTTTTATTTCCCCAACCTTATTTTTATATCAATATTTATTTGGAATTGTCAAGGGGCTGGAAGTAGGACCTTCAAGCCTATTATCAAAAACTACATTTGACTTCATAAACCACGACTTATTGTTCTTGTGGAGCCTCAAATTAGTGGTGTTTGAGCGGATAAAGTTATTCGGAGCTTAGGTTTTACACAATCTTACAGGGTGGAAGTAAAGGACTTTTCGGGCGCATATGGCTTCTTTGGAATGCAGATATTGTGGTCCCCATTCTGTTAGCTCACCGCCAATTTGTGCATGCCAATGTTGAGTGGGACCACTGGTCGTTCGCTTTCACAGCAATTTATGCTAGCCCTACATATTCGTTACAAAATTATTTATGCCAATACCTGCAACTACTTTCTAGGATTACCGACAAACCTTGGCTTTTGGGTGGGGACTTTAATGCCAAGCTGGAAAGTACTCATAAACGAGGCAGCTCTCACCTACAACCTACTGTTAACTCCCACTTTCGGGATTGTGTACAAAGTTGTCAGCTTCAGGATCTAGGATTTTCAGGATCTCGGTTCACCTGAAGGAGAGGCAACATACTCGCTAGATTAGACCGGGCCTTATGGTTGAGTGACTGGCATTCTACCTTCCAGAACACTATAGTCACTCACCTACCTTTCCTGAAATCAGATCATCAACCTCTCTTAGTGACTCTCAACAACACTGTGCATTCTCCTTCGACCACTCGTTCCTTTCAATTTCAATCCTCTTGGTTGACGCATGCTGGCTTTTGTCAATTTGTAGCAGAAAATTGGACCCCTCCCAGTCCTGATTTCAGCAATGAGATTAGAAACTTTCGGAACCACTACAACAGTGGAACTATACCGCATTTGGGAACATTTTTTTACCAAAAAAACGTCTTTTGGCATGACTTGCATGCATTCAATAGCACCTAGAAGATGAAGACTCGATCTCCCTCCGAGAGCTTGAGGAACATCTCCGAATAGAATTGGAGCACATCCTATACTAAGAAGAACTATACTGGCACCAACGATCCAGGTGTCAATGGCTAGGCTAGGGTGATTGAAATACCAAGTACTATCATGCAATCACCATGGCCAACAACGGCAATCAAGGACTACCTCCTTGACCGATGAAACAGGCAATGTGCTGTCAGATCCTTGAAGCATCAGAAGACTAGCTCAATATTTCTTTGCTCAACTTTATATGGCGGATAGCCCTTATCCGATGGATCAGCAGCTCCATAGACAAGGTCCCTATCTTTCCCTCCAAGCTAAAGCTAATTTGGATCGACCTCTCCATCCTGATGAGATCAAAACGACGTTCTTTACTATGGCACCTAACAAGGCCCCAGGATTTGATGGCTTACCTGCTTTATTCTTCCAGTCTCAATGGGATATTGTGGGCCCTTCCCTGACTTTATTCTTCCAGCGAATTTTTAGACAAAGTCTGGGAATCTGGTTTAAACCGCACAATTCTGGTTCTTATACCGAAGATCCCGTCTCCCACTTCGATCAAGCAGTTCCGACCCATTACTTTATGCTCAGTAATTTACAAAGCAATTACCAAAATCATTGTTAATCGTCTTAAACCTTATCTTGAAGATCTGATAGCTCGCACCCAATGCAGTTTTATCCCAGGGCGCGTGATTACGAATAATATTATTATCACCCAAGGAGTCATTCACACCATGAAAAGGAAAACAGGTCGAAAAGGCATGATGGCTATAAAAGTGGACCTTGAGAAAGCTTATGACCGTCTCTCATGGGATTTCATCCAAGACTCCTTATTCAATATAGGCATTCCCGAGTCACTGATTAATCTCATTATAAAGTGTATTTCCTCGGCATCCCTACAAGTCAGGTGGAATGGCGAATTTAGCGAGGCCTTTAGGCCATCTCGAGGCATTCGACAAGGCGACCCCATATCGCCCTATCTCTTCGTCCTATGTATAGAACGTCTAGGACAATCAATCATTAATGCGGTGACACAAGGCAGATGGTGCCCTATTAAATTAAGTAAAAACAGACAACCACTCTCCCACTTGTTCTTCGCTGACGACCTCATCCTTTTCTCAGAAGCCTCTATGGATCAAGTGGACATTATTTGGGATACCTTAAATCCTTTTTATGCTGCTTCAGGACAACGTGTCAGCCAAGATAAATCTAGATGCTTCTATTCAAAGAATATTCCTACCTCGACGGCTCACTTTTTAAGCAATGCACTGGGCTTCATACAGGCACAAGATTTAGGACGTTACCTAGGCGTTCCTCTTCTACACGACCGGGTAAACAAGAAAACCTATCAATATATTTTGGACAAGGTTCACCAACACTTATCATGTTGGGCTTCCAAACTGTTGTCTTTTGTAGGACGTCTCACTTTAGCTCAATCCGTTATAGCTGCTCTTCCAAGCTATACCATGTAGATGGTTCGGCTGCCCCGCAGTCTTTGCGATGCGTTAGAGAAGTTAATACGGCAATTTTTGTGGGGATCGTCTAATGGTCACTAGCGGATTCTCTTAGTTAATTGGGAGAACTTTTGCAAACCAAAAGAGACGGGGGTCTTGGCATACGAAAAATCCATGAAACCCATGATGCCTTCTTATCCAAATTAGGATGGACCTTGATTACCAAGCCGAATGCTTTATAGGTTCAAGTTCTCACGACAAAATATAACTTTGATGTTAAAAATCCCCCACCACTATCGACATAACCGGCAGATCCATGATCTGGAAGAGCATAAAAACCACCTGACACCTAGTGCTTTAGGGCATGAAATGGGTGATTGGAGATGGCGCTAAGACCCGATTATGGCTGGACTCTTGGGTCCAGGGCATGGGACCTCTTATTAACCATACAACCACCACTATTCCTCCTCCTTCTAATAACTTCAACGTCTAACATTTTGTTGACAGAGACGGGAATTGGAATTAGGATGCATTTCAAGCTTATCTCCCGACATCGATCTGCAGATCAATAGCAGGAACTTCCCCCCCCAAAGCACTACCTAGGGCAGAATAAATTAAGATGGGGAATATCAGACACTTGACAATTCACTGTCGCTTTTACTTATTCCATGTTAATAGATCGCGAGGACACAACACCTTCTAGACTTTGGAAGGTAATTTGGCTCTAGAATGACCCTCAACGCATCCGAACCTTCCTCTGACTCCTTATTCAAGATCGGTTACTCACCAACCAACATCGGGTTAGAAGGCACCTCACTACGGATGGAACATGCTATCACTGTGAACTTGATGAATCCTCGCAGCATACGGTGAGAGACTGCATCAAAGCTCGCCAAGTATGGAACAACTTCCCTCCTCACCTAGTGAATAATGATTTTTTCACTATGCTGCTTCGACAATGGCTTAGCACAAATCTCCAACACCACCAAAGTGTGTTTGGGCAGGATTGGTTGATCCTCTTTGGGGCTACTTGCTGGCTCTTATGGACTTGGAGAAATATGACCCTCTTTGATGAGCATTTTATTTGGCTGTCCTCATCCATTTATGTTATTTTGTCTTATGCAGATCAAATCCGCAGGTCAGCTGCTTGGCAGAGGAGTGCTCTTTCAGGACCTTGCCCTCGACACGAGCAACTCATAGGCTGGTGCAAATCTCCTAGTAGGTGGGTCAAGTTAAACACGGATGGTAACGTTTCGCATTTTCAGCTACAGCCGGTGGCAGCCTCTGTGATAGTGCAAGTAATTGGCTTGGAGGTTTCATCCAAAATCTCGGTTGGTGCTCCTCGGTGTCTGCAGAACTCTGTTAAGTGTATACAGGGCTCACGTTCGTGTGGAACCTCAGATATCGCCGGATCGAACTTGAAGTCGACTCGATAGCGGCGATCAATCTCATTTCTTCCTTGACGAGCCGATCACAGATTCTCAATCTCATAGTTCAGGGTATTAATGAACTGTTTACTCGTAACTGAACTGTAGTACTTCGTCATATCTATCGCGAGAGTAACAGATGTGCTGACTAGCTAGCGAACTATGCTAAGCATTTTGATGTAGGCACTATTTATTTTGATACTCCGCCCATTGGGTGCCATGTACTCCTTCTAGAGGGTATGTCGGGACTCTGTTTCCCAAGACTTGTCATGTAATTTATTCTATTCCCTAAAAAAAATTGCCTCGTAATATATTTTGTAAAGTCTAATTCTCCGTACCATTATTTATACTATTATATTATATTTTAATGTTTTTAAAATTATTTATCAACAAAATGATAAATTTAATATATAAATTATAAATTTAATCCATAAAATAATTTAAATTTATTAAAACTAATATAATTTTTAAATATTAATTAAGATATAATTTTTAATTTAATCTTGTATAAAAATATAATTAAGTTTGCAATATTATTATTATTTTAAATAAAATAGTAACACGAGGGATATAAAGGCCTCGTTTGGTAGACAACTAATCAGTTATTTTTTTAGCTAATTAGTTGTCATCATCTGTTTGACTTTTCAAACAGCTATGAAAGCTGTTTGGTGAGTAGCTCTTCCAATAGCTGATTTAACATAAACAACTCAGCCAAAAATTTAAGTATTAAAAGTCAATTTTACCCTTTATGCAGTTATAAGTTAGAAATAAAATATTGCCTTAAAATGAAAATGAAAATAGAAAGAGTTGTATAAATTTTTCATAGATGATGAAACAGTACAGGTGAACATGACTTCTCTAAGATCTAAATTCTTATAAGAATATTCAACGAAATATTAAGATATATAATGTTAATACTCTTATAATTTTTTTAAAGTCACATCCTCATAAGTCATTTTTCACATAAATAGTTAATATTAAATAGCTAATTTTACCAAATATCTCTAACAAGCAACTAATGCTTTGGTCAAATCAGCTAATATAATCAGTTATCAGCTAACGATTAATGCTATCAACTGATTGCCAAACAGGGTGAAAGAGATCCAATATTACGTAAGCTTACTCTTAATTAGTAAAAAAGTTTTTTACAAATGTTCCACAGGGAAATAATAATAATAATAATAATAATAATAATAATAATAATAATAATAATAATAATGTTGTTGAAAATAATAATAATTAATTAAACCCTTAAGATATTATTTTAATAATATTTAAATGAAATATTTAAATTTATTTAAATATTAAAATATAAATTAAACCTTCAACCACAGTTTACTTGTCATTTGCGTGCGAAGAAAAAATTAGTCATTATTCATTTTCTTGGTGACTTTCTCAAAACTTTCAACGTCCGTACAAATAACTTTCCCCCTTCAATCGTTATTAGCTTAGATCTGACTCTCCCTCTCTCGATCCGGTATTTTTCTGTTTCACTTTTAGTTTTCTCAATTTTTAATTTAAAATTTATTTCTCTCGTTTTCTTTCTTTAATTTTTAATCCAAAGAGAGATTTCTCGCAGAAGTTAGTTTGATTTTGTTCTGTTTGTTTACAGTGAATCTTCCAGATGGCTGCTCCACCGGCGAGAGCTCGCGCTGATTACGATTATCTCATAAAGCTTCTCCTGATCGGGGATAGCGGTACGGTTTTTGTTTCCGACTTCATTTCGTGATAGGCAAATGAGATCTTCCCGTTCCCTTGCGTGTGAATCCTGTTTTGTTCCTAGTGACAGGTTCGATCGTCTAGAGATATGGCCTTGGATGTCTTTGTTTGTGCTGGATCTTGCTTTTAGAGTCCTGCATGTAACTTGCATTTGGATTGGTTAGCGGTGTAATGGTTGAATTTTTGGGAGTTACAGCTTTTTGAGCTTTGGTTTGACTTGTTTTTCGCGGTAATCTTGTAATATATTTGTTGAGCTGTGAAACAATGACGATGTAGACGAAAAAAAGGGAGAAATTTTTGTGAAGGAGATGTAGTACTAGAATGGTTTGATGGCTTGTGGTCATTATTTTGGGAAAAAGTTATTCTAGCAATGGATGGCATACACTGTCGGAGAATGCAAGTGTGGAAGTTATTGAGAAAGTGATTTGGTCCCTGAATAAATTCCCGGCGAATTGGCTCAGATCCGTGTAATGGACTTGTGTATAGTAGTTGTTAGCGTTCGAATCTAAAGGAGAACAGCAGAATGGATGCTAAAGAATTGTAGGCTTTGATTAGTTATGCTATAGATGATTTATCGAGTAGCATGTTTTGTTATCTAATGTTTAGAGCCTTTGTGATTGAGGGATATAATTGTCACCAACGTTTTTGGTGGGCTGAATTACAGGTGTGGGTAAGAGTTGCCTTCTGCTGCGCTTCTCAGATGGCTCCTTCACCACTAGTTTCATTACAACCATTGGGTAGGTAATTGTTGAATAATGATACTCAATGGACTTGTCTGTTTTTCATGTGTAGTAACAGTCTGATCTGTAAAGGATTTATCTTCTTACAGTATTGATTTTAAGATAAGGACAATTGAACTTGATGGAAAACGAATCAAACTGCAAATCTGGGATACCGCTGGTCAAGAGCGTTTTCGAACAATTACAACTGGTTAGTATTGTTCTCTGTTCTTGCTCTGTGAGGCTGGTTTTTGTTTATTACTTTTGCAGATAAGATTTTATGGAGAAGTGTCTAGCTCCATCAAGTTGTATAGAAAAATTCATAAATGGGGATAAACAAATACTTCTAGTCTCTTATCTGTTCCTGTACGACTTTTTCAATATACGAATTCAACTGGGGAAATTTATGGCAGGACATATTTTTGACTCTCTTTTGAATCAATTATTTACTACGATCGCTTCTATTCATAAAGCATTTAGTTCAAGTTAAATGAAGATGTGAGACAGAACTCGACTAATAACATGGTTGTTTGGATGGTTGCTTTGTTGAAAAGAAATTTGGCTACTGTAGAAGAGGAAATGGAGTTTGCTTTATGAATTTTTGAATTGGTTCCAGTGGAATATCTCCAATGGCTTAATAATTAGGAATCATTTTACTTATTTTAGATGCATATTAGGACTATCTAGTTGCATTTGCAGGTCCAGATCATTTTGGATACCTGTATAAATCACATTTTTATCCCTGCAAGTTTTGCACACTGTACTTCACAGGTTCTCAACCAACAATAACACAGATACTGGATTTTCCTGTTAGAGGCTGAAGAAATAAACCAAGTCACCTTGATGACCTGCCAAGTATATTGGTCTTTCACTATGGATGAAGCAGAAAGGTCACTTTGACCTT
Source organism: Erythroxylum pelleterianum (assembly GCA_027563865.1). Classification (NCBI taxonomy): domain Eukaryota; kingdom Viridiplantae; phylum Streptophyta; class Magnoliopsida; order Malpighiales; family Erythroxylaceae; genus Erythroxylum; species Erythroxylum pelleterianum. Next base: position 24,975,647 of record JAOQMR010000213.1, read on the forward strand.
CTCAAGCAAATATAGGCTTTCATAATGGGATATTTTGATCATCATAATTTTATAAATAAGTTTGTGCGAACTGTTTTCTGATGGTTTCAAAAGAGTCAAGGCTTTTATCTAGCAATTGTTTTCTAGAGTTTGGACTAATTGCATCTGTTTTCTCAATAGTCAAAATAATGATGATAACACCTGGTTCAGTAAACAACATGGCATGTTTAGCCTACTGATGAGCTTGCTCATAATGTTCTTTTATTTCTTGAGACGGTGGTTCTAAATCTTTGGCAAAGTTTCTTTTTTTTTTATTATTCTTTTCTTACAATTTCTAGTATATGTACTTCTATGAATGTATTTGAGGCATGTAATAGATATTATGCGCATATCTTGTCCCCTTAAATAAATTTGTGTCACCTTAGGGTCGGAAGTTTTCATTAATTTGATGGTTCAGAAATTGGGGTTTTGCTCTGGACCTCTTCTACCTTTCAGCTACCTTGTAATGTATTTCCTAATGTTGTAGTATATTTTCTTATATTTTCTCCCGGATTCTTCTCTGTTTCAGCTTACTATCGTGGAGCCATGGGCATTTTGCTTGTGTATGATGTCACAGATGAGTCTTCTTTTAATAGTAATAACTTACTAGACTCTTATCTTTTGTGGTTTTATTTTCTCTGATCTTCATTCATTTTCTTGATAGATTTTCTGTAACCATAACCATTTGCTCATTGACATCATCAGTGATTACTTTCATATGACCCTTAGGATGTCTAAGATCTTTGGTTGTGAAAAAAAGTTAATTCTTTTATTTCTCGTTGTTATATTTTCTTCAGTATAATTAACTTTTAAATTTTTTAGACATCAGGAATTGGATTCGTAATATTGAACAGCATGCTTCTGATAATGTCAACAAGATTCTAGTGGGCAACAAAGCAGACATGGATGAAAGCAAAAGGGTCAGCTATCTGTCTCACTTTGTTCTGGTTGTGCATGTGTTTATGTTTTTATTTGTTTGTTCACCAATGTGAATTTACTTGACAAGATTTTTCTTTAGGCTGTTCCAACCTCAAAGGGCCAGGCTCTTGCAGATGAGTATGGCATAAAGTTCTTTGAGACTGTATGTAAATTTTGATTTTGATGCTTAATTTCTTCGATTGTAGTTGATTCCATGTGCTAAAGATTCTATTAATTACAGAGTGCAAAAACTAACTTGAACGTGGAGGAGGTTTTCTTTTCAATAGCTAGAGATATCAAGCAAAGACTTGCTGATACTGACTCAAAAGCTGAGGTACCAAGTCACTAAAACTATTTTCGCAAGATGCCCTTCTCGATAAATTTTCTCGAATGCCAAATACCAAAATTCTTTTGAATTATCTGCAGTTCATTAACTGCCCATTCAATTGCCCTATATTTCTTTTTATCGTGTTTTCGTATTGATTCTCATCCCGTTCATGGAATCATTATACTTTTGAATGCTGTAGCCCCAAACAATAAAAATCAACCAACCAGACCAGGTAGGAGCAACTGGCCAAACTGCACAAAAATCAGCTTGCTGTGGTTAAAGATGCCAAGTTGAAGAAGCATACGGGCACATTCCTGAGCATCTTGGTGAACACTAATTTTGCTAGAACTTTGTGATTGATGCTTGTATTGTTTTACATAATCATTATTTTACAACTCCCGTACATTTCCTGTGACTTTATGAGAAATTAATGTCCTTATTAGATCAATTTCCCCTCATCTATTCTTGATGTTTGAAACACTAGCGCCTAGCGCAGTCTCTTACTCTGATTTGTGGTGCTTTAGTTGCTTGTCTCTTTAACTTCTTTTGAACGTTTCTTCCTGACATAGATGATGATGAGGAAATGACCGATTAAATTTACAAACTATTTCAATATATCAATGGTCTTATAGTGCTCTGCATCTTCAATCGCCAAACGTGAAAAGGAAATTGGAGTTGCGGGATTTAATTGT
>JAOQMR010000213.1:25054804-25068319 GCA_027563865.1 Erythroxylum pelleterianum
TGAACTTACCATTAAATGGTTTAATGGTTATCTTTTAATGTTAGCATGTAACCTATTAGCATTGATAGGATTAAAGAGGAAAGATGTACATTGGATGGACCATCTTCCTTTTTACATTATCAAAAACTGAAATGAACATGATAACATTTAGATTAATAGACTTTTCATGTATGCATCTTAAAGACAAATGAGAAGAGTCCCATTTAATGGCTTCTTTATGATTGATTAAATGAAGACTCTTCTTTCCTTTGATATTAACCAAAAGTGGGAGAGTCTGTAACACCCCACTCCTGCAAGACCCAAACTCGACATCGTTGGGTGATATCCTAGTCTGTGTCCCACGAGGGCGACGTGCTAGATCACTTAGTCAGTCAAAAACTCAGTATAAATTTTTTTCTTTCAAACATATGCAATAATCAATCAGTGAAAAGTTGGTCCCACTTTTATTTAGAAACATTTTCATTTACAAGAGTTACCAACATTTTTCAAATATCAGAATTTCGTTAATCACTAATCCCCATTCCAAAAACAAAACATATTACACTTTTATTAATCTCTTTTGTAAAACCTTTTTCCAATTGGAAAGTTATACACAACAAATATATTCAAATACACAAAATACAATAATTTGCGCAAAATATAATTTAGTATGAAAATAAGGAAATACAATGCAGACACGAACTGATCCCGACCTCTACCTCTGACTTGTATGCAGTAAGGTATACCCCCGTTTACCTAACGGGTATTCTTCTGATCCTGAAAAATATTGGCAAATTTTAGGTAAGTTTTGCGAACTCAATGAGTGACCATCATCAATGGCTCACCAGTCACATAACACATAATCACATTCACAACATTTCACACTTTACATTCAATAGATATAATCACTCATATTATGCATATGTAGTGCACATGAGACCCACTTTCCATTTATTACTTTGTTGTGATCGAGTGCCTAAACTGTCCCATATAGGGCTCATTAAATGTTGAGCCTGAGGCTCTGAATCACTTTTGAACTTGAGGCTCATTTTCACTCGTTGAGCTTTAAGCTCTGATCGTTGGCTACTCTGGTCACAACTACCATTATATTTCATGCAGTCATGCAATGGAATGCATCACGCACATTTGCATGCTCTTATTCAATCATATTCACTTATCCTCAGACTGTAGTCTGGCATTCAACACATAGTTGAGAATTTACACTTTCACTTGCATGCAATTGCACATTCAGAAAATATTTAGCAATCATTTCAGCACACTTAATTCACCCAATTCACATTCATGTAGCACTTCAATATCCAAGTCAAACATCACAATCATCGGACCTCCTGTCCGGAAACCAACATAATTAATCACCTTTACAAAATCATTCAGTAGTCAAAGAATACAAAAATTCAACAGAACAAACAATAAAATGAGACCATCTAGGTCTACTCACTGAGTTCACAAAACTCACCCAAAATTTGTCAATATTTTTCAGGATCAGAAGAATACCCCGTTAGGCAAACGGGGGTATACCTTACTGCATACAAGTTAGAGGTAGAGGTCGGGATCAGTTCGTATCTGCATTGTATTTCCTTATTTTCATACTAAATTGTATTTTGAGAAAATTATTGTATTTTGTATACTTGAATATATTTGTTGTGTATAACTTTCCAATTCGAAAAAGGTTTTGCAAAAGAGATTGATAAAAGTGTAATATGTTTTGTGTTTGGAATGGGCCCTAGTGATTAACAAAATTCTGATATTTGAAAAATGTTGGTAACTCTTGTAAATGAAAATGTTTCTAAATAAAAGTGGGCCCAAACTTTCGCTGACTGATTCTTGCATACGTTTGAAAGAAAAAAATTTATACTGAGTTTTTGACTGACTAAGTGATCTAGCACATCGCCCTCGTGGGGCACAGACTCGGATATCACCCATCGATGTCGAGTTTAGGTCTTGCGGGAGTAGGGTGTTACATTTATGTGGTATCAAAGTCCAGAAGTACTATCTTATGTGGGCGTTTTCTGAAATATGTGTCAAGTTAATTGCATTAAAGTCATATCCTAGCAGACAGTGGCGACTGATCCCTAGTTTGAGTCGCATAAGTATGAGTTACACACATGAGCATGTGCTAAGTGTTTAAGTTTATAGAAATAGTGAGAAAAGTGATGATATGTCATAATGTGAGAAAATGGAAGTTGTGGATATCTTGAAATAAGAAAAAGTGTATGGTTCGATATGGAAAATAAAGATTTAGCATATTTGTATTGGTGAAGGTATTATGGAATGCGATGCTAATATTGTACTGTGAAAATAGATCCTCGAATGTAAACTTGATGTGAATCCGTTGTTGTGGATTATTTGAGGAAAGTAAAGATATAAGTGGAAATGCTGAGACTAAAGTATACAAGCCAGGTTAAAGGAAAGAAAATTTTCTATGACCTTGAAAGGTTAGACTTGGATTTGAAATGAATGTCGGATAAATGTGATAAAAGTTATGATTTAGCGTAATAATATGTCTGTGATATTGAGATCAAAATGTTTTTGATCTTCATCTATACTTCTGAATGGATTGAGGATATACATATAGAAGATGCAAGAAATGACAAAAGGAAAAATGGGATAGAAATGAATAAGAAAAAAAGGGGGAATAAAATACTTATAAATGACCTTACAAGAGATGAATGATGTGTAGTATGGAGAAAGTTAGCAATGCGCATAAGTTGGGATTTTATGTATGAACGCGATTAAGGAAAAAAAGGACGATGAATCAATGAGAGGAGTTAATGCACTCAAAATGATAGTTTGTCTATTATGAAATGATAGAACAGGTAAATTCTGAAAAATTGAAGTAGAATTGATGTTAGTAAATGTGTTAATGTGAGGAAGAAAGTGCAGGGTACGATAGTGGCCTAACAAAAATAGGTTTCTATCACGATCGTGTTGAGATACCCTAATTGTAGGCAGGAACGAGATAGAAGTGTTGTCTGGAATCAATTGGAATTCAAGTATCATTAGCAAATGTTATTAATTGGTTAATTGATGGTGGCATATGCCAAAGTACTGGAGTAAATGAATTTGCTTATTGCCTTATTGAGCTTTATTATAAGGATGTTCTGATCATATAAGTTATGATACGAATTGATCTTATTAAGATATTATGAAATGTTGCAATTGATTTTTTTTAGGTACTAAGAATGACTGATAAGTAATCATGAGAAATAGTTGATTGACAAGGATTTTATGAACAATATCAAGGATAGTACCAAGAAATCACTGAGATAAGGTCAGTAAACCGGTTGATTCAATTTAAGAATGATGAATGAAGGAACAAATCAGAAATGAATAAATAATGAGTCAAAAGTGAATATTGGAGTTAGATCTTTAGCGAAGACTTAAGCATAAGAGTTAGAAAATGCTACTGAGAGTGTATGCATTTTGTTGATGTAAAGTATCCAACTATGTAAGTGAATTTTTGAATTCAAGGGGACACTCTCACTAATGCGAGGTGAGCTTAGGTCCACATGATAGTCTGTGTAAATATGTCTGGGAGACACAAATTATATATGATGGTTGTGTTACCAACACAGGAAATTATGTTTTTAGATAAATTGAAATGTGTGGAGAAACTGGTATGAATGAACAGACATTAGAATAAGTCAATGTGAAATCACAGGAAATCGAATGAACTGAGGAAATCAATCGAGAAAGGGAGCTAATTGGGGAAATTGAGAATAACATGTGATAATACTACTGTACTGAGGAATTAGTTACTTAAAGAATTGCCAAAACAAATTATGGGCAAAAAGAGTCTTAGGTTATATCTGCTGGAGTTAACAATGTCCCCGACAGTATTATGTTATTGAAAGTTAAAATGATCCAAACAAAATTTTATCAACTAGTGACTATGAGCATAGATGGTATGGTGGAAGTGTTTGAAAAAGTGAGATGAAATTTCGAATATTTGAGGAAAAATATGCAAGTCGTATCAGTGATGAATGTAAAAAGATTTTTTTTAGGAATTTATAACCCCAGTGTTAATTACACCACTTCGATTTGGAGATTTTGTAGTATATAACGAAGTTTTCCATTAGAGGTTAAGATGCAATTTGCTGCAATAGTATAAAGTTATTTTGAGTAGCTAGGGACAATTATAGCCTCATGGGCTGAATTTTTCTATATGACTTGAAATTTGCTGCAATAGAAATTGCTTTGAAAGCTTGGAGACATTATTTGTACAGAAACATTTTGGATATATAAATGAATATATAGATCAGTAAAGAATGAGGTAATTTTTGAGTTTGGAAGGATTGAAAGGATTGTGTAAATGAGTAGTTCTCAATAAAGCTAGTGTTGTAAATTGATGCATTGAATAGAAAATTCAATAGTAGAGTATCACAAATTTGTATATTAAGGTTCTCAAATCTAGTGCAATAAAGAGTGCATAGTGTTAAGCTGATTTAGGGCAAAATGGAAGTATTATTAACTGCAATCCTAAAATTAGTTTTGCATAGAAGGATTACCAAAGCCCAAACTTGAGGATATAGAAATTTTGAATCTTATCTAGGAATTGGAAATGAATCCGACTTTTGAGTTAATGACACTTTGTGATTGAATTAATAAGTGTGTGTACTTGATTAGGAGATTGTTATAGAAAACATAAGAACTAATCGAAGCTATATGTCCTAGTAAGAGTGCATCGAAAGAGCAATTGATGGCCAAGAATGTAGAACCGAGTGATTACATGTTTGAGTTACCAATAGTCTTGACTATTGGAGATAGGTGTAAAGCATATATTTTTGGAGTTCATAGGAACGTGAGATTAATGTATAGTTCAAATTGACTACAGGCATAACAATCGTTATATTGGTGAGACCATTAAAATATTGTATAAGGTGTCATAAGACAAAAAGGGAGTCGTTCGACCCTACATTGAAATAAAGAGGGCCTAAAAACGGTTGAAGGCCAGAATTGATGCCAAGTTTGGGTCTTGCAGGAGTGGTGTGTTACAGAGTCTAAGAAGGTTCTTACAATTTTATCACTTTCTCTCCTATCTTGCATGAAAAAATCAAAAAATACATGAGAAGTGTCTCATTGTTTCCTTCTTTATTCTAAGACAATAATCTTCCAATGTGTTTCTTCTCCTTTCCCACCAAAGGATTTTGTTAACCAAGTTGTCCTAGGAGAACAAGAGGTAAATCAAATTGGTTGAGGATACAATAATAAGGAGAAGATAGATTGATAAATAAAAAGATTCAAAAGCAAAGGTTTTGGATACAAAAAGAATGAGAGGATATCGCAGCGATGAATTAAAGTTGTAGTAAAGGAGTCCATAATACTCTTCATCTTGTTTATGTTTATTATTATCGTTATACCATATCATGTATGGATTGGCATGATGATTTGGATATATTGCTTTCGCTGCAAATATGATTTCTAAAAAGTTTTGAAATTTATCAGTTCTCCAAATATAGCATGCTTTCTTTTTCTGATCCAACATCATTATGTATGAGATATATAGTGAAACAATATAGGATGGATAATAAATTGCATCTAGACAAGATGGTATTTATTAAAACTTAAAGACCAAAAAGAATGAGTGGGAGAGGATGCTCATGTGAGAGTCCACGGTCTCCATGTGATGGCCCATTTGCATGTGGTGAAGTGTTGCTCATCACTAGAGGACATGAATCCTAGATCTTGCATGGTTTGGGTCTCTTAAAGAATAAGTCAACTCATTGGTAGCAAATGTAACCTCCCACCAAGACATGGTTTGCAAGTACCTTTAGTGGATGAATCAAATGGTTACACACTGAACATAGTTTATTAATAACCTTCCCGCCATAGCTCCGTTGATAAATATATGGACCAAATTATGGTTCTTCTCAAACAATTACGCATGAAGATGCTTGGTAGTTTTTTTATTGGGAGGGTCCCAGTTTTTCTTTTAATGGATAAGATAGTCCACCGTCATTTAGTTCTTTATAAATAAGAAAAATAATCGTCGTATAAAGATTTAATTTTTTAAGTTTTTTTAAGTTTTTTTAAATCTATCATCATGCATACATACATCATGATTTTATACAAAGTTCCAATATTGTTGACTAGTATGCTCATGCTTTAATAATTTATATTTTCAGACATAATCACCACAATATGAATCCACTCACTTTGCTCTTGACTAATAACAAATTGGAAAATGGATAGAATTTTAATGAATGGAGACGTAACCTTGACATTGTTCTTCAATATGAACAAATTTCATGGGTATTAACGGACAATGAGCCTGCAACTCCGGGTGGCAATTCAACTTCTAAGCAAATCCAACAACATGAGCGATGGCAGAATGCTGATAAGACTACTAAGTGTTATATTCTAGCTTCTATCAGCGGAATGTTACAAAAGAAAATTGCATGCAAGAAAACTGCTGGTGCAATGGTTCATCACCTACATGAGATGTTTGGTGTGAGGACTAGGTTTGCAAGGTGAAAGCTATCCAAACCTTTCATAATCTCAGACAAAAACCTAGTGAACCGGTGCGAGATTACATGCTTAAGGTAATCTCTACAGTTACTAAGGTTGAGATCCTTGGGGCGGACATGGATGCAGAAACGCAAATAGGGATGGCAGTGGGTTTTCAACCAGACTAATATCCACACTACCCAACCCTAAAAAATGGATATGGAGGCTAAAAAATGGAAGCTGAAAAATGGATGTGGATATGGATTTGGATATGACCCAAACCGATGGATGCCCATACCTTACCCGTTTTTTATTAACTCTATTGTTCTATTTTTTCTTGAATATTTAAGGTTAAATATAATAATATATTAATATTTCCTGAGAAGAAACAGCTTTAAAATCTCCACTATACTCCTCAGTCCTCACCTTTTTCATTATATTTTATTTTCTTATAGGATGATAACAATGCAAATGCTATGGAGATGGAGTTTTGAATGTTGTGGAGTTCATGCAAAGATAATTTGAAGCTTTGGATATTTCAGTCTTTGTTCTAATTCTTGATTGTGAAATATATATTGTCTTTGTACTAGACATTATGATTTTTATTATTCCAATTTTATGGTTTTTTTTAGACATACAAATCAAAATCTTGACTTATTATTATTAAAGTAATTTTGATTTAGAGCATTAGCATAAATCTCCTATTTATATTTTATATTTAGAAGTTATATTTTTATGTACTATACAACCTGATGGATATCCAAAAACCCGAACAATCTAATAGATTTGGATATGGGTAGTAAATCGTAAAAATCGATAGATATGGATATGGATATAGGTTGAGTCATAAAAAATGGATATGGATATGAGTTGAGTAATTCCCGAATCAAACCCTACCATTGCCATCCCTAAACTCAGATGATTATGATCATCAATAACTTTAACTCTTCTTTTCAGCAGTTTAAGTTAGACTATAAGCTTAACACCAAGGATTACACCTTAAGTGAGTTGATGAATATCCTCCAGAGCACGGAGGATATATTAAATATCAAAGCTAATGGGCTCGAGGCTAATGTAGCATCTTCTTCTAAGCCCAAAGGTAAGGGCTAGCAAATGAAGAAGAGTCCAATGAAAAAGAAGGCCCAAACTGGGGTGAAGGTCCAACTCATGAAAAAGAAGGCCAAAGCGAATACCAAGGGAAAATGTTTCTAATGTGGTAAGCAGGGTCACTTGAAAAGAAACTGTGCAGTCTACCTTGAGTTCCTCAAAAGCAAACAAGGTATGGGTTTCCTAATTTTTATAGGAACTAGAAATGTGACAGATTCATCTGATTCTTAGATATTAGATTAAAGAGCCACTGACCATATTTGCAATTCTTTAAAAGGGTTCCAACAAAGGACAAGACTACATAAAGGCCAGTTTCAAGTCAAGATAGCAGATGGATCATATGTTTCAGCAAAACCAGTGGCAGTAGTTATCTTAAACTTTCCTAGTGGTCATAGGTTATATTTGGAGAATGTATATTACATCCCAATGATTGTAAGGAACACGATTTCTGTTTTTTGTCTAATAAAATCTAGTTATTCCTAGTATTTTGAAAATATTGTTTCAATATATGAGAATAAGGATTTTATTTGTAATGAGATAATTAAATAGGGATTGTTCTTTATAGAACCTATGATAGGCTCACTAAACACCACAGAATTAATAAAACTAAGACAATTCAATGACTCTAGCATTAATTCAAAATATCTTTGGCAATTAAGAATGGGTCATATCAACCAGAAAAGACTTGACAGGTTAGTAAAGGATGGGATCCTCGTGGGCTTGGATAATGATTCATTACCCACCTGTGAATCTTATATTGAAAGAAACAGATCTGAATCCACGTTGGACCTGGTACACACTGATGTGTGTGGACCCATGAACATACAAGCTAGAGGAGGTTATGAATATTTCATAACCTTTAGAGATGATTAATCTAGACATGGATATTTGTATTTGATGCATAAAAAGAGTGAGTCCTTTGAAAAGTTCAAAGAATTCAAAGTTGAAGTTGAGAAGCAGCTAGGCAAGCCATTAAAACAACTTCGATCGGATCGAGGTGGTGACTACTTATCTGGAGAGTTCCAACAATTTCTAATTGACAATGGAATTGTTTCCAACTTGTTAGCTCCTCGTACACCTCAATAGAATGGTGTACCAGATAGGAGGAATCAGACTCTATTAGAAATGGTAATATCAATGATGTCCTATGCTAGCCTTATAGAATTGTTCTAGGGATATGCTATTCAAATGGCAATTTATCTTCTTAACTTTGCTCTATCCAAATCGGTACCTAAAACATCTAGGGAGTTATGGACTGGCTGAGTACCTTCATTGCTACCCAGCCCATGTCCTAAGGCTTGAATCTACAAAGATGGAACTAAGATTAGAATTATGTTTGCTTATAGGATACCCTACAGGTACACAAAGGTACTATTTTTACAGTCCTCAAGATAGGAAGATATTTGTGTCGACAAATGCGACCTTCTTAGAGGAAGAATTTGAGAGAAATCACAAAGGAAGAAGTAAAGTAGTACTAAAGGAGTTAGTTATTTCATCCAAACCAAGAGTTAAGTTAGATATAGTGGAACAAGATGTTTAGATAGATTCAAAAGTTGAATCAGAAGTACAACCTGAACATCAAGTAGTGCCTAGACGTAGTGGGAGGGTTGTGAGACAACTAGACAGGTTTCTAGGTCTAAGAGAAGGCATAATTGTCATCTCGGACCAAGAAGAAATGAATCTCATTACTTATACATAGGCTATTAATGATGTTGATGCAGAAAAATGGCTTAAGGCAATGGAATCAGAAATAGATTCCATGTACACCAATGAAGTCTGGATCCTTATAGATCTACCACCAGATGTAAAAGTCGTAGGGTGTAAATGGATCTACAAATGAAAAAGAGGATTTGATGGAAAGGTAGAGACGTTTTAAGCTAGATTGGTAGCTAAAGGCTATACTTAAAAAGAGGGTATAGACTATGAGGAGACTTTTTCTTCGGTTGCCATGCTTAAGTCCATCAGAATTCTTTTGGCCATAGTAGCCTATTTCGATTATGGAATATGGAAAATGGACGTCAAGACCGTATTTCTTAATGGGGATCTTGAGGAGACCATTTATATGGCCCAACTAGAAGGATTTTTAAGCCACGTAGTGAGCATAAGGTGTGCAAATTGCAAAGGTCCATTTATAGACTTAAGAAAGCATCTAGGTCTTGGAATATTAGGTTTGACAAGTCTATCAAAACCTAGATGAGCCTTGTGTCTATAAAAAGATACAAGAAGGCAAGGTTACATGCTCAATATGTTTGCCATGCAAGATTCCAAGAGGGGTTTCATAGCTAATAAACATGGAATCAAACTTTCAAAGGAGCAAGGACCAAAGACCCAAGAGGAGGTCGAACGCATGTATAACATTCCATATGCTACAATAATTGAAAGTTTAATATATGTTATGCTTTGCACTATACCAGATATCTGTTACGCAGTGGGACTGGTAACTAGATTCCAGTCCAATCCAGGAATGGATCATTAGACTGCAGTTAAGTGCATACTGAAGTATCTTCATAGGACGAAGAACTTAATGCTTGTTTACTCTGGAAGTAACCTTATTCCGATAGGATATACAGATTCCGATTTCCAATCAGATGTTGATTCAAGGAAATCAAATTTTTCTTCTATATTTGTTTTAGGAGGTGGAGCCATAGTCTGGAGGAGTGTTAAGCAATCTTGTGTTGATGATTCGACTATGAAGGCTGAGTATGTTGCTATTTGTGAAGCAGAAAAGGAAGCAGTCTGCCTCTGCAAGTTCCTAAATGATTTGGAGGTAGTTCCTAAGGCAAGAAAGGCCATTACACTTTATTGTGATAATAGTGGGGAAGTGGCTAATTCTAAAGAATCTCGGAACCATAAAGCTGCCAAACACATTGAGAGGAAGTATCATCTCATAAGGGAGATAATACAACGTGGTGAGGTGAATGTGGTAAAGATTCCCATATAGCAAAACCTTGCTGGCCCATTTACAAAGACGTTGTCTCAAAAGAGTTTTGAGGGTCACTTAACAGAGATGAGAATAAGGGATATGTCAAACTTACTTTAGGGCAAGTGGGAGATTGTTGGAGTTATGTAAATATAGTGCCCTGAAAAGTAAATGTATTTACTTATAACTTAATTTTCTTCCAGTTACTTTTTTTAATGAAAATATTTATTATTAGTAAAACGAAAGAGTTTGGTTTTATTTGTATGAGCATAATATAATTAGTCATAAGGTACCAAGATTCTTTTGTAAGTAATATACATATACATAGAGACGGACAGGAAACATGTATATTATTATAATCTAAAATAATTAATTCACAGCTGAATAATAAAGTTGGTCGCTTGATTATAGTTTAGACTGTAGTATTGCGATTTATCTTCGTGCAAGTAGGGGAGTTTACTTCAAGGGAATGATGAGTTTCATATCATGATAGTAGTTGACTATCAATAATGGCACTATTCAATGAATCTGAAATCACGTATGTTTTAAAGAATAAAGTAGGTCCTTACTTTAATCTTAAAACATACACCTTAGCATTCTTTTATTATGAACCACAATCTTGATGAGTGGTGAACCTATATGTGTTTCATTATAATTTGTGATATGATTGGAATGGATTTTTACAGAGTATCAATCCAGTGTCTGCATGTTAGAATTATTAATTGAAACATCTATCAGGAAACATTCACTGAAATAAAGAATTTGATATCATCACTTATAGATGTTTTACGGAGATTAGTGATTAAACAGGCGCCAATAGTTTGATAGACTAGTTACCCATCAAGTCTTAACACCAAGATGGGATCTTGTGTGTTAATCACCATACAGAGTAAAACATGAGATCTAAAAAGAAAAACCAACATGAGGGCAAAATGGTAATTTTACCCTTTATTGTGTGGATGACTATAATATGGTTCATAACAGAATTTGCAATTGGACATTTTATTTGGAAACATGTGTTCTCATAATATTTAGTAATTCAAGAGTTCAACTAATTGTCTTTAATGGAATGACATTTGGTTAATAAGTTGGAATTAATTCTAATGAGATTAAATTAATTCTGGACTTGTTGGAGCTTGAATTATATAAGTCCAATTAGATTCCCCACTTAGCTTCTAGGAAGGTTATCAAGCAAAGTAAGAAATATAAATAGAGGTTACCAGAAATAAGAAAGAAGAAAGGACCGAATTAGATTTAGAATAATAATACCAGAACAATTTAATTAAGAGTTAATTAAATTGGGTTTTAAAGCCTATGATTGAATGTTGGGCTTACACTTATTAATTGTTAATTAGAAGCCCAAATGAACATTTAATATTGGGCTTGACTTTGGTTTGATTTGATTAATTAGATTAATTAAATTGAAACAAAATTATTAAAGATGAAAAAAGGGCAAATTTCGGTTTTATAGCTAAATGTATAACTGCACATTTAGAATTGTAACGCCCCTTATCGCAGGGTACGCACCGGGACGCCCGGAGGTCATTCCGGTACATATCCTACTATAAAGGCGCACTACGATCGATCACTAAACTAACTTCACATGGCATCATATCATTATTTGCTTATAAAGCATTCATAGAAAATCCATAATATTTTGAAACCAATTGTTTCCTCATTTCATTACTCGAAATCAGCAATTTACAGTGTAACTTTCAATCCTTACTACATGTACATATACTAAGTCTAGTACAAAGGTACTACAAAACTGAGGAAACTATGAAGACAAACTAACTATGCCATCCAAAAACATTCCAGCTGACCGACCTTTGCGCCATGGCTTCACTTCAATCACAATCTACACGGTAGTGGAGCCACTCAAATGCTATAGTCTTCTATCTATCCTGAAAAGACAACGATGCAATTTTGATGAGTTTTTTGAACTCAGCGAGATAACCATCATCGATGGTTCACTCAATCAAGCACACATCAATTCACATAACAATGGTTCCACAATTTTGCACTATACACAATTATCACATTTTCATGTTCACATTCTGCCAATTAACTAATCACCACATTTAACAAATGCATACAAATGCTTATGAGACCCTTTTTTCAATTATTACGTTGTTGAGACCGAGTGCCTGAACTGTCCCATTTCCAATTGGATACCGGGCTCATTAATCATTGAGCCATTGGCTCTAAATCACATCGAGCTCGAAGCTCGGCTTCACTCGTTGAGCTTTAAGCTCTAGCGGTGGCTACTCAGGTCCCACTGCCATTATCTGATTATGCATTCATGAATGGAATGCATGTAACACAATTTATCACATTATAAAACACATAGGTCCCATATTCACATTCAAGTAGCACTTCAATAACACAATTTCCAGTACACAATCATCGGACCTCCTGTCCGGAATCCACAGTCAAACATATTCATGCATTCATTCAAAACCTAAACAAGTAAGAGGAACCGTCTAGGTTACTCACCAACTGCTCCCAAAGCTAGTGTCTGGAAGGTTTGCCAACGTCTGAGGGTTGACGTTCCAGTTGTTCCTCTATAACCAAATAACATACAAATAAGTCACAATTTGTACAAGTATCAATGTTTCACAATGCACATGAATGAAAGAAAAGATGCACAATACATGCATGACAATCCTGAGTTATCTATCCATCACTTTTACTACAAACCTCAAATTGATTTCAATTTTGGACCATTAGAAAGAAGACCTCGAGACCTACAACTTCCATGAAGACCACTAAACGTGATTCAGCCTTTAAAAATGGGCAAAATTTCAATTCACTAAAGTTGACCCGAGGATGTCCGTTACACAGACATAAATAAAAAAACAGCCCCATTTCACCCGAGATGGTTCGTTAAATGAACCTCCATGTCCGTTAAATGGACATGAGTCTGTCAAGGTATCCCAATTCATCCGAAAAGGTCCGTTAAACTGTTGGACCCCAAACTTGTTTTTATGTCAATAAACCTAATTTAAACGAATTATGAGAATTTATGGATTTATTTTGGA
>JAOQMR010000213.1:25068419-25088612 GCA_027563865.1 Erythroxylum pelleterianum
TGGGAAAGACAACCGAATAATAATCATAAATGTGCAATAAAATTATTAACTAAAAAGATATCAAATTAAAAAATATAATGTTTCTTAAAAATTTTCAATTCACTGTTAATTTTTTTTATAATTTTCACATTTCAAAATTCACATAATTAAATTGGATCAAAACTATTTCTTATGCTATTATATATCACATTAATAAAAATAATATTTTAATCTCATTTCTACAAGCTTAGTTATTAAATTAATTTTTTTAAAAAATGTATCAATAAAATAAAAATATTTAAAAAATTAAGCACATTTTAATTTATTATCCCCTACACAAAATAACCTTTTCCCTTCATTCTGTTAGTAACATACGCACTTAAATATTTTATAAATTCTTTCTTATACATCAACGTACTTTTAATTCCTTAAATATTAACCTATTAAATTAAGAATTATGGCATAATAAGGAAACTTAATTATTTTGAAATATATTATTTTTCTTATGTTTTCATAATCTTTTAAAATTAAAATTTAGTCCTTATAAGTATTGAATTTTTACACTCTCTTTTGTCTTTTTTTTTCTTAACCACATTGTTTTTTCGAGTTCTTTGTTTTAGATAATTTATTTTGTAAAATTATTATCCATTTTTAATTTAACTTCCAATTTTTGATCATACTTTTTTGTTATTTATTTTGAGTTAATTTAAATTTTCTAAATAAAAGAATATTTGTTATTTAATTTTAAAATTTCCAAAAAATATAATCTATTTCTTTATTTATCTTTTCAATATTTTTTCTGAAGTTATAAAATTATGATATATAAAGAGTTTTTATTAACGATGAAAACAATCTCATTTCATTTCTCTTATCTATTTTTAATTGTTTCAGATAAATTTGAGCAACATAATTTTTTTTCCTGAAATTGATTATATGGAATATAAAAATTTTAAAAATAATTTTAAATATTTTTTATTAAGTTAAATTTCTTATTATGTATTTGCAGCTCGTATAGTTAGTAACGATCAAAGAGAGACGAGGAATAAGCTTTAGGAAATGATATATCAGATAAATATATATTTTTTGGGTTGCCACAAGGTAATTTAGGAGAGTCCCAATTATAAAAAGGTACTTTTAAGCCATTCACACCTAAACTAATTCATGCTCGAGCCAAGTAGGTCCCTTACGAGAGGTAAACTCTATCTTCAAGTTTTAAACGACTACTTACATAAGAGCGGTTCAAACCGACAACTCCAATTTCAAGTTTCAGAGAAATATTGACAGTATATAGTAAGAAGTCGTGTAGGTAGTAACAATCAAAGAGAGAGGAGGAATAAGCTATTAGAAATGATATCTCAGAGAAATATTGACAGTACATAATAAGAAATTTACTGCAAAACGAGACAATGTTTATTTTGGCAAATCTGACAATGTTTTCGAGTTGAACGATTAGTGTATTTTATGACCAGTTTAGGACAAGAGGCAGCAAAACGAGACGAAAATTGACGTGCACAACAATGTCTTTTGATAGCAGATAAAAACACAGCTGCTCATGGATCTTTACATAATAAGATACAGACAAAAGCCGCCTCATGCCGGCAAGCTCGCAATAGACGAGATTGTGTGATTCTTACAAGTCAAATTTGATGGTATATATACTGGGGCTTGACACTGAGCAAGAAGTATCAAACCCAACCCAACTTCCACAGACGAATCAGGAGTGGGTTTCGATGGCCAAGACAGGAAGATTTATGGTTTGGGTTCTCTACCCACTGTTGCTTGCATCATTTCTGGTGCATGGAATTGGCGATGAGAGGAAGGTGGAGCCATTACGTGCTATAATTCGTTTTGAAGTAGTCTATGCATGATTAAGATGTTCTAAAAGTTGTTGGTGGACACTTTGTAGGTTCACATTATATACATGGGCGACAAGCCGCGGGGAAGTTATTCTGCTGCCGAGGCTCATCACTCCATACTACAAACTGTACTTGGAAGGTCGAAATATAATCCTATATATCTATCACTCCATTAGCTTAATTCCAACGTTTAAAATTTTTAAGAATTCAAGTTGCCTAGAATTATAGCATTTTGCTTTTGTGAAAATTGAATTAATTAAGCCTACAGCTCCTATATATTTAGCATTCAGCAATGCTTCAGTGCTCCTTCTTGGAGGCACAGCCACTAGTTAATCATCACTCATCAACCTTTCGTGGTCGAATTTTATCACCCAATATTAATTATCGACATGTTTTTAAATTTGCAGTACTTTTTCAGCAAGAGAGTCGCTACTTTATAGCTACGAAAGGAGCTTCAATGGATTTGCGGCTAAGTTATTAGATGAAGAGGTCGAAAAAATGAAAGGTATTATATTTACTTCACTTAGAAATGGTAAATTTGACTTGCTACTTATACGGCGTGGTAACATGAAAGTTGGGTGCAGAAATGGAAGGAGTAATATCGTTGATACCGAATCAAATACTTAAGCTTCACACGACAAGGTCGTGGAACTTCATGAGTTTCTCCGAATCCCAAAGCAACCTACTAGCTCCTCAGGAAGGAGATGTCATCGTCGGTCTTTTAGACACAGGTTCGAGTTCTATACTCAGTTGCTTCAGTTTGTCAAGGTTTTGTAAGATGATTGGCTGCTGATAAGAAACTTCCCAATGTTCTATGCTACAGGAATTTGGCCAGAATCTGCGAGTTTCAGTGATTACAATATGACTGCTCCACCTGTGAGATGGAAAGGGACTTGTCAGAATGTCAACTTTACCTGCAACAAGTGAGCTTTAAGTTTAAGCAGTCAGTTACACTTATCCAAGATCTTCCGAAACCATCTGTAGGATTTGAATGACAACTTAAACACAATGAACTTCATCCCCTAACTAATGAGACGACACTATTTCAACATGCAGTAAGATCATCGGAGCCAGGTACTACAAAAGCCACAATTCAAGTGAAAATTCCGACGACATCATATCTGCTAGAGACACCCAGGGACATGGAAGTCATACTGCTTCAACAGCAGCTGGAAGGGAGGTATCAGGTGCAAGCTACTATGGACTAGCCGAAGGAACAGCAAGAGGTGGAGTGCCCAATGCAAGGATAGCTGTCTACAAAGTTTGTTGGTCATTCGGTTGCTCTAGTGTCGACATCCTTAAGGCATTTGACGACGCCATTGCCGATGGTGTTGACATTATATCTGTGTCCCTTGGTTCTAGTCGGCCTGTCCCTTATATGGAAGATGTGATCGCTATTGGTGCTTTCCATGCCATGAGACGTGGCATTCTCACTTCCAATTCTGCGGGCAATTCAGGCCCTGAGCCATATTCGGTTTCCAATTACTCACCTTGGTCGTTGACAGTGGCTGCCAGCACTATTGACAGGAAATTTGTTTCACAAGTGGTTCTTGGAAATGGACAAATCTATCTTGTGGGTTACATGCTATTTGTTATACAATTTTTACGTATATGATATGCTACATGTTGTTTCACGGACGTAACTTTATGATACGGCAAAATGGCAGGGAAATTCCATTAACAGCTTCAATCTGAATGGAACCTCGTATTCACTGGTATGGGGAGGAGATGCAGCAAACTACTCTGCAGGAGCTGACACAGATATCGCCAGATACTGTTATCCTGGTGCCCTCAACTCCTATAAAGTGTCTGGAAAAATTGTTTTCTGCGAATCCCTCAGTGATGGTTCTGCCATTTTATTATCTAATGGTGTAGGAGTCATAATGGCAGATTCATTCGCCTCTGATTTTGCTTTCAACTACCCTCTTCCAGCAACAGTAATCAGTACCGAAGACGCCCAAAAGATTTTGGAGTACATCAGATTCACAGAGTAAATTAACCTCAATCTTCTTTCTCTAATGACAATATATAGTTAGCAAGCTAATGCATTTCTTTTTTAAACTAAGACCATAAGATACTGTTTCAGGAACCCAACTGCGACTATTCTAATTAGTGAGACTTGGAAAGATTTTGTTGCACCTTCTGTTGTATCATTTTCTTCACGAGGACCTAATCCTTTCACACCAGATATTCTCAAGGTAATCCTCATTTGTCAACGAGAAAGCTTTAGTTTATTAAGTTTCACTATCTCTCCATTGTGAAGCATTATATTGAATGTTTTTTATGAGTGAATGATAACAGCCTGATCTCACTGCTCCTGGCGTGGACATCCTCGCTGCTTGGTCGCCTATTGCACCTCCTTCAATCTACTTTGATGACAAAAGGAGTGTAGACTTCAATATAATCTCCGGCACATCCATGTCTTGTCCTCATGTCAGTGGCGCCGCTGCCCATGTGAAGGCCGCTCATCCCAACTGGTCTCCGGCAGCCATTAAATCAGCCCTCATGACCACAGGTGAACAAAGTTTCCAGTTTCTTTTGGTGCATTAATTATGTTTCAATATATATGTCTGATCCACTGATGTGCCATTTGGGGTATTTTCGTTTTGAACAGCTTTTGTAGTTGATCCAAACAAGCATCCCGAGCTTGAATTTGCATACGGATCGGGTCATATCAATCTAACAGCAGCAGTACAACCTGGTCTTGTTTATAACACTTCAGAAGCGGATTACATAAATTTCCTATGTAAACAAGGTTACAACACCACGGACATTAGATTGATTACAGGTGATAATAGCAGCTATTGCAATAGCACAGTACCAGGAAGAGCTTGGGATCTGAATTACCCATCATTTGCTTTGGCTGTTGAAGATGGCCAGCCAATTAACGCAGTCTTTACTAGGACTGTTACCAATGTTGGTTCACCAAATTCTACTTACACTGCCAGCTGGAACATTCCAAGCTTGTTTAAGGTCACTGTGGATCCACCAGTCCTGACATTTTCCAACACTGGAGAGACGAAATCATTCCGGGTTAGCGTCAATGGTCCAGTTATTTCCCAGCAACCAATAGTATCGGGTGCGATCGTTTGGAAAGACGACGTTTACGTGGTAAGAAGCCCACTGGTCGTGTACAATGTTCTGCCTGGTGCTACCAATTCTTCATCCTACTTATTGAAACAATCCAAATTCGATGGCTCCTCCAAGTTTCTCAAGAACAACTTCCTCAGGCAGAATTATAATTAACCAACACTTTCGAGAACTTTCATATTCAGTTACTGATTTTATCTAAATTGTCATTTTCAGTTATTCAGTGCTCCTTGGAGATTTAAATAATACGTCTTTCTATATATCATTCTGGATCCGTGTCCATTATTGCCTTACTTGGTTCCTAACTAATATCTGCCATTAGTCTTTGAAAAATCGAAGGGGTTAATTATTTCGCAAAATATCCGTAAATTTCTTTAGCACCAATAAAATATAAAACAAGCTAAATCAAAATAATAAAAACATCAGAAATTTGGTAACGCAGTTCGGCACAGCTGACCTACGTCTGCGAGGCCCTCACCCAGCTTAATCACTTTCACGAAAATACAATAGATTTACCCAAGGCTTTTGTTGGGACACGAGCCGGAGACCGGGCCCTAACCGAAAAACGGATCGCGAAAGTAGCGGATCATCGGACCTCCCGCCCGGAATCCCAACACCAGCAGAACACACATCTATACCTAACACTTCAATAATTTTTAAACATCATTAGAAACATCCATATCTCAATTCACAATCCCATTCATAACCATCTCAACTCAAAAATCCATAATCCAAACTATATCATTTTCATATACAATTCTCATATCCTAAGAAGCTTTTTATGAATTGAAAATTGCACGAGGATGATTTTCCAAGAGGAAATTGTGTTTATTCGTATGTGTTTGAATGAAATGAAAAAGAAAGAAAGAAAGAAAAAAAATATACCGGTTTGCGGATTTGGCTTAGTGTACAGTTTCCAACGCGACAATGTTCTAATGTGTATGTTTTCGGATGTCGGATCCGCTTTCATTTTGTCTCAGTCTTTGATTTGCTTCGATTCGTTCGTTTTTGGTCCGATTCGATATGTATTCGATTTGTGATTTCTTTTGTTTCGATTTTGTCTAAAAGTTTTCGTTCGCGGATGTCGGAAAATTCTTTCAATCCAATTTGTATTCCGTTCGTTCGATTCTTCGCTCCGTTCTTTGTTATGCGATTTCGATTCGATTCGCTCTCGATCTGCTTTTGATTCTTTCGTTTGCTTCCACTTTCGCTTCGGCCTACTTCCAAGTTGTGTTGCGCACTTTGTATCCGATTTGTTATTCGATTCGATTTCTTTGATTTTCGCATGCTTGTTTTGTATCTCGCTTTGTTATCCGCTACTTTCGCGATCCATTTTTCGGTTGGGGTCCGGTCTCCGCCTCGGGTCCCAACAGATATGGTATCAAAGGCCAGTAATAGGATCTTACTTGGGCATTATGTTTGTTAAGATTGAATTAGAGAAAATGTGATAGAGATGTAAATGGATTGTTTGATTAAGATGATGAGTTATGATTGATTATAAGAAAGTGTTAATGAAAATTGAGAGGAGAATTATCAGGGTCCAACAGCTTTACTGAGCTGACACCACTCAACCCTTGACACTATCCCTCAACCTCACTTCCCGTGAAAGAATTTCACACCTAATAGTACGACCGCCTCGTATTAACCTCGTCAGAGGATTTGTCTAACTACTTTCACTCAAAAACAATAATAAATAAAAATAGCTCAAGTGATTAATCAACTGAAAATTAAATAAAAAAATACTTGAGACAAAGAAGATTTCCTTATGAATTTGTCTTCTCAAAATAACCCAGTAGAAAATCTTATCCATGGCTGATCCGTTCTTCACTGCAGATAATATTCACTTTGCTCACAAAACAATTTTCCAGAGGCACACGCTCACTGCTTCACATATATATCGACCATTGAAACAAAACTCAGCCCACAAAAAAACCATGCGCAGCCGATCTATCTGCTTTCAATTTACAACCAATGTAACTTAATAAAACTCACGTGATCTTCACCACTTAATTAATGCAACACACACGACAAGACACATATCTCCTTTTTTTTTAATTCAATTAACTCATGCCCACTATACTGTTGCCTTGTCTCATAACCCACGTTCTTCCTTTTGTTCAGCTATTAACCATTGACACACCCTCTCACATGGAATTCTTAATTGTCGCACAAACACTAGCACACCAAATTCTTAATTCAAAATAGTCTTCGGTTGCCACACCCAAGCCACTTGATTTCATCCACCTTTTTGTTTTCAATTAGACTTCCACAACAACTAGGAGATATCCATATGTTTCGATAGACTTCAATGATTCCACCGTAAATAGGAGATCTAGACAGTATCATATTTGAAATAGACTTCTACAATGATTAGGATATGTGCACAAATCCCGCTTCAACTAAATAACCACAACTTTAATTCCACCATAATTAAGATTTTATATGTCCAATTTAAAATGCCAAAACTAAATAAAAGATATATATAATATATCTTAACAATCTCCCCCTTTTTGGCATTATTTGTCACAAATATGAAACTCCTCCTGCATAACATAATTGGACATATAAATCAAATACACAATCCATAGGACAAATACTCCCCCTTAATCAACATCAAGTTCTCCAATCATCCAAATTTCTCCCTTTTGAGGCAAAAAGATGTCAAAAAGCAAGACACATCGTCAAATATATAATTTGAAATCCTCCCCTGAATGAAACATTCACCATTTACAATCTGACATCTCCTCCTTGGGACAAAAAACATAATCATAATAATCACCAATAGATGTAGCGGAAGAATCATATACACGCCAAGAAGAAAAATTATCACCATTCAAAACACTGAGAGATATGCCCGAAAGAGAGAGAGATACCCGAGAGAGATCCATGCCGAAGAGAGAGCTAAAGAGTCTTTGGTAGAGCCAAATAGAAGTCACAATACAAACTACTAAAAGGATGAAACTACAATAGCAACATAAACTAAAGAACTAAAAAAAATCATTTCTTTTCTTTTCTTTTTTTTTTTTTTCTAGTTTTTTCTTTTCTTTTTTTTAAACAACACAAAAAAATACTTCAAAAATGTAAAGCACACTATCCCTGTGCCCCTTGAAGAATCTCAAACCTGGGCTTACTCTTTGGCTCGAATGAAGAAGTGTAATACAAGTAGCCTGCAAGTTCTTGATAATCAACCATTTTTCTTTCTCTTGTTTTTCTTCTTTCACTCACATCTCCAATAACATTTTCTACTGGATGATTTCTTCAAATTCGAGATTAAGAACCTCGGTTTAAATCAGCTTTCATTGTTTTAGTGGTTCATCATCTGAAGTAACTGAAAGTTCTTCAGTTTCTGCAGTTACTTCCTCAGCAGTAACTAACTGTAAACCACTTTCTGCAGCTACTCCATCTGCAGTAACTAGCTGTAAGTCACTTTCTGCAGTAACTAACTGCAAATCTGTGCATCTTCTTATTTTTCCTTCACTACGTGTTTGTGCTTGTACTTAACTCTTTCTAATCCAAGCTTGCTTCAATACTATGGGATGCCGCTGGAAATTTAATAGAGAGCATATAGATTTTTGGTTTTGACCCATTTGAAATATAATTTGTAGTAATTGATAACATCTTGGCCTTATATGTCCAATGACTCCACAAAAATGACATGTAGGTATAAATCTATCACTCTTTTTCGGTGTTTATATTTCTTGGGTTGATCTGAATTAGAGTTTCCTTCATTAACTTTCGAACACTCACCTTTGTAACCGATGCCTTCAAAATTTTCTTTAGCCTTACCGATTTCAATCAACTTATCAAGTTTTTCAGTGCCTCCATTTAACATCCTTAATCCCTTTTTAGTACTCACCAATTTCATTCTAGCTTCACCAAGCTCATCCGAAGTCAACATCAACTTCTTTTCTAATTCTTGTATGGTATTATTTAGGCAAAGATTCTCTTCTTTCAATCTTTCATTCTTTTTATGCATTTTCACCCATTTTTCACACAAAGCCTTGTAATCCTCATAAATATCTCCATTTTTATCATCAAGAGCACTTCTGTCACTGTCATAGTCTGATATTGAATCCCGAGCCGAGCTGATTTCAAAATTTTCAAACTTTCTCCCTGTTCTGTTGTCAGTTACTTTCTTCTCAGTTGCTACTAAATAAGTATCTGGACTTTTGCTGTGTAGTGCAACCAGTGCAGTATTATTCGCTAATTCTTCTTTACTACCAAAATCACTTTTAGAATCATGTTCACTCCAAGTGGTGGTGAAGGACTTTCCTCTTTGTTTCTTCAATGTGTTAGCACACTCGGATTGATTGTGACCAAACCCCTGACATTCATGACACTGAATCCTTCTTGCCTTCCGTTCGCTTTTTTTTTTTTTCATTTTTCACCTGTAGTGCCACTCCTTTGCTTCTTTCTTGCTTACCCCTTAAGAGATTCATATCAAAATTTGTGAGAATGCCGATAACTTTTTCCAAAGACAGATTATCAATATCATGAGCCTCCTCTATTGCTGCAATTTTTGGAATAAATCTCGATGGCAGCGATCACAACGTTTTTCTTGACCAATTTCACATTAGAGTACTTCTTTTCCAATTGATGAGCTTGATTTGCAATATCTCTCAATTTTTTTGTGAAAGTCTCCGATAGTCTCATGCTCATCCATCTTCAGCTCTTCAAACCGCATAGCTAATATCTGTAGTTTTGAAGATATCACAGATTTCGACCCTTCATAAATAGTCTGCAACATGTCCCATGCTTTTTTTGCCATTTCACATGTTGAAATCAATGAGAAGCGTCTTTCGTCAACAGCACTGAATATCGCATGTATTGCTTGTGAATTTCTTAGTGCACTTTCTTCTTCCTGTCTAGTCCATTAAAATGAATCTTTCTAAATTGTCTCTCCTTTATCATCAACAATCACTAGATGAGTCCAACCGTGTACAACCGAATGCCAGAGTCTTGTCCCCTGAGCTTGAATGAAGAATTTCATCTGGGATTTCCATGATGGATAATTTGATCCATCCAATAGTGGTCGTCTGGTGATTGATGCACCCTCTCTCATAGCCATGTCTACGAATCTAGGATCTGCACCAACTTACTACCAAGTTCTGAATCGGTGACCTCACTCTGATACCAATTGAAAAATCGAAGGGGTTAATTATTTCGCAAACTATCCGCAAATTTCTTTGGAACCAATAAAATATAAAACAAGCTAAACCAAAATAATAAAAACAACAGAAATTTGGTAACGCAGTTCGGCACACCTTGCCTACGTCTGCGGGGCCCTCACTAAGCTTAATCACTTTCACGAAAATACAATAGATTTACCCAAGGCTTTATTGAGCTGACACCACTCAACCCTTGACACTATCCCTCAACCTCACTTTCTGTGAAAGAATTTCACACCCAATAGTACGACCGCCTCGTATTAACCTCGTCAGAGGATTTGTCTAACTACTTTCACTAAAAAATAATAATAAATAAAAATAGCTCAAGTGATTAATTAACTGAAAATTAAATAACAAAAATACTTGAGACAGAGAAGACTTCCCTATGAATTTGTCTTCTCAAAATAACCCAGTAGAAAATCTTATCCATGGCTGATCCGTTCTTCACTGCAGATAATATTCACTTTGCTCACAAAACAATTTTCCAGAGGCACACGCTCACTGCTTCACATATATATCGACCATTGAAACAAAACTCAGCCCACAAAAAAACCATGCGCAGCCGATCTATCTGCTTTCAATTTACAACCAATGTAACTTAATAAAACTCACGTGATCTTCACCACTTAATTAATGCAACACACACGACAAGACACATATCTCCTTTTTTTAAATTCAATTAACTCATGCCTACTATACTGTTGCCTTGTCTCACAACCCACGTTCTTCCTTTTGTTCAACTATTAACCATTGACGCACCCTCTCACATGGAATTCTTAATTGCCGCACAAACACTAGCACACCAAATCCTTGATTCAAAATAGTTTTCGGTTGCCACACCCAAGGCACTTAATTTCATCCACCTTTTTGTTTTCAATTAGACTTCCACAACAACTAGGAGATATCCATATGTTTTGATAGACTTCAATGATTCCACCGTAAATAGGAGATCTAGACAGTATTATATTTGAAATAGACTTCTACAATGATTAGGATATGTGCACAAATCCCACTTCAACTAAATAACCACAACTTTAATTCCACCATAATTAAGATTTTATATGTCCAATTTAAAATTCCAAAACTAAATAAAAGATATATATAATATATCTTAACAGTCTCCCGCTTTTTGGCATTATTTGTCACAAATATGAAACTCCTCCCGAGTAACATAATTGAACATATAAATCAAATGCACAATCCATAGGACAAATCCTGAATAACATAATTGTGATACATGCGTTTTGTCTAAGAGTCATAGAAAGTCATTTCTTCCTAGTAACACTCGAGTAGATCATGTTTTTGATTTAGTGCATTCTGATACATGGGGACCAGCCCCAAACTCTGGCAATAATGCTTTTAAATTTTTCCTACTATTTATTGATGATTGTACCAGAATGACCTGGGTCTACTTTCTAAAGCATAAGTCCGAAGTTCCTCTAAAATTTGTACACTTTTGTAACATGATCCATACTCAGTTTAATACGCCCATTAAAGTCCTTCGTTCTGACAATGAGGGGAGGGGGGAGGCAATTTGTGAACTAGCCCATGGAATCCTTCTTCCAAGACAAAGGGTTAATAAACCAAACCACATATCCCAACACACCTCAACAAAATGGGGTGGCTGAACGTAAAAATAAGATCATCTTAGAAATTACCAGACCCTTATGCTTGAATCCCATGTACCAACTCATTTTTGGCCCGAAGCTGTAGCCACCGCAGTATATCTCCTGAACAGGTTACCAACCAAAATCCGAACCTCCAAACCCCATTAGATTTTCTTGCCACTCGTACTCATATACCACCTCACATGTCTCTCCAACCTCGAATTTTTGGCGGCTTTGTCATTATGGAATTAATCAGAAAGGCTACCACTGCTATCATCCTTCTACTTGTCGCATCTACACCACTATGGATTGCGACTTTATAGAAACTGAATATTTCTATTCAGCCCAACCCAATGGTCAGGAGGAGACTTATGACACCGATATACTACGTTGGTTACTTAGCCTGACTTTATCGTTCAGTGGAACCACCAAAACAGCTAGTGGATCTGTTGATGTCACCTCAAAAAACGGAAAAAGGACCATTGGACCTAGTTCACCCTAGTCATCAACTGCGTCGGATGTTCCACAAGAGGTAAATACATTTGACCATGATATTCCTTCCACTCCAAATTACTCTGATCATGAAAATGCAATCCTTGCTCCAGAAGTTGAGATATAGGAGAACACTGGCAGGTATATTCTTTAGCTTAGAAGCACACGAGGCATTCCACCACGGAGATACTCACCAGAACGTGAGCCGAGAGGGTCAAGATATCCAGTGCCTAATCTGGCCAGGGGGACACTATCAGAGGAAGCTAAATTGTTTTCAAAAATATTATACACTGAAGCTGTTCCTCGGACAGTAGAAGAGGCCAAGATGAAGACAGAATGGCTTGATGCAATGAGAGTGGAAATGGAAGCATTGGAAAAAAATGGCACGTGGGAGAAATGTAAAATGCCAACGGGAAAAAAGGCAGTTGGGTGTAGATGGGTCTTTACTGTGAAACATAAGGCAGATGGAACAGTGGAAAGATACAAAGCCCGGTTGGTTGTAAAAGGGTACACTCAGACTTATGGGGTTGACTACTCATAAACCTTTAGTTCGGATTTATCAGAGAGCTATTCTCAGTTGCAGCTAACCTTGACTAGCCGCTTCACCAGTTCGATGTCAAGAATGCCTTCCTCTATGGTGATCTGAAAGAGGAAGTGTATATGGAAGCACCCCCTGGGTTCATACATGGATTCTAGTGAAACGAAGTATGCTGGCTGAAGAAGACACTCTATGGTTTGAAATAATCACCAAAAGCACGGTTTGGCAAATTCACAATAGCAATGAAGCGATATGGGTATAAGCATAGTAACTCAGATCACACGTTGTTTCTGAAGAGGAGAGGTGAACTTGTTACATGCCTTATCATCTACGTCGATGACATGATTATAACAGGAAATGACGTGGAAGAAATAGTGGAGCTCCGAAGAAACTTATTTGAAGAATTTAAAATGAAGGATCTTGGACGGTTGAAATATTTCTTGGGGATAGAGGTTTTGAGGTTGAAACATGGGATTTTCATCTCACAACGAAAATATATGTTAGACCTACTAGCTGAGACATGTTTGATTGATTGCAAACCAGCAGATATGGTAAACCATGGCTTGAAGTTGGAAGAGGGAGTAGAACTTGCTGACAGAGAAACCTATCAGAGATTGGTGGGAAATTTGATTTACTTATCTTACACTAGGCCAGACATATCATATGCTGTTGGAGTAATGAGTCAGTTCATGCATAAACCACAGGTGGACCACATGGATGCTGCCTTGAGAATTTTACGTTACCTTAAAGGCACACCTGGACATGGGATTCTATTCCAAAAAATTGGCATTTAGAGGTAAAGGGGTACACGGATGCAGATTAGGTTGGTAATTCGATTGATAGAAGATCTACTTCTGGCTACTTTTTTATAGTTGGAGGCAACCTTGTGACATGGAAAAGTAAGAAGCAGAAAGTAGTCGCATTGTCAAGTGCAGAGGCAGAATTTAGAGAGATCACAAAGGGGTTAGCTGAACTGCTCTGGATTAAGAAATTGTTGACTGAAATTGGCTATCCACCACAGGAGACTTGCGAACTGTTTTATGATAATAAGGTAGCCGTTAGCATCTCAAATAATCCGGTACAGCATGATCGTACCAAACATGTTGAAGTAGATCGACACTTTATTAAGGAGAAGCTTGAAGAAGGAACCATCAGTCTTCTGTGTGTGCGCTCTGAAGATCAACTAGCAGATATCCTGACCAAGGCTATTACTAGGCAAGTGTTTCATGAAGTGTTGTCCAAGTTGGGTGTGGGAGATCCCATGACTCAACTTGAGGGGGAGTGTTAGAATAGGAACGTATCCCATTAGATGTGAAAAGAGAGATTATAGGAAAGGATTGATCTCACTTGATTGTAGGATCAATCCTTTCCTTACTTTCATTGATCCCTTCCTAGAATTAAGCAAAAGCAGTCTATAAGACTTGTAATTGTAATGCCATATCAATATACAAAAACAATTACAAAAATTATGTTCTTTCTATTCTCATAACTATTTGCTAGAATATATTTAGTTTTGGCATTTTGAATTGGACATACAAAAAAATTAAAATTATTATATGGATTGATGAAGATGGGTGGAGATTGTGTTTTAATAGAAGTTCAAATCATACAGGTGGATATGTAGTAGATGTGGATATTGTATTTTAATTGAAGTCTATCCAAACCATGCATCTATAGATTGGGTTTTAATTGAAGTCTATCAAAAGCAGGACACTGTGGAAAATAACGTGTGCATGTGTTATTGCTTGAGGATTTTGGATACGTGCAGAGAAAACCAGAGAGGCTAGTTGTGCACGTGTTTGGTGGGCTAAGGATTATGCCTTAAGTTAGTAGCCTCTCTGAATTTCTCTGCACGTATCCAAAATTCTCAAGCAGTAATACAGGCACACGTTATTTGGTGTGTGCGTGGATAAAATAGGCAGTGGAGGCTACATATGTCTTGAAAATAAGCTGGGCTAGTTGCGTACTTGATTTTATGTGTTTGTATAGTATGTCTAGTGTTTGGTTGGTATAAGGTTGAGGAAGCCCATGTGGATCTTTAGAAGTGGTGTTACTCTCATACTTGGTTGATGATAGAAGTATATTAAAAACATGCAAGGGTCGCTGAAACGTGTTATACATACGACAACTTGTGTGGACGTGTGCTCCTGGTTGAACAAGTTTTCTTTTGGTGTTGCGAACAAAAATGCAGCAGGCTGCACATGTTAATGAATATAGGTGACTACCGTATTTTTCTGGGTGTGCCATGGTGAAGTTGTTTTGTCAGTAAGGTTAATATCATTTTCGGTGATGTGGGGACTGGTCGTTACTTGAAGGAACATCGTGACTTATTCTTTTGAAGAAAGAATCAACTCTGGAGAATGTTTTCAGCTGGGTTATTTTGAGGAGATAAATCCATAAGGAAGTCCTTTTTTTTAATCTCAAGTGTATTCGTCTTTGTTTCTAATTATTTTAATCACTTGAGTTGTTCATTTAATTATCTTTATTATTAAACAGTGAGTGTAAATCCTCTGTTGAGGTTAGTATGAGGCGGTCGTATTATTGGGTGTGAAATTTTTTCACAGGAAGTGAGGTTGAGAAATAGTGTCAAGGGTTGAGTGGTGTCGGCTCAGTAAAGCCTTGGGTAAATCTATTGTAGTTTGGTGAAAGTGATTAAGCTGGGTGAGGGCCCCATAGACATAGGCAAGGTGTGCCGAACTGCGTTACCAAATTTTCGATGTTGATTTATTTTTGGTTCTCATAATTTTTCTGATTTTTTTGTTTGCTAGAAACGAATAAGAAAGTTTGCAAAACGACTACCCTTTTCGGGTTTCTCAATTGGTATTAACTTGTTAGCAAGTTGGTAAAAAACCTAGTTTCGCTAACATGGCCATACGAGAAGGAGGATCGATTATCAGGCCACCGCTATTGGAAGGTTCTCATTGTCCTACATGGAAATCACAGATGAAAGTCTTCATCCAAGCTCAAGGCATGAGAGCTTGGCATTCATTAGTACATGGGTGGATGCATCCGATGATCATTGATGATAAAGGAGAGGCATTTTAGAAAGATCCATCTGAATGGAAAAGATTCGAGTGCACTCGAAAAATTCACAAGCAATGCATGCGATATTCAGTACAGTTGATGAGGGATGTTTCTCAATGATTTCAACCTGTGAATCAGCTAAAGAAGCTTGGAATATGTTGCAGACTAGCTCTAAATCTGTGATAGCTTCAAAACTACAAATGTTAGCTGTGCAGTTTGAAGAGCTAAAGATGGATGAGAATGAGACTATTGGAGATTTTCATGAAAGATTGAGAGATATAGCCAATTAAGCTCATCAATTGGGGAAGAAAGACTCCAATGTGAAATTAGTCAAGAAAACGCTGAGATCGTTACCTCCAAGGTTTATTCTAAAAATTGCAGCAATAGAGGAGGTCCACGACATTGATAATCTGTCATTGGTAAAAGTTATTGGAATCCTTATAAACTTCGAAATGAATCTTTTGAGAGGTAAGCAAGAAAGAAGCAAAGGATTGGCACAACAGGTGGAAACTGGAAAAACTATGAATGATGTAGAAGATGAACCCGACGAGAATGAGAATGTGGAACTATTAACAAAAGAGTTTAGTAATTGGTTGAAGAGAGTGAAAAAGGACAGACCCGAGTTTAGGAAAAAAGGGGGGAGCTCATCAAACAACAACTTTGAACAAGCCAAAACTCAAAAAGGAGAAAAAAGGTAAAAAGAATTCAATGCCATGAGTGTCAAGGCTTCAGACATGTTCAAGTAGAGTGTACTAATACTATGAAGAAGAGAAAAGGAAGATCTTATACAAGCACTTGGAGTGATGATGAATCCGGAAGTGAAGAAGAAGTTATGAAGAATGATGCTTTAGTTATTTTGTACAGCAAAAGTCTAGTTACTTATTTAACAGTAACCGAGAAGGAAGTAACAGAAGATGAAAAAGTGAGTAAATCTAGAAATTTGAAAAATGCAAACGATTCAGCTCAAAACTCGATCTCAGATTACGAGGCTTATGAATTAATGTACAAAAAATGAGGGGAAATATGTAAAAAGAATGAAAGATTGAAGGAAGAGAATCTCTCCATGAAGACACCATTCAAGAGTTAGAAAAGAATTTGATGTTGACATCAAATGAGCTTAGTGAAGCTAGAATGAAATTAGTAAGTACTGAAAAAGGATTGAAAATGTTAAATGGAGGTATTGAAAAGCTAGAAAAGTTGTTGGAAATTGGTAAAGTTAAAGGAGATCTTCAAGGCATTGGCTATAAGGATGAGTGCTCTAAAGTGAATGAGGAAAAAAATAATATGCCCAGATCTGTCTGAAAAGAAAAAACATCAAGAAAGAATTAAAGATTTATTCCACATGTCATTTTTGTGGAGTCATTGGACATATAAGGCCAAGATATTATCAGTTACTATAAATGATATTTCAAAGGGGTTAAAACCGAAAATCTAGACACTATTAAATTTTGAGTAGCATTCTATGGTATCTAAGCAAGTTTGGATTAGAAAGGGTTAAGTACAAACATAGAAACGTAGTGAAAAAAAACAAGAAATTGCCCAGATTTGTAGTTAGTTACTGATGAGGAAGTAACTGCAGGAGTTGATCTACAGTTAGTTACTATTGAGGAAGTAACTGCACGAACTGAAAAACTTTCAGTTACTTCAGATGATGATCCAACCAAAACAATGGAAGTTTATTTGAACCGAGATTCTTCATCTCAATTTCAAAGAAATAATCTAGCAGAAAATGTTATTGCAGATGTGAGCGAAAGAAAAAAAAAGAGAGAAAGAAAAAGGGTTGATTATCGAGAACTTGTAGGCTACTTGTGTTACATATGTTCATTCGAGCCAAAGAAAAAGACTAGGTTTGAATTTTTTCGAGGGGCACAGGGATAGTGTGCTTTACATTTTTGAAATATTTTTTTGTGTTGTTAAAAAACAAAAAAAGAAAAGAAAAGAAAAGAAAAGAAAAGAAAATCTTTTTTGAGTTCTTTAGTTTTATGTTGTTATTGTCGTCTCATCTTTTTACACAGAATAGGTTGAGAGAACTCTATAACTCTTACAGAGAGGGTTAAGCAAGAAGTGCAAATTTCATTAGAGCTTAAGCTTATTTATAATAGGTTTTGGATATTTTAGTAATTTAATTAAAAGTAAATTACATTTTCAATTAAACTTTAACTGGAATTAAAAATGGTTCTAATTAAATATCAATTATGCCTAAATATGATTTAATATCTCATATTATTCCTTATTTATTAAATATCTCATATTTAATAATAAAATTTTACAATCAAGTCCAACTTGATTAAAATATCTTTACTCTCTTTAACCCATTCTTTACATGAGGCCTATTAGGTTCCCAAATATATTTGCAACAATTATAAATATAATTCATAATTAGAATTAGATAAATTAAAACTACTTTTAATTTATTTTTAATTCTCCAATTAAACAATTTATAATCATAGATCAAGATTAACGTCTAGCAACGCATCCAAATATTTAGGAATGTCAAAGTGATTTTGAATAACCTTTCTATGCATGATTTTTTTGTATAATTCAATCATTTCATCATACAATGTTCCGATCAGACAGAGCATGAAATTAATGTATACTCTTTTTGAGTCCAATCATATTAGTTCTCCTTCATTAGCTATTGATTCAATTAATGACATTTGTAAACTATTTACAAAGCATCATTCTATCTTGGCTAAGGATTTCCTGAATCAGTACTAAGCGAGAATAATGAAACATTCTCCTTAATTACTTTAGGGTGATGAAATGAATCTTATCTTAATCACACAACTACCTCCATATAGTTCATGTTATGTCTAATAACTACCTATTTAATGACCTACGATTATAATAAGTTACAAGTAGTATCAAAATATAACAATTCCTATACAAGATAACTTTGGAGACCTTAAGTCAAAGGATCACTTATACAATCAACACAATGAGAATTTTCATATAAATACAAGTAATGTTTTAAATGGATTTGTCATATCGGGTCAGCTTAGTGAACCTGTTCTCAAACAAACACCCACACATTTTTGTAAGTATTTTCATACTTTAGCCTATGAGATCAACTACTTACTTTATGAGAAAAACAAAACATATGCTAGTCTTTTATATTCTACTAATGTCTCATATACTTTTTCTTTATCTTTTTCCCAAAATTCTTATTGATATGGCGAGCTTAGGAATCCTAGGTTTATGATTTATTGTTTAATAGTTGATTTAGAAATAGATAAATTTGGCTTAAAAATGGAAGAAAATGAAAGAAAGTGGAGAAGGAAGGAGGAGGCTTGTTCTCGGCAATTTTTTGGGGGAAGAAGAGCATAGTTAGGTGACAAAACAAACAAAGTGGTCCTTTAACAATATCCTTAAATTTTATTTATTTGTTTATTTTTTAAGATCCAAAAAATTAACTCAATTTTAATCCATTAGCTAGATTTAGTCCCACTAAAATATCAACCTCATATGAATACCTTAATTAGTATCATTTATTTTGGGTTTGACTTTCATCCCTTTCTCAGGTCAAACTCCTAAAATGAACTCATTTTGACCTCAAATTTGATCCTCGAGTTGTTCTTGAATAACACTATCCAATATCAAATAAAATAAAGTGTAGTTTGAGTCCTAAGTGTCATATTTCACCTTGGGATGCATTATTCACGACCTAAAAAATATCATTCATGAAACTGAGATTTTTGGAGTGTTACAAGGGGTGTTATGATGGGGATTTCCCCAATTTAGTTCAGTTTAGGATGACGCGTGAAAGGCGCCAAATGACGCAATTCACCATCACCATGGGGTTGTACGACCAAGAGTAGATGGGGACATTAGAGTATCGAGATTTGCGTATTAACTTTCCATACTGTTTGCTCACAGCACTTTTGGGGTGGGTAAATATGGAAGATGACTACATCCCACGTATGTTTAAGGCCTCGACTTTACGTATCCCATCACTCAGGTACATTCATGATATCCTGAGCCACACTTTAAGCGATTGTGGAGACAACTGGGGGGGAGTTGGTAATATAGACATCTTCTGCCTATGGAGTATGAGCGAGCAAGTGCCGATCAATCTCGAACATGTGTTTGTCCAATTTAACAGGTGCCAAAGTGAGGCTAAGAAGCCAACACGATATGTGTTGGACCTTATATGACTTGGTTAGTACAGAGGATGGGGATATGCGATCGGCTACCATCGATGTGAGAGATGAGGATCATGGAAGCACTCAACTTGACAGTAATGCATCATATGCATATGGTTCATCAACAACGGGGGGCCTATGGGAATAGTATATTGACTTATTGGAGAGCTTGACGAGCTAATGCTGGAGAGAGCAGCAGGTAGGGGACTAAGTTACTCAGTGATGCAGACCAGTTAGCTTTGGATTACATGGAAGATCTTGACCGCGGCAAGGTTTGCGGCAGGATGCGAAACAAGG
>JAOQMR010000213.1:25124890-25135293 GCA_027563865.1 Erythroxylum pelleterianum
ATGTATGAGTTTGTTTAGAAATAGGATATGATTGTGACTTGAAATATGGATTGAGATTATGAAGTGTTTTAGATATAGGATTGCGTTATTGCTGGTGTTTGGATTCCGGACGGGAGGTCCGATGTTTCTGAGTGGTGTTTGGATATATAGAAGTGTATGTTTTTGACTTACAGAAATTTTTGGGCTGTCAAAATACAGTCGTTATGCTGCCCGATTTTTGATAAAATCGGGTTATGGCAGAATAAGAATATGATTAAGAAGTTAGTTTTGCCAAAAATAAGTGTTTAGTTAAAAGATGAAATTTTGATATAGGTATGATTTGATTAAGAAGAAATTTATGAATTGAGTTTGATTAAGGATAATTTTCGAAAGGGATATTGGAATGGTTTTGTATTAAGAGGAAGGAATGAATAAGAATGAAAAAGAAAAAAAATTATACCGGGATTTTTTTCGGATTGGTCTTAGGGTTTCCAACACGTCTCGCATCGTTTCTCGATCAATCTTCGTTAACGGATGTCGGACATTTGTTTTTCGATTCAATTTGTATTCCGTTTAGCGAGCCTTCGCTATTCTTGTTTCGCGTGTTTCATTTTTGTTTTTCGGTTGGGATCCGGTCTCGAGATCGGGTCCCAACAGTTTCGTCTTACTTTTGCTTCGTCTTACTTTGCTTCGTCTTACTTTGCTCTCCAGAGCATCTCTACTTATAAAGATCATAACTTTTGACTCAGATGTCCAAAATTTTCATACTATATATCATTGGAAAGATAAAAGAACATCTACAACTCTACAGAAGACAACTTTGTCAAAATCTATCTAGATTAATCCAAAGTTTCTCCAGAAGTCAGAATACAAATTTTACAATCAGCTCCCAACGTCTTGTACCCAGTTCTAAACTTTATGAAATTTTGAGACTCTTAGGGGCAGAATTGAAATTCGATGTCTTCATATAAAATGTAACCATATATCTCTAGTTTAATCCAAATTAAGAATCATCTCATTTGAATGACTAGAGAAAACGCTGTGGCTAACAGATCGAAGCACACTTAGTGAACATTTTCCAGATCAACTCTTTATTTCAAAGATCTTTCCTTAACACAACTCATACCAAGATCACCTTTTCTACTTCATTTTTACTTTCATTCCACTTCTAACTTTCACCTTAATTCTTTCCATTTCAAAATCTCTTATCCACCCAAAACACCATAGCAAATCGTGAATCTATCTAGATTGGTACAGAAATTTCATGTTTCAGATCGAATTCATTGCTATTACAACTCCAAAAATCACTTTTACAATACTTATTCACTAATAATCTCTCATAACACTAAATTAACACTATAACCAAATTTTTCATCCCCAACAACACAATATTTATGAACAAACACGTAAATGCCATTTTCCATGTAGATGACAGTAACTTATCAAATTTATTTCATAAATCCGCAACTTTAAGGATTTATTCACTACTTACCTGTTGAAAACACCAAAATCTTCAAGCCCTAAACTCCACACAATTTACGTACTTCACTGAGTACCATGACCAGCTTCTGGTTTTTCGGGTAGAGGACACAAATGGCAAAGTAGGTTTGTTGTAGGAAAGGAAAAGTATAGAAATCTCTTAAAAAGGTATTTGATGGAAAACTCTGTGTATGGGAAGAAAATTTGAAGAAGATGATAATGAATAAGGAACTTAGACATGACTTAACCTGTCAACTCTCAAAGAACAGTAACCTACTTCTATCAAAAGTATAAAAAGCCTAAGTGACACTTGTCATTTTCCTAATACCTAAGCTCTAACTTAGTTTCTTTTGAAACTAATTCCCTTAAACTTTCATCTTTACAATCCAACTATCTCTAAATCTTCATTTGATTTCTTTTTCCTATTTTCTATAATTTCCAAAAGTTATTCCTAAATTCACCAAAATTCACAAATACCATATTCTTACCAACCAATAGAATATCCAATATAAACAAATTCAAATTCTCAAAACTCCTAAAAATCACAACTCAATCTAATTATGGCCAGAATTATTCATGAATGCATGTACAATTACTTTCATGTGCAACAACTTCACTATTTATATGTATATGTATGACATATTATGCATGAACATGGAAGTGCATCTCTAACTCTCATTAATCACTCACATTTACCATTCTAACCCTCCCACAAGTAATGGGATGTTACAACCGTGATCTTATCAGTCACATCATCTAAGATCTCCCTTTTGTCCATATCCATTGATAATGAGTCATTCAAGCCAAAAGCCTTTCATAGAACATTAGTCAAATCCCAAGCTTACCCATGTCAATTTCATTAGCCATAGTCAGTCTATTTGAGCACACCTTAAGTTCTTAGAGCTCTCACATGTCTCCCTCATCTATGTGATCTAGCTAACCTTCAACCCAAGATCTATTTCAGGATATCTTTTAGCCTCACATCTGAATCTTACATCTCTTTGAAGATTTCTATCAATATGCACCAATGCATCCAACTCATCGATAATGCTCGTTTTCCTTGCTTACTTACAAGTCTTTATCTTATTCCATCGTACCGAGTGTCAAACATTGGTCAAGGCTCGCCAATGCTTGCACAATTCCATAGGCTTAAAGGTCTAACAAACCACCCCCACTAGGAGAACTCGATGCCCTCATCTAAATAATTCGTGGGCACTCTTTTGCATCTGGTTTCCTTAAAGACTCCTTGGTCATTGGCACATCTCCAACATACCATATTCCCTTTCCATTAGGTTTATCTTTACTTTTGTTCGAGCACTCCTTCACAACGCTCATTGTACCTAAAAAAACATGATTATTAAATTAGACTTTTTCTGTCGAGTCATCAACTTTTTCTCCTTGATCTTTTATAAACATGGAATTTATTTGCTCGTCACCCACTTTCCATATTCAACATTCATGAACAAAGTGCAACCCTTCACAAATAAAACAAGCAATATCCCATTTTGTTTGTTTCTTGGACTTACAATGAGAAGATTCACTTACCTTCTCCTTGCTTTTCTTTAAACCATACCATATCCCACCATTCTTCTTTTCCTCATTGCTAGTTTGAATTGGTGTGGTATTTGAAGATCCACTAAGGCACTTACAGCCACTATCGTGCTTAGGAGGTCTTTCACATTCTACCTCTGAAGCTCCATTTATGCCTAACCTTGTAAGCCACTTATGAAAATGAACAACTTGTCTTCCTCAGAACATTAAAGATGTGAATTTCTTCTCGTACTCCTACATCGAATCATCTTGCTTTAATCTCTTCAAAACTTCCCTCGAGAGCCATAAAGTGATGTTGGAGAGAAACTAGTATGTTAACTTCTTCTTCATTTTTTACTAAGTGTCAATGGGAGATGTACCCACACTAATGTCATTGGAGGTTTTCGTTCTCCACCACAACTTCGCATCTTTCACTATATACATGGCTATAATTGACACCTTCTCCGAATTGAACACCTTTTCCTCTACGAAGTATTGCTCTGTATCCTAAAAAATTTCAAGCTCCTTAGCGCTCCGCTTTTCATAAAAAACATGGGGCTCTTGCAACTTCACCAAAGTGCTTGACACGTCTAACATCTTGTGTTGCAATGGCATATCTTAAGATCGTGTTCTCCAATATAGAATCTTCCTGTGCCTTCATCAAATCCATTATTTGATGTTGTAACTATCGAATTTGTGCCTCTAGAATCTTGAATTGAGATGAGTAAGAAGTGACCTCTTCCTCTAGTTAAGGAATTGGCCTTATGAGTGCCTACACTCTATTGACAAGCTCTATCAAATTTTTACCTCCCAGTATATTGATATTTTGGCTCTGATACCATTTGTTACAAAGGTTTTTCTATACACTAAACTTATACTGAAGTTGTGATATTCCTTTGCACAAAAATCTCACTTAAGTATGTTTAAGTAGGACTCAATCTTTTCACGTGATCATTGACTAATAAAACATTGTTCTTGAATACCTCACGACCCCCAAACTTTTTAACTCTCACACTTGAGTAAGCATACTATGAAAGCAATAAATAATTATGGGCAACAGTAAACATATAAGAGCTATGATAAAAACTAACCTTTATTACTTCCCCAAATAAGCTATTTATAGGCACCTTTGGCTTTACAATTTAGAATCCTAATTGAACAGAACTAACATGATTACATATATCCTTATTACATTATATCACACTAACTAATTGGATAACACTTCCATTCAAATAGAACTCTATCTAATAAGATTTATCTACATTACAACTAATAATATAAGAGATTACATTTAACTAGGAAAGATACATCCATATCTATGAAGAACTCTACTTCTTCAGATGAACCTTATAGATTATCTTTATCTTTTAGAGCTAATGTATATCTATTGTGATCTTATCTGGCACATTATCCAAGATATCCCCTTAATCTCTGTATAATGATAATTAGTCATCCAAGCCCAAAGCCTTTTATAGCATATTAGTCTGATGCAATGCTTACTCATGTCAAAGCCATTAGTCATGGTTCATCTATTTGGGCACACATTAAGTCCTTAAAGCTCTTGTATGTCTCCCTTATAGATGTGATCCAGCTAACCATCAAACCAAGGTCTATCTCAAACTATCTTTTGGCTCACATCCAAATCTTGCATCTTATCAAAGATTTTTTCCAATGTGCACCAATACATGCCAACTCATCGACAATGCTCGTTTTCCTTCCCTAATTGCAAGTCTTTATGTTTTTCTTTCATCCCGAGAGTCAAACATTGGTTAAGGTCGCCAATGCTGACATAATTCCGCCATTAGGATTTAAAGTTCTAATAGTAGGGTTAGATCTTAAGGGATTTCCTGAGATCATAATTACAAAATTTCTAATTACATGTATTCCTAAGATTCATGGTGAAGAGAGCCTCGTCTTTACGAGCTCCCTCAATTGCATTCCATTGATGAGGACAATGTTAGGTCTGCCAAAGGTACATTTGCTATAGGAAGTTTTTCATTAGCTTCAAGATTGGGTAGAAGGAACGTCGATGAACAAATTACTTGTAACACATACGGAACCTACAACCATTCACACACATAGCAACCAAATTCTTGTACATGCATTTAGGGTATACAATTCTACTCAATGCTATACATATATACATTACAAAACTCCTCAACGCTTAACATTATCATTTAACAGTAGTAATACATCTTTACGTTTACATGGTAATCCAAAAGAAAACATATAATTTCCTTTATTACATGTGCAATCGTATGTAATTAAAAACACATTCCAAAAGTTCTTTTTCTTCTAATTGCTGCCTTGGTCCCTGCAGATGTTCCCTGTACCTCACTCATATGACTTAGACCAATACGGATTAAACACCTGTGCTAAACTTGGAAGCTTAGTGGGTAAAACACTTAGTTTGGATGACCACTTACAGCAGTCATCCGCCAAGCACACACATTCAGAAATATCACAACTCATATACCATAAATTCACATTCATAAACTAAACACTGATATTCAGTTCATGTAAACAATGATGACATACTTAAGCAAAGTACATAATGCAAATATGCTTCAACATATTATCCATATACCGAAAATGCACATTTATAAGTCAAATATTGATATTCAACGCTCATTGATACAAATTATCAATATAATTACACATCATTACAACCAATACAAATGCTCATCATTACAAATTATTCATGTTGCCATGCTGTATTTCTTATTTATTACTGTTAAGTTTCCTTTCTGTATTAAGCCTACACATTTTCTGTGGGTGTAGATAATGGGTGTTGTGGATATCCGAAGGTATCAAACTATGGATACCCGAAGGTATCAAACTGTGGACTCCAGTGGTGTCAAACTATCGTAACTGCACTGTAAACTTATAGACATGCCTATCTATCCACAACTAAGACAATAAAGCAAGCACTATAACATTTCCTTTAACCATTTACAAATTTCAGAATTCATATATTAACAGATCATATGATATACATTTTAAGTCATAATATCTATATTTGCATTCATACATGCAATTCATGGCTTACCACCATTAGAAGGGTATCAAAATCAAACTTGTATATTCACACTATACACATATGAGTAATGAATATCCATACAAATCGTTTATATACATGTAAATTTTCTTTGGAATGCATTAGGCTCAATCTTATATTCCAATGTTTAGTCTCCCAATTCATATGTGGTAAGTCCTATTCCATTTACTTCTAGGTGTTCAAAAAGTTTCATATACATTCAAAAAGGTTCAAATAAGATTTGGTAAAAATTGGAAACAAAAACAA
This sequence comes from Erythroxylum pelleterianum, assembly GCA_027563865.1. NCBI lineage: Eukaryota > Viridiplantae > Streptophyta > Magnoliopsida > Malpighiales > Erythroxylaceae > Erythroxylum > Erythroxylum pelleterianum. The sequence goes on from JAOQMR010000213.1 coordinate 25,131,183, forward strand.
ACTCAAAATAGTGCAATTTAAGCTAAACCCCAATGTGGTCTAAAAATAGGCAAACTATCGGTCCAAAAACAATTCACATGAGGAAGTCTAGTTTTTCCTTAATATTCGTATAGAAAAAGTCAGAACTAGGTTTCGTGGTCTTTTATACATTTGTCCATCTAAAAAGCTAGATCATATAATACAAAGTGAAAGCGACATTACTTAGTAATTCTAACTGGTTACTTGTTACTAGCTGCAATGTTCAGTATTTAATGGTGTAAGAAGAGACTTCTATGTAATTTCCACCTAAAGCCCTTTTGTGTCTCCAAATGGAAGACTCCATTTAAAAGCCAAATTTGTATTGCATCTCCAGTTTAGTTTATGGGCAAGCAGTTGGTCTTTAACATTGATCACTATTATATTAAGTCAAATTTTTTTCATGTATAAACTCCTTCAAAAAATTCTTTGATTCCTTTCTTTCTAAATACCACAGACAATATTGCTTAAAACTATCTTAGAATATGATAGTTTCCTTCCATTAATTAAGAATAAAACAATAGTTATGTTTATGATAAGGCTTATTGAGTGACTTAAGGTCCTTTAACATAAATATATTTTTTCTTAAATTAATGGACCTAGTTAACTAAATTTGAAGAATTTGGATGATTGATTAATGATTATATGAATTTAGGGGCAAGTTAGGAATAATATATAAAATATATTTTGGCAAAGAATTGTCACTTAAAAGATATACAAGTCTCAGAAGATATGATTGATAAGAATGTTATCTACCTAATTAAAATTTAGCTATTTTATAGAGTAACTCAAGTTCAACTTAGTTTGGATAGGATCCTAGCCAACAAAAAAATTATATGATAATTTCTTGATTTATTAATAAGGGCTATTATTTTGTTTAAAATGGTAGGGGTAACTAAATATTTATTAAATTCCATATTTCATTTAGTTTTGTGGCATAAAATAATAGTTACTCTTTTATCTTTTTTTGGGAAAATGAACAAAGATTTCATTAACCATAGCAAACCTATCCAAAGATTTCAATGAATTAACCAAAATGACATTATTAACTAACACAAGTAGCTAGATTACATAATGTAAACTACAAATTACATATTTTCCTAATTCTAGTAAATAAGCTATATTGGGTTGATTTTTTCAATTGTTATAACTCAGATCCAATTAATTATTTCCTGTCATAACCTGAAACTAACGCGCGATTGGCACGTGGGACTTTAGGTTCAAAGCCCAGATCACACGTAAGCTTACCACTAGCGACAAAATAAATTCAAACTTTAAGAACGCATTAAGTCCATACAATACAATAACAATAGTGCGCGTTAGAAAGAAGTTTTACATTTCATAAAATCCTATTGTTACGGATGCTACAATACAAGATAAATGAAAATAAAGAAAGAACGTACACAAACATAAGTAAGTCATAATGGACACGTCACTGGAGTCACTGCTGCGAATTCGATGGTAGCTGACCTAAAAAAAATAAAGTTGAGGGGAGTCAGACCTCACTGAGTAAGCTCACACCAACCTACGATACACAATGTTGTGCGCACAGTCGTGCATGAATATCAAAACACATACACATCATGCTATACATCCAATCACATCAACGACACAAATAAATTATAGGAGAGAATATCTGTAAGACCCTAATCTCCAAGGGTAAGCACTCACAACTCTAAACCCCGAATGGCTACAGGGAGCTATGGATCACCAACGGCCCAACCATGCTCTTATATTTATGTAACTGTAAGGCTCTCTTAATCCAAAAAGGTTGCGGGGAGCCAAGCATTACCAACAGACTAGCCCTCTCTCAAAGTAACCAAAGTCATAAGCATCACAAATAAGGGTTGGATCAGGAGCCAAACATCGACCAGGATCGGCCTATAACATATCTCAATATCATAAACAAAACAACTCTCATATTCATAACCAATTTACATCTGGTCCTGAAGCATACCCATTAGGTGGCACGTCTTATATATCTCTTCTTCCCCATAATAGAACATAGCAATACATATCTAGTTATTAACCATGCAATTTATCAAGTAAACATTTAGTTATGCAATGACCAATGCATGAATGCAATACCCAACCCAACGTATCCACTCAGTTAATTCGATATAAAGGCTTATACTAAAGTGGGTAAGCATTACTATATATACGCATTCGCTATATAAATATATAAGTATTGATTGATACACACACACACACACACACACACACACACACACACCAGCGTTAAACAGTATTCATTTACTAATACAACTACGGTAATAGTAAGTTAGTATGAACTTACCTGGTAACCGAACTCATCCGTCCGAATCTTTTGATAAGGTCCCGCTCCTGCTATACCTAGTAAATCAAAAGAAAATATCTCAATTAGTACTAATTAGGAGTTATTGGGCTTAAATAACAATTTAGGTATCATTTGAATTGCCTAAGCAATCTACTTATAAAATTCAAAAATTTCTTCTATTCTCGCCTAAACGTTTCGTGATTTTTAATTTGCAAACCATTGAAAATATCATTATCGTTCTTTAGAAAAAAATGATTAGCATAATTTTTTAGAAATTTTAGACATTTTTCACAAAAGTGACCAAAATGGTTTCCGGAACAGTATCTCTGGCGATCGGAATATTCCTCTAGTCACCATAATATTCCTTTCTATCACCAAAAAATCTTTAGTCTTATAATTGAATGATTTTTATACCAAATGATAGCTCTTAATGAGTAGAACAACTTTCTCCAAAGCAATATACTCAGATGCTCAACATATTTGAACGAATTGAAGAAAAACAAGCTGAAACGTTAACCTCTTTTTTCGTTAATCAGCGGCAACTGGGGGCAAGACCATGGGGTTTTTGTCCTGATGTTGAGATGAGTTGAATGGTGGTGGTGGTGACCGACAACAACCACCGGAATCGAAGGATCGAAGATTAGCATTTTTTGTAAATTTTTCTCCTTAATTTTTAGGATGATTCTGGCAACAATGGCACCTAAAATGGGTATGGTTGTGATGGGCTTGTCGAGAGGAAGAGACTTATATATAACACTAACCAGTTTGAGTCACTAGTAGTGAAGAACGGTTTGAGAGAGGGAAATTCATGAATAGTAGCTTTTAGGAGGGTTAAAATGAAATTATGAGAAAATGGGAAAAAGTAGAAATTGTCCCTTATATATATAGCACACAGAATGTTACATTCTCTCCCCCTTACAAAAAAATTCTTCCTCAAATTTTATAATAAGGTTTATTAAGGAAACAAGTATGGATACCATTCTCTCATCTCTTGTTCTGTCTCTCAAGTAGCTTCTTCAATGCAACCATTCCTCCACATCACCTTAAGCATGGGAATTTATTTTGATCGAAGCTCTCGCACCTGCGAATCCATGATAGCCACTAGCTTCTCTTTATAGGTTAAATTATCACTCACTTCCATGCTTTGCAATTGGATTACATAGGAAGTGTTAGGAATGTACTTGCGAAGCGTAGAAATATGGTATACTGGATGGACCTGGGCTATGTCCGAAGGTAATCCCAACCGGTATACCACATTTTTAACCCTCTTTGTAGCACCCCACTCTCGTAAGACACGTACTCAACATCCTAAATGATATCCGAGTACGTACCCCGCAAGGGTGGCATGCTAGAACAGTCAAACGATTAAACTCATAAATCAATAAAACAAATAGGGCCCACTTTTATTCAGAAACATTTTCAATCATAGCATTACAATCATTGTGCAACTCATCAGAATTTCACTAGTCATTTGGTCCCATTACAAAGATAAAACACTTATAAACATAATATTATTACACTTCAAAATCATTTGTAAACCTTTCCACTTTGGAAATTTATTACAAAACAAAAATATTCAAATATACATGTTACAATAATTGCGGATGACTCAATTCGAAACAAAAATAAGAAAATACAAATGCAGATGCGAACTGATCCTGACCTCTATCTCTTACTTGAATGCAGTGGGTATACTCCCGTTTGTCTAATGGGGTAACTCTTTTGAGCCTGAAAAATATTGCAAATTTTGGGTGAGTATTGCAAACTCAGTGAGTAACCATCCTCGATGGCTCACTCAAT
>JAOQMR010000213.1:25152781-25163734 GCA_027563865.1 Erythroxylum pelleterianum
TTTTCGTTAATCCTTCGTGTTTTCGATTATACGTGATGTTCTTGTATGATCTTTTCCGCAGCGTATTGTGAATACTCGGACGTACGCGATCCAACATAATGAACCAAATTGTATGAACTTTAGTTCATTAAAAACTTAAGACATAGAGGAAATTTTTTTTAGATGAATATATTATCTAAAAACCTCAATTTCTATCTCATAATGGCCACACAATACTGACCCAAAACTTGTCATGGGAAAATATGGAAAAACTAATGAAGGAATTGGATGAGGACTTTTGGATAACCTATCCCACGATTGTGGGAAGCCATACACGATCATGGAAATGGCATAGCAGTAAATAAAATGTTCTTTTGTGTGATTTTTGAACCAATTAAGGATAAGTTACTTAACTATGATGCATTTAGACTTGATTAAGGTTTAAATGAACATAATTTGATATTGGAAAAGTTGGTTAAATGTGTGATAAGTTTTGATTGATAATTGATGTTACACTTTAAGGAAAAGAATGTTTAATAACAATGCATCTAAGTTTGGAATGAAGGAGTGTTATAGGAATGAAGAAATTCATATGAATGTAAATGTATTCCTAAGGATAATAATAATGCATTAAGAATGAACGAATGAGAATTGTGAATTATGTGAAATATTTGTAAAGCTAGAAAAGAGTTAGTAAATGTTTGGTTAATGAATGGATCATGATCAAGTCTACTTAAGGTATTAACCTAATTAAACTAAATGCAAACAGGACATAATCAAGTTACAATATGTGAATGATTATGAATTATGATTAAGGAAACATACTCGGGATAGTCATTGGGCATGCATTAAACATCGCACATATATGTATATGTATAAGTGAATATGTATTTGATTGGCCAACTTTTTAAATTTAATTCTATGTGTATTGTATAATGTATAGACGCTCAAATCGAATACCATCATCAAGGCATTGTCAGTCCATCCAAGCAATAGCGTATACTGGAGCGTACTGTGAGTAACCTAGATGTTCTCACTAGGATTGATTTATTTCTATTTAACTTCCAATTAGAACTATTAATGATCTGATTGTAATTATGATATTACTAATTCTAGATAATTGATTATCCGAGGAGTTCGATATTTAGGACTGTATTGGGAGTTTTTGTGATTTGAATGTGAATGTGAATGTGAATATGGAAATTGAATGTTCAACTATTTATTGAATGTTGAACCTAGATGCGATGAACTGTGAAAATTGAATGTGCTTATTGACTGAAATGTTATGCTCCATTACATGATGCATGTTCACATAAAGGAGCTGTGACTGTAACACCTCATTCTCGCATGACCCAAACCAAACATCGATGGTGATGTCCGAGCTCGAGCCCTGCGGGGGTGGCGTGCTACATCAGTCAGTCAAAACTCTGTATAACCCCTTTTTTTAATACACTCATATGTGATGGAAAATCATTAACAAACAGAATTACCGATAAATACAATGACCACGGGGGCCCTTTTTATAAATACAATTTACTACAATCAACTATAGTCTGACCATTTACTTTACCAATTGACTTAAGCATTTGTACAAAATTTCACAAGCAAATGCAATTTTACTAGGAACTAATGCAGACGCGAACTGATCCCGACCACTTCTCTCACTCACCAGCAGATGCTATACGCCTGAAAAATACTTGCAAATTTTGGCTGACTAACGAGGTATTCTTCTGAGTCCTGAAAAATAATTGCAAATTTTGGGTCAGTTTTGCGAACTCAGTGAGGAACCATCATCGATGGTTCGCCCAATTCATGCAACACTTAAGCAATTCATAGAGTATTTCACAAAAACATATTTAGAAGTACCACATGATTGGTTACAAACAAATCACAAATGGACAAGGTATGCTTGCCTTTTTCCCAGTTACACATAGTCAATCAAATATGTATGCAATGAATATGTGACACTTTCCCATTTTATTACGGTGTTGTGACCGAGCGCCTGAACTGTTCCATATAAACATTAGACGCGTCTTAGGAGTAGGAGAGCCCTCTGGGTATGCACTACTTCCTTTCGAGCTCGAGGCTCTTTTTCAGTATCGGTGGCTACTTCGGTCACAACTGTTATTATCAGTTCATGCATTTGTGTAAGAAATGCATATGCCCAATTTTAACAGTCAATGTATCACAAACAACAATTGTGTCACATTCTCTGTCACATCATAGGCAAAACAATTGATCACATTAATAGCAAGCAATTGATCACAGTAATAGCAAGTAATTTCATAATTATCACATCATGAACACTTCTATGTTAGATCTCCCAATACATTGGACCATCTGTCCTGAATCCAGTCAGAATCAAACACAACCACTAATCCCACCATTATAGCCACAATGAGCATATAGTAATTGAGAGAAAGCCATCTCAGTCACTCACCTATAACTTCCGAGCTAATACCGAGAAGTCTCTGCAATGTCGGTAGGTCGACGCTCCAAATGCGCCTCTATAATGATCAAAGAGTACAAATATTATCAATTTTCCCGTCAAAAATATTTAATGATGCACATGTAGCAATTAAAAGATGTACAATGAATGTTCATGATATTCCCGGCATTAATCCAAAATTTTCCATCACAAAATTTCGTCTAAAAATTAGAAATTTAACGGCACCAAAATCACTAAATTCGGACCTCTATAGGTCCAAAAATTAATAAAATAGTGATCAAAAAAACAATCACCCGATTCCCCTTACTTTGACCTTGCCAATCCACGTCAATTTCACCTCTAAAAATTTCCAATTTCTCATAAAATGAAATTCAATATGTCACGAATTCGATGCCTCGAGAATCAGGTCAATCGGATGTCGGACAGAAAAGTTATAAGCAAAAGAAGGAAAAATAGATGTTCCTAGTCGACTTGTCTGAGAATCCTAGTCGACTTACGCTACTGTGCATGTCCAAGTCGACTTGTCTGAGGATGCAAGTTGACTTACCCACTACAATGGCAGATCTGAAAAACTTCCTCCGACATACCAACTTCCATAGGACATAAATCCTTACTCCGAACTCCAAATTGAACACAATTTGTGTCTATTTCATAGAAAAAAAAGAGAGCTCTACAAGTCCTATGAAGGACACAAAAACTAGTTCCACCTTTAAAGATGTCAAAAATGCAATCAAAGTCACCGCCTAATCAAAATGGTCCAAAACTGTACAGCATTTATCCAATGAGCATAACTTCCCATTCCCTTACCTAATAATTAGAAGCTTTATGTCAAAAAGAAAGAGCAAAACATGTTCTACAACTTTTATGAACAACTTGGAAGCTATTTCCATCTCTACCTAAGTCAAACTTTCAAATGAAGGTTGCTGTCCTATTTCACAATATCAACACATTGTCTTTACCACATCCAAACTTTACAAAGTCATAACTCTCAATATATAAATCAAAAAATTGCATACTCAGTGGCAATGGAAAGCTAACAAGAAAGGCTTTAACTTTCATTAAGACCAATTTCACCAATTCCTCCTAAATCAATCTAGAAAAATTCATCAATGTTTCAGGCCATCAAGCTCGAGTACTGTTCATCCTGCACTTATACTTCACTTTCAAAGCAAGATTCAACCCTCTTCTAATCAAAATTGGACAGTGCTCCCTTCACAAAAATTGTAGCCAAATGTTTCAATTTTAATTCAAGACAAGCCTCACTTCATTTGCTCAACCACACAAAGAGTTATGATCAAAACATTGGAACATGTACAAGTCACATTTTCCAGATTTTAGACCTAAGCCACATTCTATCATTCCAATTCCAATCCTATACCACTTAGCATTCAATTCACTTCACATCTCCACTATTATTCACTCACATCCTCTCCTTGGACATAAGTCCATAAATTTCAGCACACACTCACAACTTTCTTTCATTACAAACACTCATCTAACCTCACCAAAATTCATCCAAAACACTTAATTTTACCTACTACATATGCTCTACCATTTATCCTCAATCAATCATCAATCATTCATCAATTAAACAATCAAATTACATACCCACATACAACAACAAATTCTCATCCAATTTAATGTATAAACAACACAAAGAATGCATTAAATGAACAATCACAACTTTATACATAATCTTACCTAATCAAGCTCCAAATCTTCTCAATCTTCTCACTACTCCAATTTCTCTACTTGCTCCTCACCATACACGACATCACCATCAACTTGAGCTTAGGTTGCCCCCTTTTTGTTTTTGAACAAAGGAAGAGGAAGCAAGTAGAAGATGAAAGCTTTTGTATAGATGGAGATGAGTGGCAAGTAGCAAGGAGAAGAAAGCCAACAAAAAGAAGAAAAGAGGGAGGCTACGAAGGTAAAGATGAGAGAAAAGCCATAAAACAAACTCACTTACACCTTTGGAACCAAGAAGCTTCGTGAATGAGGGGAGGGAAAAAGACAAGAACAATTAATAGTGAGGCCACTTGTCATGTAAAGAAAGAAAAAGACAAAAAGCATTTAAATAATATTTAATAAGTCATCCAATGGCTCTAATTAATCCATCCAAGGGCTCTAATTACAATCCCAAAATTATTTATTTCAAGATCCAGTGCCATTGGGCAGAAATTGCCAGTACCGGAAACCAATCGGTCCACCGCGTGGCGATCTTTTCGGTCCTGAAATGTTCCCCGGAAAACTTCAGAAAATTTCCTAAATTTTCCAAAAATATAGAACACATAACAATCCACTCCAATTAAATTTTCAAGCCCATAAACCACATTTTCCAAAATAAAATCCCATTTAGGCACAAATACCGAGAAATATCATGAATGCATGAACAATTATTTTCATGTGCAAAATTTCACTATTCATGTGTAAAGGCACGCATGAACATTTCAGAACAATAAACACCCTTAGCTCTTTCCAAATTACCATGCTACCCTTCCCATCGGGGGTGAGATGTTACAGAAAAACATGTTAGGAATCTATCACTTCAAGAATCTTTACATTTGGAGGTCGGATGAAGGAGTTATGGCCAAAAGAATCCAACATGTTTATGTCCTTAATCATTTTGTACCTGCCTTGGCGCAACTGCTATAAATCTCACTACAGATGTCGGATTGACTTCTTTTTTATACGGTTTGAAAGAGGACTTCTAGATCTACAACCCTTGTGAAAGCTTGAAGCGAGTTTTTGTCATTTGTTGGGTTAAAATATGGGCAATGTGAACCCACACTGGCAGACCATGTAACTTTCGGGTCTGGCAGTTTTTCAGGATCAGGAATACATGACCAGTGTGATTTTACATGGCCTGGCCGTGTAACCTTCAGGTTTAACAAAATTTCCACTCTCCAAGACCCCTCTAATGGATCCTAAACCCATCCCATCATCCCTTTTACTCATAATCTTTCCAAATCGAACAATCCTAGTGCGATATCACTCCATATACTATAGTTATTCTGTATACATATCCTTTACGACATCCTCAATTGTAATAATCATAACTTTCAGCTCCGATATCTCGTAATCACATTCTTTATACCGTTAGAAAGCTATAAAGACAAGCTATAACTTTGTGTAGACAAATTTGTCTAATTCAACCTAAATCGATCCAGTTTTTTCCTGGAAGTCAGAACACACATTTTACCCTCATGAAAAACTTGGAATTTTGCACTATACAAACTTGGAATATCATGAGCATAACCATTTAACTAATAATTGGAATTTATCAACTCTTAACCTTAACTCATTTGACTCTTCATATTCAACCACATCTCATCGTTCATAATTCCTAACTTCCTTTTTCCATAACATCTCACTTATGTGTGTGTATATATATATATATATAACAATAGTTCATGCTCAAGATTCATCATCTCAAGTTGATAATTTGAAGCACACCTAATTTCAACTCAGCATCATCCATACACATTTCATTTTTAATTAACGTCATAAGATAAGCGTTTACAAAGCTTTAATGGCATTCCAAGCTACATTACATCATCAACATCAAAAATCCAAAATACAACAAAAGATACAAAATCCCATAATTCTTGACATACGTCAAAAGTCTTATTTTTACATCAATCTAACTTAAAATACAAGATATGCATAATCAAATGAATGCCTTGACTTTCTCTCACTCGATCTCTTTCTCATCACCTGGAGATATGAATGAAAGGGGGTGAGCTTAAAGCTCGTGGGTAACAAATTTATAACTGAGAACCAAGCAAAAACCATTGAAATATTTATTTCCATTGTAAAACTCACATTGAAATCCAAGTAACACATATTTCCCAAATTCACAACTTATCATGTAATTCATAAACATCATAAATCATGAATCAATGCATCATCACATTAAACACATTTTCTGGAATTTATCATCCAAGCATAAGACCCAATTTGCATCATAACTTAACATGTCAAAATACAAATTTACAATTAAATGGCTCAAGGGTTCCGTGGAACAAAATGGAGAAACCAAAGTTTACATCGTGAATGAAACGAGCCCACTTTTCGAATCTCGTGGGCCACAAGGGGCCAGCCGAGATAAGGCTTTTTGTTGACGTGCACGTGACTACGAAACGGTTCCTCTCTCGCCCAAACACAATCAAATAATCATTCACAATCTCATATTCTCATGCTTTTTCTCTATACAAAATGCCATGACTCAATTCAATGGCATAACATGATCATACACACAATTGATTTGTTTTATCACAATGTCCTACATCATAATGCAATTTGCACATCACAACATGTAGCAATTTCTCAAATCAATAAAAAACAATAAAGTAACATTTAATTGAAATCCTTTTATTTTCTTGAAGAAACCTTAATAGATCATTACTCAAATTATAAACATGAAACCCACCTTAATTTCCTTACTTGAAAACCTTGCTTAAAAAGGCTCTACTCTTGCTCCTCTTACCTCTCTTAATTTTCTTCAACATTGACAACCAAATAAGTAGGCAATCCAATTAAGAAACGCACAATGCATAATCACTAAAATTGATTTTAGAAAGCTTAAACCTATACATTTCTTAAGCTTCATGAACCAAAATCTTTCTAAAAATCCAACAAATCAGACATACTCTTACCTTGATTCTTCACCAAATGAAGAGTTTGTTGGCTCTAATGGAAGCTCTCATCCTCCTCTTCCTTTTCTTCTTCCTAAATGAACTTCAAAACCACTCTTGAAAACCAAGAAATGAAGAAACCTAGCTTCCTCCTTCCTTTCTCTCAAGACTGAAACCTCTCCTTGCTTTCTCTCTAAATTTTCATTTCTTCTCTTTTTCTCCCTTTCAATCCACGTTTTTTCCACTTCTTAAAAAGCAAGACCACCTTTTATTTTCAATTTTGCCATTAATGAGTGTACAAAGACCCTTATACCCTTCCTTATTGCCTTGTAACTTAAATGCTTAAGTGATCTTCCTAAAAAGCCCTCATACATATATACTCTTGCTACTTAATTCAGCTAAACCATATTTTAAAATCCTACCAACATTAGCATAATAATTAACTCCAAATAAAATAATTAATCTAGCAAGACCTCAAAATTATTTAAATCACGCTTAACTGCTTCCAAAAATCAAAACCTTTTTCTAATCATAAAATTGAAGGAATTTGATAGCACTTCGTTCTAGAAAATTTTCCTCATTGTCTCAATTTTCTAATGACATCAAAATCATTCAATTTGGTTACATTATAGCCTAAACATTTTTGGACTGTTCTTATACTAAAACAATATTTTGTGCTCAACTTCCATCTGAAAATTGATATTCTTATAGACTGAATTAAAACTTGATTTCATTATACAATTTGTAACCTTATCTCTCTAGTTTAATCCAAATCAAGAATCATCTCATTTGGATAACTAGAGAAAAAGTTATGGCTAAAACACTGAAGCATACTCAATGAACATGTTTCAATTACATTTCCTAGCTTTTGACTACCAACCTTTCATATAACCCATCTTGTATCTAAATCATCTTTTCTATTTCATTTCAAATTCAAGAATTCTCCTTTTCTCTACACATGAATAATCGCCAACAATTTCTCATTTCATAGTTCTAACTTCTAAGAAAAGTTTGGGGTCTAACAATTCTCCCCCCTTAAAGAATTTTGATGATTACCTGAGTGATAAAAAAACAGAGGAAATGTTGTCTTATGTTTTCCTCGATCTCCCAAGTAACTTCTTCACTCAAATAATTTCTTCCAATTGACCACAGTCAAGAAACTCACTCGGTCTTTCAAACACTTATTTAATCATTCACTTTCTTAACTAATTCTTCAATATATATATATATATATATATCTCAAATTACTCAAACGTTTTCACATCTTGCGTCGATAACACCAATCCCAGATTATATTGATATTTCTTAGCATACTCACAAATATCACATTATGAATCTGAGACATCTTTGTTAGTAGTCTTAACTCACTAGTCAATGGTCCAATTTTTAATAACTTTATATGGACCAATTCAATTCAACTTAACCTTTTGCATTTCTATATATGTCTCTATCATTCATCTCATCTTTCAATTATCCTTTATTGCATCTCACATATGTATATTCGAAATCAATTCAAAATTATAAAAGTATAATCATTATGAAATTCTGATCTCAATTCCACTAACACATTCTTATGGTAGATCATAACTCTTGTCACCTTAATCAAACAACCACTTTGGTTCTAATTTCATCTTCTTAAGATCATAACAATTTCTATTTTCACTACGTTCTACTTGCACTCTTTAATCTCATTGTTCCTACTTGTCTCCCTATTTTTTTCAAACAATCCATGACAATACATTCACATCTTTATCACCTTTGGGGATATACACTACAGTATAATATTGGTGTCATATTCAATTCCACCAATAAAAATGCGTTGACTCATTATTTGTCATATTTAACCATAGATTGTTTCTCCTCTCTAATTATGCACAAACTTCATTTTCTTATATCATGAAAAAGTATCATTTTTCTCACTAATTCTATACATTCAAACTCTTAACAAATGCCCATGCGTGTGACTTATACACTTGCAACTTGAACTAGGGATTAGTCGCTGCGGCACGCTATGACATGTTTATAATGCATGTACTTTGACACATAAATCAAAAATGCCCATGTAAGATCCTAAACCTGGCTCTGATACCATAAATGTTGGATCCTGCTTGTTTCTGGAATCCAACTCTTGCTTTGATACCATAAATGTTGGATCCTGCTTATTTTCGGAATCCAACTCTTGCTCTAATACCATAAATGTTAGATCCCGCTTGTTTTTAGAATCCAACTCTTTCTCTGATACCACAACTATTGGACCCCGCTTGTTTCTATAGTCCAACGCTTTCTTTGATACCACATCTGTTGGACCCCTTTTTCGACACTAAAGGCTATCAAATTCCTATAGAAAGGTAGAAAAACGTGTTAGGAATCTATTGCTTCAAGAATCACTTCATTTGGAGGTCAGATGAAGGAGTTATGGCCAAAAGAATCCAACATGTTTATGTCCTTAATCATTTTACACCTACCTTGGCGCAATTGCTATAACTCTTACTACAGATGTCGGATTGACTTCGTTTTTAGACGGTTTGAAAGAGGACTTCTAAATCTACACCCTAAGTGATATTTTGTCATTTGGAGAGTCAAAACACGGGCTATGTGAACCTATCCAGGCAGACCGTGTAACTTTCAGGTCTGGTAGTTTTTCAGCATCATGAATACACGACCAGTGTGATTTTACACGGCCTGACCGTGTAACCTTTGGGTTTAACAAAATTTCTACTCTCCAAGACCCCTCCAATGTATCCTAAACCCATCATATCATCCCTTTTACTCATAATCTTTCCAGATCGAACAATCTTAGTGCGATATCACTCCATATACTCTAGTTATTCGGTATACATATCCTCTATTGTTGGGACCCGATCTCGAAACCGGACCCCAACCGAAAAACAAAAATAGAAACGAATTAAGCGAAAACAAACAAACAAAAGAATCGAATCGCGAATGCGAAAACGAAAGAATGGAGAATCGGAACGAATTACAAAGAACGGATTTTCAAAACTTTAGAAAGCTTATCGTCGCGTTGGATACCCTAAGACTAACTTGGTCTAAACTAATCCAAAATCGGTATAATTTTTTTCTAATTCATTCTAATCAATCTTTTACAAAAACAACTCTTTTTCCCAATTGGAAACCATCCACAATTCAATCTAAATCTTATTAATCTTTATCAACAATATTATTCTCATACAAAGTACTTCGATTTAATTTCCCATTTGGAAATTCAACCATTCGAATCGCACTATCCTTTGCCATAAATTCTCCATAATCTCAAGTCACTAAATTGCTCTTAATTATACATATTTTAATCGCATCTCTAAAACTCTTATTCTTATTCTTATTCTTATTCTATCTTTGCCATAAACCGACTTTATCGAAAATCGGGCAGCATAACGGCTGTATTTTGAACAACCAAAAAAATTTGCAACGGGTTCAAAAACACTTCTATATCCCATTCAACCATAACACACATCATCAGACCTCCTGTCCGGAATCCAAACACAATCAACTGACAATCCTACTCATAGCACTTCAATAATTCTCAAATAATCAAAATCATCGGGAAATCCAAACGCAATTGTTTACATTCATAAACAAATTTATATGCAAATCCATAAATCACTTTTCTATTGCATACACAAATCCAATCATATTCATATACAAATCCGTACTTCAATAAAACCAAAAGTGGCATTTTCAAGCCACGATACAACATCAATCGCAAAAATCGAAATACGTAAGAATACATATTTCTCCAAAATACACAACATATGTCTAAACTCTTATGTTTACAAAATCCAATTTAAACAAGAATACCACCACAACATAACGGACGAACTGACTTTCTTTCATCCGATCTCCTTCTTGATTACCTGGAGATGGGGATGA
>JAOQMR010000213.1:25235462-25255586 GCA_027563865.1 Erythroxylum pelleterianum
GGGGTTTGGGGGGGGTATGGGCAACGAAATTATAAACGGGGATGGGGGCGGGGATCGCATAATCCGCCCCAAACCTGCCCCATTGCCATTCCTAATTATTGAGTATTATTAGATAATGTTTTAAACATTTCCTCAAGAGATGTACCTAGCTTAGAAGAAGATAGTTGAGGTAGTGGAATTAATCTAAGTTAAGTAGTTTAAAAATCATGCAACCTTGCTTTACAACTAAGTTTAGGATGATCCTTTCAGCTTAGATTGTAAGTGTTAGAATAAGGATCATACCTCCTTTTTGGTGCACCTAGATAACCTCTTACTGTATTTGTATGTTCAATGGAATCATCTTAGAGTATGGGGCATATTCTAAGACTTTATTTGCTACACAAACTCCTTAAAACTTTATTTGCTACATATTTCCTAAGGCAATTTGTTGCAATAAAGCTACTAGATTGAAATTTTGATTTTTTAAATTGGAAAAATTTACCTCATTTAGTATTTTTGGAATCCAAACTACTAGGAATTCACAACCAAGATGGAAATCAGACCTCTAGTAGCTTGTGGGATTTTATTCATTATTGTACTTTCACTCGTAGCATTTGTCATTTTCCTCTCTATTGGTAATTAGTCCTTCGTAGAAGTATTGGATGAGGAGTTGTTTAGATATGTCATTTTGTGGGTAACTAGAACATAACTACATACCTTTCCTAGTACACATGGAGGGTTTCAGTAACCTTTTGTTTGATTCCATAAATTTCCCTTCTAATGTTGGCAACTCGAGAAGCACAGAAATATTTATTTAGAAAGAGACTCACCCTATCTGCCTATATATTGATAGAACCAGGAGACAAATAAAATAACCAATCTTTAGCTTTCACATCTAAGGAGAATGGAAAAATACCATAGCTTAATATGTTCTTCAATTACCTTTTGTAGTCTCATACTTGAACAGACTACATAAAACTCCTTGAAATGTTTGTTGTGACCTTCATTTTCAAGGCCATAAAACTTAGGTAATAGATGTATCAAACCATGTTTCACTTTAAATATTACCTCCGTATTCAAAACTTGGATGCATAATGATTATTGATTAAAATATAGTGCAGCCAATTCCTTTAAAGTCCTATTATTGTTGTTCTCAATGTTGTCTGCCATGCCTTCTTCTTCTAGTTTAGACTCATTGAATAATTGAAAAAAAAGGTGTAGTCTCTAATTTAGTGGAGGAGGCTGCTTGTTCTTGTTTATAACAAAGTTAGACTTCCTTCCTTATGTGTTTTACAGTCTTCTCTATATCATGATCAAATTGTAGTTCACTTGTATGAGAAGAACGAGGCATAACAATGATGGAAATACTCAACACCAGTCCCTGCCAATGGTGCAAAAAATTTGTTGGGTGTCAAATCTAACAAATAATTAAAAAAAACCCACTCTAAAGATAAAATAAATTGAGATTGTGATAAATAGGGTCGTATCTGCAAAGATTATGGGAATTCTATTGTTTTTATCAAATAAAAATAAAATAAAAGGGGGGGTTTTGTGGTAACATCCCATATCAGCCACTTACAGATATTGTCCACTTTGGGCTTTGGCCCAGCCAAGCTCTCATGGTTTTGCTTTTCCTGAGGCCTTCCCAGGAGGTCACCTATCCTAGACCTACTCTCGCCCAAGCATATTTAACTTCGGAGTTTCGATGGGATCCGGTCCATCAAGCCATGAAAAATGCGTCTGTAAGGGAGAGGTATCCGTATCCTTATAAGGCGTATTTCGTTCCCCTTTCTAACCGATATGGGATCTCACACTCTCCACCCCCCTTAGGGGTCAGCCCTCTTTGGGGTCCAGCCTACCTGCACAACGGTTCGAGTACCAGCTTTGATATCACTTGTAACATCCCAGATTACCCACTTACAGATATTGTCCGCTTTGGGCCTTGGCCTAGCCAAGCCCTCACGATTTTGCTTTTCCCAAGGCTTTCCCAGGAGGTCACCCATCCCAAAACTACTCTCCCCTAAACACATTTAACCTCAGAGTTCTGATGGGATCCCGTCCATTAGGCCATGGAAAACGCGTCAATAAGGGAGAGGTATCTGTACCCTTATAAGGCGTACTTTGTTTCCCTCTCCAACCGATGTGGGATCTCACACTCTCCACCCCCTTAGGGCCCTGCCCTCTTTGGAGTCCAGCCTAGCTGGCACAACGGTTCGGGTACCAGCTCTGATACCACTTGTAACATCCCAGATCACTCACTTACAGATATTGTCTGCTTTGGGCCTTGACCCAGCTAAGCCCTCACGATTTTGCTTTTCCAGAGACTTTCCCAGGAGATCACCCATCCTAGAACTACTCTCACCCAAACACGTTTAGCCTAGGAGTTCTAATGGGATCTGGTCCATTAGGCCATGAAAACGCGTCTATAAAGGAGAGGTATTCGTACCCTAATAAGGCGTATTTTGTTCCCCTCTCCAACCGATGTGAGATTTCACACTCTAGATACCTCTCCCTTATAGACGCGTTTTCCATGACCTAATGGACTAGATCCTAGCGGAACTCTAAGGTTAAATGTACTTGGATGGGAGTAGTTCTAAGATGGGTGACCTCCTGGGAAGACCTTGGGAAAAGCAAAACCGTGAGGGCTTGGCTGGGCCAAGGTCCAAAGTGAACAATATCTGTAAGCGGGTGATTTGGGATGTTACAGGTGGTATCAGAGCTGATACCCGAACCGTTGTGCCAGCTAGGCTGGATCCCAAAGAGGGCAGGATCCTAAGGGGGTGGAGAGTGTGAGATCTCACATCGGTTAGAGAGGGGAACAAAGTACACCTTATAAGGGTACGAATACCTCTCCCTTATAGATGCATTTTCCATAGCCTAATAGACCAGATCCTATCAGAACTCCGAGGTTAAACGTGCTTGGGTGAGAGTACTTCTAGGATGGGTGACCTTCTAGGAAAGCCTCCGAAAAAGTACAATCGTAAGGGCTTGACTGGGCCAAGACCCAAAGTGAACAATATCTATATGCGGGTGATTTGAGATGTTACATTTGTAGTAGGAAAATAAAAAATGAAAATAATACCAAATAAAGATAAGCAATAAAATAAATGGATGAAAGTCAACATACCTTTAACAAAGGAGTAGTTTTCGTTCATCCATACAATTGATCGTTGATGTAAAAATAAATTATTTTATCCTCAAATAAATTGGTCATAGTTGTCGGTACAACCTATCACTCAATATCTCCTAATCTTTTTGATAACTTAATGGTTATTTCTCTTACTAATAAATAATCCTAAAAAAAATTATAGGATTTATTCTACCCGCAGTATTACGATTCTTACTTCTTGATCAGACTCCTTTTTTTCACTCCATTAACTTTTTTCCTAATTAATGATTAATCAAATTTCAAACCTTCAAAAATAGATAGGACATACAATCCTCATAAGGTAGAGCACAACTCCACAAAAAATTAAAGGAATTGAAATCAAAATAGTGCCTCCGTTCGCATCTCAAAGTAAAGAATAATAATTGGTACATTAAATATAAAATATGTGTAAGAGACAAAATATTAAGTGAGGAAGCATGATGTTTTGCGTGCTTATCATCAACCTCTCAGTTTTTAGGGTACTTATCGACAGCCCTTCTATGAGGTTTATTCTTTCATCCTTTCTCAAAAGCTGTGAAATACTTCCTTAAGGCATGCCGTAACATTTGAGATCTGAACAAATGTCTCTACATATCTGTAATGGAAATTTGGAGGTTAATGATACAAATTGAAATAAAAGTTCACTTAATTTGATTTTACGAGCCCGACCCCTTTTTACTAATCAGCCCTGAGCATTTAATCTCCATCATAACAATAAATACGCAATTTAACATCACTAACGATTTTAATAATGTGTCATATCTCATCGTCATAAGATTCCTTACACTGCAGGTCTTTAGTAGGCAGACGCAGAAGCATGTCTCACCAACTTTAATTCACATCTTGCCAAATAACGAGAAATAAAACAAATGAGAGAGATGAAATTACTTAACATAATTCTTTCGACTTCTCAACTAGCAAACTAAATTAATCTTTGGAGTGTTAATGCCAGGACCACCTCCGACCTAACTACCTCCGACATTGTTTTATAACCTAATAACGACCAGACAACAGGTCTAAATGCGTGAAGGCAGCAAGACCCGCAAGTGATGATATATCTATTCAACATCAACATGCATGCATGAAAGGCTAAACATGAAGTGATGTATAACTTGAGAAGACCGAGTGCACTGATCATTGGATACCTTTTTATGCTACTACCAATGTTGTATGCTTCACCTATATGTTCTAACTGATTTGGTTATAAGATTTGTAACAGTTTCAATCGAAAAGTGTTAAGCATATGAGACAAACAATCTAGATATCTTATAATATTTAAAACTAAATTGAGATATTGTTATGGAGTGAAAAGGCAATCAAAGTTTAACGGGTTAAACGTATTATTCAATTTAATTGAGTTAGAATTATTTTGTGGCTTTGAGTTTAAATTTTAATTTGATAATCTTTCTCTGGACAAAATAATTACCATTTTTTTTCTAGTTCACTATTATAAAAAGTCAACTTTTTATTTTAAATGTCCTACAAGATTCATAAGGTTTAAGAGAGATTAAGAATTTACCATTAAGCTGGTGAAAGAGCACGCATGGAAGAGATATTGTATTTTGATTTATGAAAATGAAAGTGAAAAAATGAAATAATGGACAGAATAGAAGAAATAGAGAAAAGGTTATTTGCTGGGTGCCGTCTTCTACAAGCAATGCTTACACGATTCCTGTCATTTTAGAGTTTAGTGTCTAATCATATACGTATGTGAGATACTATAATATATGTGAGTAATTTAGTTAAAATAATAACTTAATATGCATTCCTTTGGTGATCGTAACGCGTGGCAACCACTGATATGATAAAAGATGGTCCCACGAATCACTTCAACCCTTAGAAAATACATTACGAAGCCGGAATCAGAAGAATCAATAAGTTGGTACAACACGCCACTAACTTAGCAGACTTCATGCGGAAAAAACAAAAATGCTCCAATCTTATTGTTGCCTTGTTCAAACTTTGGCTGCTCTAAAAAGTTAAGCATACAAGCAAAGCAAAGCAAGGCAGAGTGTTAAAGCAAACAAAGAGAAAGCATATGCATCAAGTTTCCGTCCAGGAAGGCTTTTATTATAAGTTCTCCTCTTTTGTGACTGCTGAAATAAATTGAGATTTCCCAAAACAGTTGCAGCTTTGGAAGGGTCTGCTTCTCAGAGGAGAACAAGTGAGAAGTCAGATGGGTATTTCGACGATAACTCCTTTCATTCCTTCGAAGCCAGGACCCTCTGTTTTTGAACAGAACACTTCTCTCCTTCCTTTTAGAAGAAAACCCAGAAATAAGATCCTAACCTTTAGTCCTGTAAGTGTTTGTTTCTTGTATGTTTCCCACTTTCTTCTATTTCTTTTCTTTTTTTTTTCTCTGCAGCAAGTTGTTTCATTTGGTCTGATGCGGGTTTGCGCTCATCTAGGAGGCAAGGTTATTTGGGCCATCGATTTTTGAGGCTTCAAAACTGAAGGTGCTGATTTTAGGAGTTGATGAGAAGAAGCATCCAGGGAAGCTGCCAAGGACTTATACTCTAACTCACAGTGACATTACTTCTAAGCTTACGTTGGCCATATCTCAGACAATAAATAATTCTCAGGTAATCCCTTTGAGAGTCCCTTTTTATTTTTCTATATACGAAACTCTTTGCATGTTAAACATTGTTATCTTGTATGAGTCTCTTATCAGTTCGATGTCGAAGTTAAGAATAGTGAAACAGAGAACATGGGATGTTTGGGAATTATATTGAATGTAGGTTTACAAGTTTGTTCTCAGAATTATCTTCTGGGAATTGAATGCAGTAGCTATTTTACTTTATGTGTGTGTGTGTGTGTATATAAATTCATTGAGAAGCATATAAATTTAACAGTCACTTGTTTGAAGCTTGTAATTGTTTTCTTTCACAATATTCTTTCTTTGGAGTTATTCACCAAGTTCGAGACGGACTTGGATGAAACATTCTTGGAAGTTATAATACGTAAGTAATGAGCTAGTGGTGTAATCTTTGTAAGTTAAAACCTAAGGACAAGCTGATATCCCATGCAGAGATCGAAGATCATGATTCATGACCATTCTGATTAATGGGACAAAGTTGCTTGTTTTCAATGATCTTATGGTGATTTAAAACTTAGAGTTGTCTGCAGTTGCAGGGATGGTCCAACAAATTGTACAGAGATGAGGTGGTGGCAGAGTGGAAGAAGGTGAAGGGAAAGATGTCACTCCATGTGCACTGCCACGTAAGTGGAGGCCATTTCCTCTTAGAAATTTGTTCTAGACTGAGATACTACATTTTCTGCAAAGAACTCCCTGTGGTAAGAATTGCACACTTTGTCTAAAGTGTCGTTTTCACCTATGCAAATTTTGGTGATATAAGTAAAACTTCATGTCTAGGTGTTGAAAGCCTTCGTTCATGGGGATGGAAATTTGTTGAACAACTACCCTGAATTACAGGAGGCATTGGTTTGGGTTTATTTTCATTCAAGCGTTGCGGAATTCAACAAAGTGGAGTGCTGGGGTCCACTCAAGGATGCTGCGGCGCCCAACGAAGAGCAGAAGAAGGAAACTTCGGTGCCGGATCCATGCCACGTGGACTGTAGATGTTGTTTTCCTCCCATCAGCCTGATTACTTGGTCGAGACCTTCTGAAAAGAGCCGAGGGACCCCACCAAAAACTAAAAACCGCCAATAACCCCAGCAGTCATTTCTTTAATTCAGGGCTTATTTGGATAAACTTTTTACGAGTGACTAAGTAGTTTTTTACCGCAAAAGTCTTAAAAAAAATAGGTCTTTCGTTGTAAAATAAAAAATATTTTTTAACAGATAAGTCTATTTTAATAGTTAAAATATAGCTTTTTCTTCTAAAAAATGATTTTTTAATTAGATTTTTCAAATCGAGCTTATTTTTAGTCTTTTTTGCCCTTATGTATTACACATAATTCTTACAATATCCAGAAACTCATCTTCTCGTAGAAACTCATCTTCTCATTTATTATGTATTTAACTAGTTACTAAACTTGGATATTTATTTTGGAATTTATATAATATTTTTTAGTTTTTTATATATTTTAATATTTATTTTCGATATTAGTTTATTTATTTTATAACCTATATAAAAAAATTTGGTTAGATATATTTTCATTTATGTTTCATATGGTTTAAAATTATATAATAATTAATATATTATGTTTTGCATATTGTTTAATATAATTTAAATAATATTTATATGCATAAATAATTTTTATTACAAAATAAAATATAGTTAAAATTAAAAGTACTTTTTTATTTTTATGTTGTCAAACTGCCTACTATATAAAACTCTTTCAAAAAAACTCTTTTTTAAATGATAGTCAAATAGTCAACTAACTTCTTAAAAAAGTTCTTCTAAAAAAAGATTTAAAGAAAAAAGTTGTATTAATATAACCCAACCAAACATTGGCTTAAATACGTGACTTATTTTGCAGATACCATCGTGCCCCGAAATGATGGGGTCGGATCACTCGTGGAATGTCTGTTTCGATATTTAGAATTGGGATTTACTTCGTAACAATTATAATTTGTTCATTAAGAGAAATTATATTTGGTTACACAATTTTTGTCGCTTAACTTGGTATCAGCCTCCCGTATGTGAAAGATACCTTGTAGATCAACATATTGGTTCAATTAGTAAATCAACGTCTCAGGGACTTGTTTCACATCATGAGTTTCAAATTTTCGGCGTTGAAATGTTATGTAAAATTGTCACTGTTTGCGGTAGAGTTTCTAGTTCACACATCATGAGTTTCAAATCTTAGTGCGTTGAAATGTCATGTAAAATTATCACTGTTTGCTGTGGAGCTCCTAGTTCACACATCATGAGTTTCAAATTCTAATTTATTTTTAGAATTTTTAGCAAGCAACTTTGAGAGAGCAAATTAATGACCAAATTTTAATAAATTATACAACTTTTAAAGCTGCATATATTTAGATTTAAATGAATTTAGTTTTTGAGGCATTTGAAGTTATTGGAAATTAAGGGTACAGTGGAATAAAGTTCAGTTTGTTATGTAAATTTAATTATGCTAATGAAAATATTTTATATTTATTATTAAGTGAATTTAAATTTGTGAATTTTTCATTGATTATGTAAATAATTATAGAATATTTCATTTTATGCGAAAGAGGCAAAAAGATAAATGGATTTAAACGGATTTTAAGTTTGTGAGTTTAGGATTTTTGTTAGGTCTATAAATGACCATAAAATATTTCATTTTATGTTTGAGAGGCCAAAAAAATTCTATTACAAGATTATTTTTCTAAGTGCTTGTGAGCGTATGATCTTGGAGTTAAATATGATATTAAAAGATGCATTTACATCTTTTTATTATCTATAATTTACTAAATTCGATTATGAGAATTATGCATTCATTTTCAATTTCAACTTACTCTTAGACATCGAACAATTCATAAGCATTCAAAACATTCATTTAACATAGTTTAATCTAAAATTTCCATCTATGTTGGCATTTTACCAGTGAAAACTATAGTTCAGGAAAAGCTCAGCTTTCCTTGTTGAAATATTTTAACAAGGACATATACTGAAACCAGTTAATGGTCCATACAACATTCTTCTCATTTCTTTCATGTGCATAAAAGGTCATGTATGTCATTATAATTCAAAATCCAACATATACATTACACATCAATTTAGAGTTTAATCTTAGTACAAAAATACGTGTCATGATATGGGATGCTAATGCAAAAGACTCTAACTAAACATCGCAAATTCAGTTGATCCAACCTTTGAGCCATTTTCATCCCCAAAAAGTAAGTACTAAACTTCTATTATATCATTTTGGCATCTAGAACTCCCCCAAACTTAGAAAATAATGTTTCAATTTTGATTAATTTGCGAACTCTGTGAGTGAACCGTTATTGATGCACTCACACAAGTCATATCACAAAGACAATTTATATCACAATTTATTACATTTCAATAAATATATCATATAAGCTAGTGTTGCATATCACATCACATTCTCTATTGACTTTAGATGTATTTCACTATTTCAATTCAGTTCAATTAATCATTTCAATTCAATCTTATTATGTATGTAGGGATGTAAATGTAAATGCACAAGTGTTTTCATTCTCATTTTGTTTGTTATGATCAAGTACCTACCAATGCAATCTGTTGTCTCGTACCCCTTATGGGTATCGAGTCTATGGCTGGCCCATACCCTTTGTGGATACCAAATCCATGTTATCGAAGCCTGAGGCTCTTTTTTATAATTCTGAGCTCAAGGCTCTTTACTACACATGGTCACTCTAATCACAACTCCTTTATCTGATCATGGATTTCAATATGATGAGATGTATCATTTCATAAGCTATGCTTTCATTACTTTTCATTTATGTGTGCTCATGCCATATAACTGAGTCATCGGATCTAAGTCTGGCATTTATCAATTAATTGTACACGCATTTCATATTAAACATACAATTCATACAAAAGCACATATATGTGAGTTTGCATTTAAGTTGACTTACAGTACACTCCAGAAATGCTATTGCCTTGGTGCTCTTGCAACGTTTGGATATTGGTGATCACCTTACACGTCTATTCTCATGCAATGCATACACATGTCAACTTCATCTTGTAACTTTCATACCCTAGAACATGTCAATTAAGTGCGCATAAAATCTTTGTCAGTTCGTTTTCATATTTCTAAATCATGATTGATATGTGTATGCTAATATTATGCATGTGAATGAAATCATAAAATCATATCCTAAATGCACCAAATTAATTCCATAATGATGTAACTTATATTACTCTGCATATTATGCGTAAATGAAAATACTCTAACTCTTAGTAATTTTGGAGACTGACTATTACATGATCAATATAAGCAAAAAGTGTAATAGGTGAGTATATTGGTACATTGAATGACTAATATGCTTAAATGGTCGACCAATCTCTAAACAACTACTGAATTTTTACATTTAATATATATTGATCAACTAATATTCTACATTGGTCGACCAGTTCTCTAGGCTCTAACCGCTAGTAGTAGTCCAAAAAACCCTATAAATACTTGTTTTATCATTGGTTCTTATATTAAAAAGCATATATGTTTCTTTTGCACATATTTCTAAGTATTTTTAAAACATTTGAGAGTTTATTGTCTTATTTTAAGTGAGTGAGCCGTTTTGATATTGTCAAAGTGATAAAGTGAGCTATTTTGAGTTCTAAACTTCTATTGAGGTTTTTGTATATTGTATTTTAGGGTGTTCTAAGTCACATTAAAGTTCTTCTTCACCTTGGAAGAAGATTGTGAACGAGTTCTTTTTTGCTAAGTAAAGATTGTATATACATTATTCTTCTCTTAAAAGAAGAATTATAGTAAAAAGCTAAGAAGACTCTTAGAAGTGAACGTAAGCCAGAGTTATTTGTGGAACAACTATAAATTAGAATGCACTTCTCTTCCCTCACTCTTTTACTTTATTATTTAAGTGCATTTTTAAAATTCATTATTGTATATTATACATTCATCCTTTATAAAATGTGATTATTAACATATTGAGTTGGTAATTTTAGTTAAAAATTTGTAAATACCTAATTTAGCTACCTTTTGTGTGTCAATAAGGACTCACAAGTGGTATTAGAACAAATCTTTAAGATTAATATTTTAAACGAAATCATACAGTAAATATCATAATGGTATATTTAGGAATATCATCATCATCATCATTTAATTAAGAGAGACAAAAAATTAGTAGAGTTGCCTTCTTTTATGAAAATGACTAGTGTTTCTAAAATGAGACCAAACATCAAACTAATAAGAGGAGAGGTTTAAGATTTAATGGTTAACTGATATTAAATCGTTAACAAATTAGTCTACAACAAATAAGAAGTAAAAGTTATATGAATAAGTAAAAATATAATTTACAAATAAAGTGTTTTACTGTAATAAAAACACCAATTTTTATTAATGTATAATAAATCTAATAATTTAAACTGAAATTGAATCTATCATAAATCTTAGAATAATAATAAACATAAAAATTGTGCTTCTTAAGGAGATTGTATGGTAGTGGCTATTAAAGAATTAAAAGATGTGAGTGATGTTACTGTTGATAAGTTAAATGGACATTTACTAGGTAATAAAGAAAAGATGAATAGTTATAAAAAACACGTAGTAGAAAAATTCTTATGAGCAAGGTCATCCTTAAAGTGTAAATATAATTATATGAAGCAAACTAGAAAAAGAAATTTCATACATAAAAATGGACACAGTCATAAAAATACATAGAGCAAAGGAGAGGAAGAGTTAAACAAGACTCTTTGATTAATAATTAACCTTATAATCATCATCATGGTCAAAGAAAAGGAAAAGGAAGATAAAATTTTGACATACAAATTACAAGGAGAAACGACAAGGCCCAAGTTAAATGTTGTTCATTTGTAAGCATTTTCATTGTTCTTAGAAATATTTTCCAATAATAAAGATGATGTAAAAATTGTAGAAGCCAATGAAGACAAAAAAAACCTTAACGATGCAATTAATAATCGCATGACAAGTAATAAAAGCAAATTTGTGGAATTAGATATCACACTAACAAGGTGATAATACAATAGTGGAGCATAAAGGTAAAATTATGCTTAAGATAAAAATAAGTGGTCATAAGCTTCTCTTAAGTATTTATTTGATTCTAAAACTAAAGAATAACATTTTATGTATAGGTTAACTTTTGGAGAACGACTTCAAATTTGTATAGAGGGCCATACTCTTTAGATTTGAGATCATGAAGCTAATCTTATAACCAATGTCATTATAATTAGCAATATGATAATTATTTAAATTGCACACTAAGAAAGACATATGTTTGAAGACTAATGTCAGTAATCATTCATGGATATAGCATATAAGATATGAACATTGGAAATTTAAACGATTTAAAGTTTAAGGAGAGAAGAATGTAATGAGAGGTAATGCAAGTATAGATCATCCTGAACAACTATGGGAAGCATGTCTTCTTAGAAAGCATTTAAGGAAAAAATTTTCTTAAAATAATCAATTTTAAGAGCTACCAAATTGTTCCAACTTATTCGTGCAAATTTTTGTAGTCTCATACATCATCCATATCTTGGTAAAATTTCTTACTTTATTCTTTTCATTGATAAGTATAATAGAAGTAAATGGGTGAAACAATTGAAGTACAATTCTAAAGCTATTAAAGTGATTTAAAAGTTTAAGACTTTTGGTTTAAAAAAATTAGTCTTAAGATTACGCTTTATGAATTGATAGAGTTTAAGAATTTACTTCTAATGAATTTAAGAGCTTTTATGAGTTCAATGGGATTTGAAAGGAGTAGTAAAGATAAAGAACAAAACAATGCAAGAATCATGTTTAAAAGCATGAAATTGTACATAGATCAATTGCAAAAGAAAGCTGAGGTAAAGATCTCATTCACCAAATCACCTTAAATTGATCCTTGATCTGACTCACCCCTAAGAAAGTTGCATTCATTAATTGATATTTACAACTAAAGGGAAGTTTTGTTAGCAGCCTTCTCCCTCAACCGCTATTTTGAGGATTGAATATCAAATTTTAGGTTATTATTCTTCACAAGTTGAAAAAACTCAGAAACTCCCCCACTTCTTCTAAATTGGGTTCGTTTCTGACTAAAAACAAAAGTTGAGCTGGAGATTTTAATGTAAAATTGATGGTATGTTTCTTCTATTCAGAATTCCACTTATCCTTTCTTTTGTTAGGGTAAAAGACTTGAGTGTATTTATGGTTTCAAGGTCCGATTTCATTATTCTTTGGTCCTTGTAGGGCCCAGAAATACCTGGTAAGGCCTTGAGCTTCACTCACAAGACAAATCTGACTAAACCTGCTTCTAAGCCAAGCTTCATTGCATCTTTAGACGTGAAGCTCCTGTCCTACCAAGTTTAATTGATTATATCATATGCCTGAGGCTATTTTAAATGATTTCAAATGACGAAGATTTAAATATGCCAAGCAACCATCATGGAAGCTATGTCCTAAGCCAACCCTGCCTTACCCTTGAAATCAATTCGACAACCGACAGTCCTTTGACAATATTCTAAAGAACCACATTACATTCTACATGGAAAAATAAATTTGATTAGTTGGCTCTCCATGAACAGCCTTTATGTTTCATCGATATCATAGCCCAACAGATAAGAAACTAATTGCTTGCTGCTTCTGTTTCACTTTTCCTTGAAAAGAAACTAGGAAAGTGGCTTTAGGGTCTTTGTCGCCGAGAATCATAAACATTGACTTGGTCTCCATTAAGAAGCATCTTCAAAAGTCTCTCATTTCTATGTTAGGAGAACAGAATCATAGTCGATCCGACATTTGGCTCCCAAGTTGTGCAGGGACAGCTTGTGGTAGTATCATCCCCTTGTTTCTTATTTTCCACAACTTTAAGCTGTGTTCTGGACAGGAAGACTTGCAGAATTGAATAAATCTTAAATACTCAACATGGCATTTCTTACTTCTTCAATTTCGTTTCCAGTTTCTCAACCATGAAATCTCTCAGTCCTTAATTGAAAACTTAGCCATCCAAAGCATGAGCATCTCATTTGAAGCATGTATAGGGGATATGAAAATGGTCATTTTCTCCTAACTGAATACCATATTTAATTTTTGGTCAAATTAATCCACGAAAAGATTAAAAGAAGCTAGAACTAATAATGGACTTTAAAGAGAAAAAGAAAAGAATAAAGATATAGTACTAGCAAAATATAGTTCTTTCCCAATTCCAATACAAAAACTCAGAAGAATTCGGTTGAATTTATGCTTCAGCTCAAAACAAATTCTTGTTACTTTCAACTACTAATACAGAAAGAATAATGTTTGTGAAAAGTGAGTGAAGATGATCAGGAAGGGTAAGGTATGTACTCGTGCTCAATCGTAGGCATTGTCCGGGTTACAGAAGCTGTAGGAGCCCTGATGTGACCAACCATTGACACTTGCAGAGCTTCCTCTTCATAAGCCCTTCTCTCCATTTCCTCTATTTTAGCCTTCTTCTTCACCTTGACAAACATGGCCACCACCAGCAACCCCAATAGAGATGCACCTAATACCGTCCCCACCGATGTCCCGACCACTATTTTCCACAAGCTGATTTTCTTTCCTACCTCCATTGGAGGAGGTATTTTAATCACCAAGCCATAATGACCATGCCTTGTGGTTACACAAATATTTGGCGATTTCAGGCCTTTTAATGTCACCTTACCGTCATTTTCAAAACTGGCACAGAGTGGCGTTTTGTTTACTGATGATATGTCGGAAATACGTGTATTTCTGAAGTCTATGGTTATCGGTTTTTCTGCAGCATGAATCCCAAGCTCAAAAGAGTTGCTAAAATTGACACCACTACCAACATTGTAAGCTAACAGGCCTAAAATAGGTGACACAAGTTGGTATCCTGATAAATCGTAGTTAGCATAGTATATAGAAGACCAGTTGTATCCCAAGTTTTGTCTGATTACCATCAGTCTCTCTACACATGGCTGTACTGTTACTCCAATACCGAGATGGAATTCCTTAACCTGAGCTCCATACCTTCTTAAACTTCCGCATCGAAACCTCGCTGTATCTACAACGATCCCTGAGAAGTTTGCCGGCAAATGTACAGCATGTATCCTTCCTGTCTTGATGTGTATGTCATACGACTTAAAGGTGTAGTCTCTGATGAGAAGATCAAGAAGACGAGCTGATTTGATCCCTTGAGGTTCAATTCCCACCGATACCATCAAAAGAAGAATTAGTACTAAAGCAGGACGGAAGATAGAGCCCATGTGAAGATTGATTCAAAAGGAGTTGATCAGTGATGTAGAATAGTTCTTCGCAATTTCGTGGGGCAGTTTCATTAGAAAAGAAAGAGTAGTTTTCTGCGGAAGAAGGCTCTAGAGTGATCAGCTGCTTCGGGATGGCTTAGGGATGGAGATGCCAAGAAGGAAAGCTTTGGGTTGTGGGTGGGGAAATTTATGGTGAGGAGGAAACTTTGGAGGATTAAAGACAAAGAAGGACTGAAAAGGGAAAAGAGAAGACTTTGTTTTTCTTTCTTTATAATGCAGGCCTCAGAGGATACAAGTTAATTGGCATTTGATGGTAAAAGACTTTCTAGGAGGAGCAAGTCTCTCTCATCACTTCATCGTAAGCTGGAAGTGCCAGCATGCATAATGGTCATATCAACAATTCTGAATTGAAGACAAATTGATTCTCTAGATTCAAAGACGATGCATGAGTACATCTCACTAGATAATGGTAAGAATAGATCAGCCGTGTCGATTCAGGAGTGAACAGTGCCACAATTATTGGTTGAATATTCTGATAGCAACAGGAAATGACATAATATCTTAGCAAATTAAATAATTACAACCATGTCTTTTGTTGTTGATATAAGAATTAGGAAGACCAGGTTGTTGCTCACAATTAGTTGCATACCAAGAAATCGAGGAATGGCACTACGGAGCAACAGGAGAAAAGCTCAAGCTTGTCTTCCTTAGAAAGTAAACTTTTGATGAGTCATAGAAAGGATCGAGATGAGGTGGGGGTAATGATTCGGGGCGTGGGTTGATGATAATAGTTTCATACCCTAAAAAAAAGAACAATGTTAATTAATGGCATACAATATAATGAAACATAACGAAAGGATTTATAATGAAATGATATAAATCAAATGAAATATAGTATACTGAAAAATTGTTTGGTAAAAGGGTTCATAGTAGTAAAATTTTATTTGAAAGATGGATAAAATGAAATATAATATATAATAAATGACTATTATATCCTTAATATTAAAATGACTGTTACAGAAAGTTTAACGCTATGATTTTAAAATAAAAATTATTTTCAATTAAAAAATCCTAGCTCAAGTCACAACTGTAACAAATAATTTTTTATATATTTTTATTTTAAAATAATAAAATTTTTAATATTTTATTATTAATTATATACAATTTATTATTAATTATATAAATTATTATTATTAATTATTTAATAAATCTTATTTTATTAAATTTTATTTTATTCTATTATACGTGATTATATTTAAAAATAATTTATTTATATTTTTATTTATATAGAAATATATGCAAACAATTAAAACATATTTTTATATTTTTTATTTTTCATTAATAAAAATTTTATTAAATTTTTTATTTTTATTAATTATATACAATTTATTATTAATAATATAAAAATGTTATTATTAGGATAAAGAGAAATAATATAAAAATATTATTAATTATATATAATTTTTGTGGACTGTAATAAATGAGTACGGAGAAAATAAGGTTATAATTAGAAGAAATAATTGGTATTAAGAAAAATTATTAAGGATATATTAGATAGTATGTATTTATTAGTTTATGTTTGATCTTAAAACCTCTTAATCAAAAGTTTCTTATTTTCAGTGTTTAAAATAAAATTTACCGAAACTTTTCACTTTAGCTGGTGTTTTATCAAATTTTGAAACTCTCAATTAAACAGTAGAAACATGTTAAGTTTCATCCCACCGCTACTAATCCCTCAACAGATAAGCTAGAGCGTGCTTTTGGCTATTGAATGACTAGTTTGGAGCTCAAATACTTCAAAAGCAAAGGTATTTTCATGGCTTGTCTCCCACTTCAACAACTTTGTGGGTCACTACTCTCAATTTCAATTGCTTTCTTTCTCCCTCTCAAGCGGGTCCCAAAGTCCCACATGGGAATCGTCAAATGTTATCTTTTTCTAATATTCTTTAAAATGTAAATTATTTCAGGTAAAAAATACTCTTACCTTAACACCAATCTCAACTTTTAACGCTAGGGGTGTATGGACATTCTCTCAATGTTCACTTTAATTAGTACAAATGTGATGTCTCCGTACTTTAGGAGGTAATATAGGAATCTTTACTCACTTTTCACATTAGAAAAGGAGGAAAAGAAATGATTCCTTTTTTTTATTCAACACTGTAGCCTTTTTCCTTTACTTTTTTATAAACAAGTTCTTTCTTTTTACATTTTGTTTATAAAAAGTATTAACATCCAAGAGAAATAGTATTAAAAATCTAAATTTTGAAAAAAATTGTGAATCCCTTTTTAGTAATATGATATAATAATAATAGTAGTACTAGTAGTAGTAATAATAATAAGACGATGGAATTAAACGAGACATCGTACTTTTGTTAATAACCAAAACATTTTTTTCAGTGTATTCTTGGAACTTTTTCATCTGTTGATGAGTTAAAAATTGGACTTCATATTTGACCTTTGTAACAACTATACTGTCTGACGAAATTGTTTTAAGTTACCATGTGTCGTTCATGCATTGAATCATCTCTCATATTTGCTCATGTGGAGTAATCTTCAGTTTGTCACCATAGTTATGCTGCAAGTCCAGTTAAGTTGGGCCATAGGCTATTCTCTGTGATGGATTGAATTATAATGTTAAGAAGGCTTTGTTTTTATACAAAAGTCTGTCAAAAAAATCCCTTCATTGCTTTGTTTTTATACAAAAGTCTGTCAAAAAAATCCCTTCATTCCTCTTCATCTAGAGCTCATAAATTATGCTGCTTGGTTCTAATTTAACAGCTATCCAATCTCCATCTCTCCCCTTTTAGTTTAAACAAAACCATTCATTGAGATCCATATCAATCTATGCTGAGGGACTTCAGGGGCATGAAATCTGAACATGTTTCTGCAAGAATCATTGGTGAAAGTGAATGAAGTTCCATTTGATGTAATCTTCCCGAATTGGAATAAGCTGCTACTTTTAAGTTTAGAGAATGCAAGAAGTTTGAGATATTTGAGGTTAAAGCCTCTTTAACTGAAGCATTATTTGCAATCATACATTGAAAAGATGAAAATATCTTGAATTCATTTAAAGGGCTTGTACTTAACTAATTATCGTGCCAAAAGGATATTGAAGCCTCCTCGCCCTACTTGTGATCCCATAATAAATTTTCATCAAAAATTCTCTATATCCTCTTGATAAAATGCAATTGGTTATTGGTCTTTATGGAGAAAATCCCAAGTCTTCCTTCATCAGTTGGCAAGCATAAGTCATGTCACTTAACTTTAGCTAAGGAGTTATTAGTAGCATTACTAGACAAAACAAATCTTCTCACAATTACCTATTTCTAGATAAAAGAGGACCAATACACATGAATACTAATTACCTTCTTTTTTTTCATGTTACACATAAATACTTAAAATATACATAAATCAATTATAAATTAATATAACAGCAGATTTAAGACATGATTTTTCTTGTTCATGCTATTATATTAATTTTAATATACATCTTTAACAATAAAGAAGTTTGTATCAATTTTATAGAGGAGATGGTAAGATAAAAAATATTACTCATATTTTAAATTATTTTTTTATTCTAATGTTATTGCTAATTTAATATGTTAATTGGCCTATAAGCTAGTTAATGGTCTATTTAGTTCCAAACAATCCATTATGTAACTTTTTTTATATGTTTCACTAGCCTATCTAAACACTTATACTACTAAAATCATAAAAAATTAGCTTTTAAAAACTTTGATTTATCAATTTTCAACACTTTAAAATTTTAGAAGTACAAAAAATTCTCTATTTTTTAATAAAAATTTGACTTTACTCACTATCAAAGTTCCTAAAATTTTGCTTGAAAGATCATAAATTTATCTTTGAAAATCAAAATCTAAATTCCTCTTTAAAATATGAAAAAACATGCGTTGAGAATAATCATCATACATTTATGGATGTAGATCGTTTAAAGCATTAAAATGAGTAAGTTAAAGGTACAAAAACGATTATCTTGACTTTTACAAATTTAGAGATCTTAAATTTTCCTTGGTCTTAGTGTAATTAGCTTCATATGTCACTTGATACTTGACTTTCCTCCATAAGATATCTTTTAACTTAATTGATTCATAATCTTGAATAATTTGATTTTGCTTTCTTTTGATTAGTAAAAATAAAATATTAGTATCAAATAAGTTTTATTTGTCATCAAAATATAGATTGAAACCTTCCTTGATTCAACAATCTTCCTTTTGACAGTGATAACATATAGGGTGACATTGAGAAAAAATGAACAAAATGATCAATTCCTCATATGTGAAAGCGACATAACATTTAACATCTACTCAATACATATTTCGATAATGTTATGAATTTTATCTCTCATAATGAATAGGAAATTAACGAAATTTTTATTAAGAATCAAATTTACTCAAGTGACCTATAAACTTGATCAAGTGAAAAAGAAAGTAATTAAATGGGAATTAACCATTGAAATTTTCTTACATATGAAAATGACACATGTATAATACCATCTGTTAGAAAATCTATGAACAGATCATAAACTTATAGGATCGATTATATATGCGTGGAGGAAACAAAACGTACTTGATTTGATGATTCGTTAATTTCCACCGATTAAAGAACGCAGAACTTTGGTAGTTATTCATGCCAGATGATGAAGTGTTGACCCATCATGGGTGTCAAATGGCATCATCTCCCACTCACACATGATGGGTTTAAAAACAAAACTCTGCAGTACTCATACTCGTTCAATAACCAGTGTGACCAGCATACGACAAGAGTACATTGTCATATATCTGTTAGGAGTATATGACATCTCGATTTAACAAATTGATCCTTGGACTTATGAGTCCTTGAGTAGACATTGTATGCTATACCCTAGGTCATATCTCGCATCTGCATTTTCCTTTGATCTCATTTAGTTTCTTGAGTCATGACTGTATTCAAGTTCTATACTAAAGAGATGATGGCCATCTATGAATACTTTTCATGCGAGTCAATGATTTCAATTAAATGACTTTCCTCTGTTCTCAATTCCCTTTTGAATTAAATTTAATTTGCTTTCCTAGAATTATTCCATAGGATCACATCTTGCATGATCTTTTGGTAATAACCTAAAGTAACAAACCTTAAATCCAATTCTCAAGAATGAAACAAGAGTCATAAGGGTATATGATGAGGTTCTTCTTAACCTCAAGGG
>JAOQMR010000213.1:25262957-25283040 GCA_027563865.1 Erythroxylum pelleterianum
ATTCTTTATAACTTCTCTCTCTACATCATTCTTTGGACATTGTATCAAAAATAATCTCTCACTATAAGAGATTGAAGCCGTAACAGGTTTAAAACCAACCATATTAAACATTTGCAACACTAGCTCAATGTATGCTCTCTGCGAGAGATCTAACAAATATTAACACCTATCCCGGTGAGTCTAAATACCTAAGACAAAAAATGCCTTACTAAGGTCTTTCATGTCAAAATGCTTGGCTAAAAGTTGCTTCACCTTATGCAACATTGTTAAGTCATTTGATACGAGTAAGATATCATCCACATACAACTTTGCTCTCTTTGACCTTATAACACAAACAACTTTCAACATTATTTTTCACAAAGGTAAACGAGGTGACAACCTCATAAAACTTAAGATACTACTATTTGGAGGTTTGTTTCAAACTATAGATCACTTTTCTCATATTACAAATCATATCAGCTTTGTCTTAACCCTAAAGTCCTTTAGGTTATTCCATATAAATCTCTTCATAAATTCCTCAATTTTGAAAAGTAGTTTTGACATACCTTTGGCAACTAACTAAGCTTTAAACTCCTCAACTTTACCTAGAGAGTCCTTTTTGGTTTTGAAAATTTATTTATAACTCATAGGTTTGTAGTTACGAGGTAAATCAACAAGCTCCTATACTTTTTCTTTCTCACTCTTAATGCATAATATTGAGGATAATATTATTCTAAGTGTGGCAGGTGGAGTAAGATTTATTTTAACTATATGAAAAATTTTAGAATTTTTAAAAACTTTTGTGTTCCTAGTTTTTAGGTTCTCATTATTAGCTTTATGATGATGGTATGAGTTTATGCATGAATTTATGTCGAGATTGATTGGAAAAATTTTATGCACAATATGATTAAGTGAATGTTATGGAAATCTTATCTTTGTTATAGGAAACTGAATTTGTTAAATGATTATGCTATAATTTGATTTGAGTGATCCTATTCATGCCATAATTTGTTTATTTCTTATATGGATATGTTCTTTGATTTTGAATTTCAAGGGCTTGAATTATATCTTCTTGAGATTATATATAAGATGTATACAAGCATTAAGATGATAAAGACATTTAGTTTGAGCCAAATTGCCTACCTTACATAAATTTAAACTTTTT
The DNA here is from genome assembly GCA_027563865.1 of Erythroxylum pelleterianum. Taxonomy (NCBI): domain Eukaryota; kingdom Viridiplantae; phylum Streptophyta; class Magnoliopsida; order Malpighiales; family Erythroxylaceae; genus Erythroxylum; species Erythroxylum pelleterianum. Next base: position 25,264,102 of record JAOQMR010000213.1, read on the forward strand.
CTATTTAACCTTTTCCTAAAGAACCTTGAGCCCAAAAAACATAAGCATTTGCTCTCCAATTCATAATTACTTGATGTTTTACTTCTGTTTTGATATTTTTAAGAATATGATGCAAAAAATAAGTTTTAAAGAATTGGTAAAGTTTACGGAAGAGGCAATGTAAAAAACGGAAAATTTCCTGCCTATTTTAAAACTCAAAGAAAAGAAGAAAAGACAATATAAAGTATTGGAAATAAAGTGTTAAAATAGATTAATATGGACTCTTGTAATTGAAAAGAATGAAGGAAAATGGGTAGTTACAAGAATACGAGGAGTTGGTGGAGTTAAGACTAAGTTATTTAATTCTCTTTACTTATTTTTTATTGCTATACTAATTGCAAACATTGTTGTTTCCTTTATTCTCTTTCCTTTATTAGCTTATTTAACCCTTTGCATCATTATAACCCTATTTAAAGTTCTTTTGATTTTAACTTGTATTATATCTATTTACGTAGTAAAAATTAGATAGTTTTTAAGATTATGCTAAGTTCAGTTTTAACAGATCAAGATGACAAGAGTATTTCACCAAAATTTTTAAACATTCACATGAATGAATGAAAGAAATCTTTTGAGGATATGTCAATTTGAACTTAATAAAAGAAGTGAAATAATGTTTTCTTTATCATGTCTGTACAGTGATTTGCTTATAGAATATTACATCTTTTAAGTTTTGCAATTCAATTGAGATTGAAATTTGTACACCTTATGTTGTTAATTTCAAAGCTAGCAAATGTGTGTAGATCAATGTTTGTGAGTGACTTTTATGTACGGAGATTATAACTCTTTTATTAGTGACACCTAAGGACTTGTAGCATATGCTAAATAAATGTCATTCTATGTTAAAAGTTAAGTGTGTCCATAATTTACATGTTATTTGATATATATTTATAACTTTTATAACATGTTTTATATGAATTATATAATAATTTCTTATATTTAATTTATTATCTTATAATAGAAAATTTTAAGGAGAAAACACATAGTTGACTGCAGCTTTCTTTAATTGAAAATATTTTAGAGTCACTTTAACTTGCATATGTCAATAAATATGGAATTTTTCAAGATTACTTAATTATCTTTTACCCTATGTTTACCGGGGACGCCGCTTGCAGCCCAGTTCACCCTCTTGGATCCACGGACTCTCCCGAGCCCACCCACCCCATGTTCCGATCTCAAGTCGCACCCGTGTGAATGGAAACTTCTAGTCTCAAATTTGATATTATTTTAATTTTTTGAAAAGAAATTATATTTGATTGTGGACGCCACTCAGGCGTTGGAAAGTTCGGTTGGGGCCGTTTCTCCTCTCCATTGTTGAACGGGAGAAAGTAGGGGTTCATTACTAGCAAGAAGTTGGACCACAACCTAACCCACACATTGTGACCAAACTCTTCTTCAACAATTCTTCTTTCTTTGTTCTTGATTTTCATCCTTGACTCGTCGGTGAAATTTGATTGCAATTGCATTCACTTCCAACTGCTTTTCAAACCAATATCTTCCCAAAAACTATTTTACTAAAAAGAGAATATTGGATTTAAAGACTGGACATCACTTACCCGTGCTCCTATGCCATATATATCACTTACCCGAGTTCTATATAACGAGAGAGCGGTCTTTAGAGATAATTTTTCGGCAATTAAGCACTTAATCAGTTGACTCCGCCCGAGCACTTAATCAGTCAACTCAAATTTGACATGTTAATCCTGAATCGAGCTGAACTTTGGTTCAATTACTATCCCTAAACATTCTGTAATTGTTTTTGTTTTGAATAATGGTAACTATTTGTCTTATTCTCACCTTAACAGAAGAAAGTGAATACTTTGTTTAGCTATATATGATTGTTTATCTGTTTTGTTCTCTTGCCAAGCACTCAATCGTTGTTCTTCTTCTTAAAATAGTATCATCGCAGAAACTTTTAGATTTAAAAACGTACTTGTATCTGAATCCCAGAATAAGTGCAACAACGTTGGAGACAGTGAAATAATGGAAGGTATGTTCGGAATTAACGCTTTAATTGTTGGTCGAACGAACATAGTTGACAGTCAAGGTGTATATTACTCCCTCTTATTTAAAATAAGTGTCGTTTTAGATGGATTTTAATTATTTAAAATAAGTGTCGTTCGTGACTTTTCATACATGTTTATGATTTTACTTCCAAAATTACCCTTTAATTTCTCTCATATGTTAATTACACAGATTACAATTTCAAGACAATTTAACATGCAACCATTTATAACTTTATGGGGTCACGAGATAACTTCATAGGAGCATTAAGAAGGGTATATCTATAATTTCATTAACTTTCTTAATAAGTGTATATTTTTATAAAACGAAACTTATCTTAAATAGGAGTGAGTATATTTTAATCTAATAGTGCGCACTCTTCACGTACTTTGTTTAGTAAGAATAAACCAAGGTCAATCTATTTCATTGGTTAGGTCACCTAAGTTAAATTACACGACAATTAAACTGCATCATTGGGGCAAAGCAAACGTATGGTGTGGTATTAATCAAGTTGTCAACTTCTTGCTTTTCAGCTTCTCCTTGATTAAGATATTGGCTTAATAATCAACTACTTAATTGATAATAGTATCTTTATTTCGATAACAGCAGGGAGATAGATTCTAAGAGTCGAGGACAAACACAGCCATGTCCTCAAGAACTTTTCTTTTTAACTTAATAACTTGACATGATAGAATAATTTAGAAAGCTTCAGCACAACCCTACCCTGCTTTCCCCGTTTATATAAACCATAAATCCACTGGATAAACGTTATTAGAACATTATAATAAGGAGGATTAAGCATGCACGATAAGATCAAAACAAGAAGTACAAAGCAACCTCCCCATTATTTGGAGACCTGAGTGCCAGCAGATTCTTGAGTTTTCCTGAACAGCTTGTGTTGGATGTGTTGAGCAAAGGTACGCGGAGGGAACAGCGCTGGTTCGGCCTCCGAGACAACATCCGGCAACGGCTTGAGGATGATCTTTTCCTTAGGTGGCTCGCAGAAAACTGCCCATGATATTCTCACCTTCTCTTTGTTCACAAGGCCTCTGTGTAGAATGCTTTTATACTTACCATTGCTCAGTATCTCAATTGTGTCTCCGATGTGCATGATAATGGAGTTTGGAACACATTTGGCTGTCACCCACTTGCCTTCCTTAAATAGCTGGAGTCCAGGGACCATGTTGTGGAGTATGAAAGTGAGTGCACTCACGTCTGTGTGAGCTTCCACGCCTAGGGCCAGTTCTGGTTGTGGACATTTAGGGTAATAGTTGATCTTCATCTGAAGTAGAAGCTCTTCGATTCCACCAACCTCTTTTTCTAGTCGATCTTCTTCTAAACCCAACCCAAGTGATAGTACTGTAAGAATTTTAGTTGCCAGACCTCTCAAGAGCTTTGCATATTCGCTTGTGACCTCTCTGCCAAGGGAAAAATTGTATCGTCAAGATGACTTACGTTTAAACTAGAACAAATCGATTAGAGTTTATTCACTTCGTGATAAAAAAAATATGTTACCCAAACAAAAATGTACATATAGAAAAAAAAAAGTATGTATTAATTAATTATATTTGTGTGGATATATAAAGAAATGTAATATGAGGGAATATATGTACTATTGGTATAAAATTACTGAGCCATGACTCATGATCACCATAACCAAGTAAGCAGAGAAATTAAAAAGGTGATGCTGATAATAAGTTGCTTAAACTTACATATAGTCACTGGGTATCTTAGGCCAAATGGACAAATCACGCTTGTCCTCAGGAAAAATAAGATGGAAGAAGTAGTCCTCCCACTCCAGTTGGCCACTAGCATTATTAGCTAGCTTGCTTCCATAACCTTGAATCTTACCGGAGGCCTGATCATTTGCATATTTTTCTTTCTCCTCCACGGGAAGGTTGAAGAAAGCCTCGCCAGCTTTCTTGACACAGTCGATGAGGTCATCGGAAATACCATGGTTCACAAGGTGCATCACACCCCATTCTTTTGCTGCTTTTATTAGCTCTTCACGGCATTTGTCGCGAACCTCTTTGTCCTCACAATCTATTTCCTTTAAGTCGATGGTTGGAACCTGGGACCCTTCATTTTTCTTCTCCTCCTCGAAGATGTTTCCGATGCTTATGAGCTCTTCTTGCGGACGGACATACTCATTTGGGATTGATTGAATCCCACTGCTTGACAGGATCTCAACTCTTGAAGCCACTGTAGCCACCATTTTGATCGATGATCACAAAGCTGTTTACGTACCGTCTATTTCGCTCTTTAGAATCTTAAAAATATAATCTCACACACACACACAATAGCACAGAAGTTCAGTTACAAAATGATGACAGCCCTTCACTTTTAACTTCTTTAGTCGAACGATTCAAATTGCTACTACTGTGTCCAAAACAATTGTTTCACGGGGGTTCTTATAGACAAAGTTCTTAGAAGTTGGTCTAAGAGAGTAAGATTTACGATATATAACTTGAAACTGTATAGACATTACATGGGATTGGGAGAGAAAGATGGTCAGATGTTCACGTGACGGGGATAAAACCACCCCACTCTGTACCTAATAGCTACATAGTAGAGGAGCGTGACGTCGTGAGGTAGGGTTGACGGGTAGAAAGCACGAGGGAATAGGCCCAACCGTCAAAACCTTACTTCACAAATTCAAAACAACGCATTAAATTCTATCTACGCTTTACGCGCCAACATATTGAACGGAACCATGCAAGTTAATCAATTAAAAGTTGTCTATGCTTTTATTGTATATGTTCACTTCTTGATATATTAAAATTTTTAATAAATAAATGGAGTATCATGATAGTTTAATAAATAATAATAATAATAATAATAAAAGATAGAAATAAAAAATGGCTATATAATATTAGCGAAACAATAAACTCTACTTAGAAATTTACTAAATGGCTAAATATAGATCTTTTATATAATATTTTACTTGTTATAAGCAAAATGAACTCTTGCAAATGTCTTATTCTAACACGAGTGAAGAAAAAACTTTTACAAATCTTATTGAAAGTTAGGAAGAATTAAAATAATGTATATCCTGATAATTTCTTCAATCATATAATCATATAAAACTCAAAGTCTCTCTTTCTTACTCACATTAATTAATTAAGGCTCAATAAATCTCCCCATTATTTTAAGATACTTAACAACACTTTAGTGTGCTTAACATTCTTTCCACAATTTAATTTTGGCCTATTTTTATTCATAAGCACTTCAAATAGTCATTGGATGCATAAAGTAGTCGTCATAATGACTATTATGAAGAATCGATCACTTACATCTCGGATTTCAGTTCCAAGAAAATAAACCAGGAAGCCATTGATCTGTTAACTAAGGTTGTCGATGATAAGGAGATCGAGGAAGCTTTGTCAAAGTTGAATGGCACAAAAGCACCAATTCGAGATGGTTTCAACAGCTTAATTTATCATAATACATGGGACATTACAAGTTCTTTTCTTAAGCAAGCAGTGAAAGAGTTTTTCTCTAATGGCATGATTCATAATGAAGTCAATCAAACTTTCCTTTGTCTGATCCTGAAAATAGCTAAACCCACTTCCTTTAGTGAGTTCATACCAATATCTTGCACAAATTTCCTTTATAAACTTATATCAAAGATCCTTGTAACTAGATTGTAAACTGCTCTCATCCCACTTATTAGTGAAAACCAAGGGCGTTCATCTGCAATCAGCAAATTGGTGATAACGTTCTGGTTATGCAAGAATTACTCCAGGTATATTCTCGAGCCAATTCACCTCCAAACTGCACTATCAAGGTTGATTTTCATAAGGAGTTTGACAGTGTTCATTGGAGTTTTTATGGCAGACGACGCAAGCATTTGGTTTTCCAGCTATATTCACCAGTTGGATCAAGGAATGTGTCTCTAAGGGTTTGGTTGAGTGGTTATTAATGAAATGGAATTGAATGAAATATTATTTTATCATCTAAGAGGAGGTTTATATTAGAATGGAATGGAATAAGATGGAATGGGAGGGTTTCATATTACATCTCATTCCATCTTAAATAGTAAAAATAAGTTACCTTCGATTTGGGAAGTTTAGGATAGAATGTAAAACGATAAACAACATTTCACTATATTATATTATGAACCCTTCTTCCAAACAACATTCACTATATTACATTATGAATCGTTCCATTCCTCTTAAACAACGATTTTTTAATATTACATTCATTTATATTCCATTTCATTATAAATCATTCCATTCCATTCCTTTCCATTAAAAACCTTACATCTAACCAAGCATAGCATAAAGTCACTTATTTGGTTCTGATTAATGGTAGCCTTTCCAACTTTTTCAAGGCTAGGAAAGGACTGAGGCAAGGGGTTCTTATTTCCCCTACCTCTTTATCATGTGTATGGAGATGCTCAACATTATCATTCAGCGTGAACTGTCCTTGAACACTACTTTCAAATACCATTCGAAGTGTAAGAAACTTGGTTTAACTAAACTCTCCTTTGTAGAAGATTTACTACTATTTTGTAAAACCACACCTGAATTAGTTCGCAGTTTTATGAAAGCTTATGCTAGGTTCAAAGAACTCTCGGGTTTAAGCATTAACCTCATCGAGAGTCATTTTATCCTTTCTAAAGGAGCTGCTCTAATGGTCTCTCGTATAATTTCGTTTACTGGAATGGTTGAGAAAGCTCCACCTTTACTTTACCTCGACCTCCCAGTTTCGACTAAGAGACTAACAATCCTCGAATGTTATCCTCTTGTTGAGAAAATTCAGAAAAATTTGGATCTTGGGTTAATCAATTCCTTTCCTTTGTTGGGGATATTCAACTCATCAAATTGATTTTTAGTTCATTGCATATTTGTTGGAGCTCTCATATATTTCTTTCTAAAGGTGTTATCAAGTCTATTGAAAGACTACTTAAGGCTTTTTTTTGTGGAACCAAACGATAGGAATTAAAGGTAGTGCCAATGTTAAATGGTCTAACATTTTCTTCCCAAAGGAAGAAGGTGGGCTAAATATCCCTTCTGTGAAAATCACCAACCATATCCTCATACTGAAATGCTTATGGTGGATTATTAAAGACATGCAAACGTTATTGATAAGGTGGTTGCATTCTTATTTCCTTAAAGGGAGAAACATATGGGTTGTCTGCAAGACTATAGCAACTCCTATTTTCTGAACCAGTTAATTCATTTGAGGAATCTTTTTTGGGACCAAGTGTTTCGCATTATTGGTAATGAGAAGCTTATTTCTCTGTGGTTTGATAATTTGACAAGTCAAGGACCTTTATTTCAATCTCAACATTTTCTCATAGGTTATGTCAACTTTCCTCTCAATACTACATTGGATTCCTTCGTCAATGAAGGCTGCTGGATTTTTTCAGATAATCTTCGATTTCCAACCTCTTTATTCTTCATCTCTCACTCAGGATACTTTCTTTTGGCATAACAGCCAACTCACAAATTATCAAATAAATTCATTCAGGACCTATTATGGGTGAGAAAACCAGAGGTGTTATGGCATCGAATCATTTGGCACAAAATGATCCCCTAAGAACCACTTTTCTATTATGGCTTACTATATAAAATAGGTTGAATACAACTCATCGAATTAGAAATTTGAGCATTAAAACACTCTGCCCTTCTATCAAATCTAAGAAGAAACTAGAAATCACTTATTTTTTATGTGTAAGGTGACTAATCGGGTATGGAAAGCTGTATTAATGCGATGCTATTGGATTACCTAAGAGAATACTTTCTCTGTTGTTGTTCAGTGCTTGGTAGCTCAAAAAACTCCTCCGTATTCATCTCATATAGCAGTTTTTAGCATGTGTATCCAATCTATATGGAAAGAGACGCATTTTGAATCAAGACCAAGACTATAGACATTCTTATATCTGAAATTCTCAATAGTGTCAAAGAGCTTATAGTGTAAAGAAGCACTCCTAACAACATCAACACTCTTTAGCTCTATTTCTCTCGATTACTTCTTTGTTTTGCCTAGCTAAATATTTACTGCTATTAGTTTGTTTTAACGAGTATCCCCCTTAACCTCTTGTAAGCTCTTAACTAAATTTTTATTAATGCATTTTATTTTAACTATATTTTTATTAATGAATTTTATTCTTTCTTTAAAAAAAAGTAAAATCACATTCAATTGGAGTATCAATTAGTCAATAACCTCATTACATAGAATGCACCTATATTATTCAACATTATTCTATCATCAACTAGCTAATTGTGAATTGAATGGCTTATCAACTTGATGATGAAAAATGATCCATTATGTAACTTCTTTTTCATATGTTAGCTTAGACGATTAAAATCCTTACGCTAAATTGAATCTATACAGAAAATAATTTAAAAGCTTCAACTCCCAAGTCTTTCAAAAAATAAAATGCAATCCTTTCACAAAAAACTTGATTTAAAATAATTTAAAAAATTAAAATTCAACATACAAGTCTTTTAAAAAATAAATCATATCTTTAAAAAAAACTTAATTCAAAGATATTTTAGAAGTTTCTCAAAAAATTTTAAAAGATCAATAAGTTTTTAATTTTAAAATAAAGTTTCTTTTGATTATAAAAGAATTTTTATATTATATTCTATATGCTGATTCAATTGATCCTCTAATCCATTAAAATGACTAAATTTTTTTACGACATTACAATGATTGTTACATATTTAATGACTAATTTTTCTTATTCTTGGTCCACATAACTTGATTTGCCTTGACGCTCTCTTAAATAATATTTGTAATCTACTTAGATTAATTTTGCTCAATCGATTCCATTAGATCTTTTCTTTTCTATTCTATTCTATTGAACTTGATCTTTTACCTTTTGATTGAATTTTTATAAAAATTAGCTTAATAATATTATCAAAGATAAAACATAGTAATAACAAATTTTGTTATTATCAAAATCATTAGCTAAGACCATATTTGATCTAATAATCTCCCCCGTTTTTACAATAAAAAGATTGGTTATATTGAGAAAAAAAAATGAAAATATAAGTTTCAAATTATTTAATGATATTAGGAAAATAAGTGAAAATAAATATATTTGTCCTATATCAAAGTAATCTGTAATGCAAAATGCACAATTCATATATCATTAATTTCTAAATATCAAGATTTAATATTACCATTCTCTCTCTATTTTTGTGAACATTAAAAAGGATATGGCTCATATGATGTTAAATTCATCAAAAGGATTAAGTAAACAAACAATAATCCTCCTCCCTTGTTCCAAATTATTGCCATATAATCAAAGATTTTTAAAAAGATAGACATAAAATCAATGAATAATTCTTATAATGCTCCCTTTAAATATGCATTCTAAGTTAATAAGATCAAATATTCTTAATATAAAATAAAGTGGTTATTGTGATGATGACCTTTTTAGGGCACAACAAAATTGAATAATATTATTGAAGGCCTTATGTGCCTGTCAAGTTTACATATGTCAAGCCTTAACTTAACCCAGTATGACCTCAAAGTGAGATTTGATATCAATATGAACAAAACCAAGGATTACTCCATCAAGATAAGTTTGATCTAAAAAATTGAATATAAAAGCATAAAGAATGATACAAAATCTCCTTACAAAGATAAGTTTGGGAGTAAAAAGATTCTAGGGTTTGATCGCCATTAGTAAGCTAGATAAGATCAAAAGTTTTGAAAAACCTAAAGCAAAAGTTTGTCCAAAGGATTAAAGGTAACTATCTCTAAAAGATATTGCTGATCAATAATAATGATAAATTGTCAATTATAATAATAAAAACTTTTTATAAGCATAAAACCGTAAGAACTACAATCCTAAAAGGAATTAACAACTTAAAATAACAAAAATCTAAGTAACTAAACTACGAGTCTAATGCTTATCTAGCTTCTAGTTTAGCATCAACTTACAACTGACATGGCAACATTACAATTGACACTTGACTTTGGAGCTTCTTCTAGACTTCATTACAATTGACATGGCAACAACACTATATTTTGTTCTGGAACACAGTTCAGCGATATACTGTGTAGGTTCTAAATTGTTTTATTCTCCATTATTCTCCAATCTCTAGCAATTTTTGGCACTTGATTTGAACTATTTACAACCTATCCAAGCCCCACTTCATGTCTTCCTAACTTAGAAACTTATGTAGGCTGAGTGGATGCTTTATTTATATCATTTCCCCTTTCCTTAAAAGAATTTATCCTTAAATCATCATTTTAATCTGTAAAATCAAATAAGTATTTAGTGATTAGCCAAAAAATGAATCTCTCACTTTTCCCATTATTGTTACCAAGCTCACTCGATTCCCCTTATATTTATTTCTCATTTTTTAGATTACTCAAAGTTTTTAAATTATTGCAATTTGTTTGAACTTTTTTTTACCTTAATATCTTTTGCTCATTCTCATAAATATTCATTTTATTCTTCATAAACTTGATTTAGTGATAATGAAGCAAAGGTTATTTGTTTTCTATTTAATTTAAATGAACATATGTTCTTATACCTATCATGCATGCTTCTCCTCTCAAATTTTCAAGAATGTGATCTACTTATTTTAGGAATCACATCTTATTGTGCCTCGTTCTTATACCTCCTAATCGATAAAGAAACCAACACTTACTTTATTACTTTAACTTTTCCATTCTGATTCAACCATTAAAGATTATATGATTTATGTTGTTTTATAGTTGAAAGTCCCAGCTTCTCTACTAACTCTACAGTTGGTACATTGGTATAACTCCTTTAATCAATGATTATACTACAAACTTGATCCTTGATAGAACCCTTTGTATAGAAGAGATATCTTGTTGTTTGTTCAGATCCTCTCCTGATTCATACTTCATTCCCTTCTAGTGACTAAAATCCTCCCTTTTTTAGGCCTCTCAATACACTCATACTATGCATCCTCCCATAACATTATCACAATTTTACTGGGACATTACGAAGCTATATGTATGATAAATGCTAAACATACATTATTTTTAGGATTATATTCATAAAATATTACTTGTGTTTTGGACAATTCTGAAGGATTTGATACTTAAAATAAGAAATATTTTGTTTCATGTCCTTTTTTTGCCTTTTTTTAAGGAGCAAATTTGGAGAAGAAATTGGGTCAATTTGGAGTTAACTTTTGAAGAATTGAAGAATGACTTTGGAACACAACACTTACATTCCTCCCTACTAGGGCCTTGTTCCAAAGTGGTTGATTATGTTTCTCCTTGATCAAGTAATACAAACCTTATATATTATTATGTTGGTCTTATGCTAATAGTACAAATATATTGAAAAGTTATAGAACATGCTAAGGACAACATAGCTCATAACACGAACCTATACTATAATCATGTTACTCATTAAAGAATAGGGTTTTGAATTAAAAAAAAGAAAGAAAAAGATAAAGAGCTTTTTGACTAGATAAGACTTGAAAAGTAGTGGAAAGTTATTTAAAATCCATTATATACTAGTTATTGATTAAGAATAATTTAGAAGAAAGAAAATAATTCAACAAGTTCACTAAAAATTTAAGATTCAAGATTCAAGACTAATGGAAATGATTTCTTATTCTTTTTTTCTCACTTTTATGTTATTATTTATTAATTGATTATAAACTAATTAGGATATATATGTAGGAAGGATGAACTTTAGGATGTAATTTATTGAATTGATCTTTTGGTTTAATAAATATCCAATTTTCTTGAGATTTATCCATGTTCCTATAATTGATTAAATTGAATGAGCAAAAGTAGAAAATTCAATTATTTGATTCATGCATTAAAATTCAAGATATGAAATGTATGATTATCACAACATGAATAAAGAGGGTTAAGCATAAGTTAACTGAGAGAAAACTTTAAGATCGTTTTAGGTTAGGGTAAAACATATAAGGAGAGTTCACAAAATAAGTTAATGTATTCTTAGGTTGTCTTGATTAGAAAGAGAATTTAATTGATTTAATTTGAGGATAAGAGTTATATATCTCATAAGAAAATATAATTGTAAATTAGTAATTCTTATTAGTCCAAACAACTAGAAATATTCATTAAATTAGAGTGAAGTTGTGCATAGTAAAGTCATAGGAAAAACCTTAGCTAATTCTAGTTTATTTATAGATTGCCTTATTCATGATTACTTCTTTGTTTTTTATATTCCAAGTGATTATTTTAATTTTCCGTATTTTAATCATAATTAGTACTCTAGATAGTTAAGTTTTTGAATAGTTAATAGTTAAACCCTATTCTCCATGGTATAAACACGTAGTTCCCAATGTAGCTATAGTTGCACCGTGCGCTTGTAATTAAAACATAAACGTACATATATGTTATCAAGTTTTTGATACCACTTTCGAAGAGTAGGCATAATAACATTGATTTATTATAAATTGATTAGATTAGGTAAAAAAAAGTTCATTATTTAATGAGTTTTCTTTATTTTTCTCTTTGTAGTTTATTTCTTTTATACAATAATCAAAAGATCTAGCTAATCTTATCTAGCTAAAACTTGAGACTAAGAGAACTTTGTAATGAGAAGAAGGCTCCAAAGGAGAATAAAAGCTGAGGAAGCAAAGATTGTTGTAGATAACATGAGGTCTTTACAACATTTTGTCATACCAAGTGCCCAGGGCATCAACTCAAGCATAATGGGACTAAACATCAAAGACAATAACATTAAGCTAAAGTCCTCTCATCTCTTTAAAATGCAGTAAAACCAATTTAGAGGAGTTCCATATGAAGACCTAAATCTGCATCTGCCGATGTTTTTATAATATTGCGATACACTAAAGCTCAATGTTAACTCCTTTAATGCTATTAAGTTAAGGTGTTTCCCTTTTCCTTAAGGGAACATATGAGTGTCATTATAGACCTTACCAGTAGGATTCATCACCATGTGGAATTAGCTACCTTAGGTATTTTTGTCCAAATGCTTCCACCTAATGACAATGCGTGTCGAGTGCACTACAAAATTACCTAACTCAGCACACTAAAAATTTATAGCTGTGGTGAGTCAGGATTGTATCCCTAGGGAAGTTCAGTTAATTCTCGTAACGAAAATAATTGATGCAAAGGAAATAAAAGGGGGTTTTGAGTTGATGCAATTGAGAAAACGAAACAAAATTAAACTACCGCAATCAATTTATCAAAAATAGTCAAAAATGATAAAAGTGTTAAATATGTGTAAAACCTGACTTTCGGATCAATCTCGACCTACACACGATTAAACACATATTATTGTTATAATGCTTTCACATCTCTCCTCGGACCATTGATCGTGGACTAACAACATGTTCTGCTAATCTCGATTTTCTCTTAGGTCATGTTTCATTATGAGACTCTCATTAATTAAACCTAACAACCGAATAACCTAGAACACACTCTCTAGATTTAATTGGGCAACCACATTATGAAATGAAGAATGGATCAATGTATCTAGTAACCTCGCAAGTTTAGGTTATCTTACCTAACTTACGTTGTTTCTAATGATTCAAGGTTATTAGTGGCTACTAACAAAACTCAAACACGACAATTATGGATTATATTCAAGATTCTAGCAATGGGTTCGTAATAAAACAATCCAATGAACGCATTAAGATCTTTTTTACATTACCCAAATTATTCAACATAAATCAACGATAACAATCTGAAAAGAGAGATTCAGCATTAAACAAAGATGAGATAATTTTAACAGTGACTCGGGCATTGATGTCACCTTTAAACTTATGTCGGGAAGCCTAGTCTTCCATCTTCCCCATGAATCTCGAAGAAGTAGCTTCTTTCACCTCTGTTCTTATTGAAAACTAAAGGAGGAAATGGAGAATATGTAACATCCCAGATCACCCGCTTACAGATATTGTCCGCTTTTGGCCTTGGCCCCGCCAAGCCCTCACGGTTTTGCTTTTCCCGAGGCCTTCCCAGGAGGTCACCCATCCCAGAACAACTCTCACCCAGGCATGTTTAACCTTAGAGTTCTGATGGGATTCGGTCCATTAGGCCATGGAAAACGCGTCTGTAAGGGAGAGGTATCCGTACCCTTATAAGGCGTACTTCGTTCCCCTCTCCAACCGATGTGGGATCTCACACTCTCCACCCCCTTAGGGCCCAGCCCTCTTTGGGGTCCAGCCTGGCTGGCACAATGGATCGGGTACCGGCTCTGATACCACTTGTAATATCCAGATCACCCGCTTACAGATATTGTCCGCTTTGGGTCTTGGCCCCGCCAAGCTCTCAGGGTTTTGCTTTTCCTGAGGCCTTCCCAGGAGGTCACCCATCCCAGAACTACTCTCACCCGAGCACGTTTTACCTCGGAGTTCTGATGGGATCTAGTCCACTAGGCCATGGAATACGCGTCTGTAAGGGAGAGGTATTCGTACCCTTATAAGACGTACTTCGTTCCCCTCTCTAACCGATGTGGGATCTCACAGAATAACCTTTTTTGTTTGCTATCACAAAACAATCCCTTTATATTAAAAAGCTAGGTTAAAAATGGGACAAATGGCATGATACTTACGAGTGTGAGGATTGTCTTACGACCATGAATGGCCTAGATAAGGCTTACGACCGTGAGCCTCTTTTATATAGGCGTGACAACGAGTGTCATACCTATGCAAGTTGTGTCATGGGTGTTAGATAAGTCTCATGCACATGACACAATTTTCATGGCTATAAGAGATGTCTCACGACTATGACAATTTATGAATAGTCGTGAGCCACTTTTTTGTATTCTTCATCTTGATGTTTTCATCGTCTACTGTTATCTTCCTTGGCATTTTCTTATCTTCTCTTGCTCTAATCCTACTCTGACATTTTCCATGAAGATAATTGAGTACGAATCACAATAACATGGCTCAAAGAGTGCGCTTTTAACTTACTTTATGCATTATGATTCCAAATTGCACCTAAAAACTAACTATGAACTAAAGTGAATGTCTTAAGCATTTGAAAGCATTAATCACTAAGCGTAATGAAATAAATGTGTCAGTAATTAAGCACATATTTAATTCCTCCATACTTAGTTTTTGAACTTGCTCGGGTAAATCATCAAAATCAATGTCACAAACCAAAAACACTTACTCATTTTCCATATTTCTCCAGAATTGATAGTCATAAGCAAAGATGAATAACTTTGAAAAACCATAGCAAGAATTCAACATTCAATGCTTCTACTCATGATCAATCAACATTTATCACCGTTAGAAACTGAGCAATTTAGAGATAGACTTAGAGAAAATGTATTTAAATAAGGTAGATCCATAGGTACACTAAAAAACCATTCATGATCATTACATTCCACAATTTTACATATCATTTCATTTCTCCACCATTAAGAGACACATGCATACTCATGAATCAAATGAATTTTGTAAGGTTTTAATGTGGGTAAAGGTAAGGTGAGATGTATTTTGGGTTATGTAGTATAAAAGCCATCAAGTTAGTGAAATAAAAGGAACATTTAATGAAACATCAAGCGCACAAGCTAACATTCATTCAAAAATGGATACCATTAGCTATGATGAATGCAATAATTATATTTCACTGCTCAAATTCAAGCTCCCACATCATAAACCACACGAGGCATAACCAATTAGAAAGAATCACTCGTAGAAATCATTGATAACAATACATTGAAACTATAAGGAATAATCCTTCCAAAACAACATCTACCTCATATGCAACATACTCAATTAACCCATTCAATAAAACTTTAGGAGGAGAAAACAAATGAACAAATTTTCAACACAAATGTATTTCCTCCTTGTTACTTTTATTCAAACATTTTTTCTTTTTTCTCGTTTTCTGTTTCTCTTTTCTTCTTCTTCCCTTTTTTTAAATAAAAATTGAAATAAGCTACATCGATATGGGAATTCATTGATAAAATGTAAAATGGAACCCCAACAATAATAACCATCCTATAAATATGCATAGCCCCATACTTATATTTTTGTATGTCCACAGTTATCAACAATTAACAAATGCTCCACTAGCTTTAAGGCTTGGTAGGACATCTGGTTCATTTTAAAGCATGTAATGTAGTTATTAGAAAAATAAAGGATAATAAAGCTTAAAGGGGCTTAACAAAGGAAGATTTATATCAATGGATAGGCTATTTGGCTAATTTAGCATGCAAAAATAAAAAATGCCTATATCATTTTCATGTTCATGAATGTGATAAAAATGTGGTCTTGAATAGAAAATCAAAACAAAGTCAGGATGTACATGTTGTGAAGGTCAAGATAATTGTAAGAGTTTCTCTTCATATATGATAAAGAAGAAATTATGTGAAGGGATCAGAGTAAAGCTTAAATAGTGGACATAGGACAAAGGTTTTTTTTTGAACTAATGTAAATCAAATTTACATCTCTTTCTCTACTCTTTGTTATTATGGTTATAATTATTTCGTAATTTTCATTGATTAAAATTTTTAACCATTTATTAGAATTTTAAATAAGTTAAAATTAATGCACATAATTCACTCCTGTCGTGTGTACCATTAGGCGACCAATAATTGGTATTAAAAACATATTGTTCATTATATATAAATTTCTATTGAAATTTGAGTAAAGATCAATATGACATAAGTTTGATTACTTTTTAGTTAAGAGGGTCAAGATATTAATATTGCTTCATTCTTTAACGTAAATGATTTCTTATGCTAGAGAAGTAATATGAAAAAAAAATCTCATGGACAAGGATTTTGATTTATAGAAGAATATAAAGATAAGTGAGTGTAATATGATTGAAAATAAACTCATATTATTAAATACTCAGGCAATATACATTTTATTTTTATTTAAATAGAAATATGCTCTCTAAAGTTCCAATGTATAAACAATATCAAGTTATTTGCTATAATGATTATCATAATGATATTTGTGTTAATGATGTTGATATTATTCATGATGAACTTGATAGGAATCTAAATGGAATGACAAGAGGCAAAAGGACTAAAGGAAGAACATGATGATACAAACGATTCCAAAAGTACAAAATTGTGTAGTAAGGTGCCTTATATGTTCTTTATAGAAAATGAGGATAAAGTCTAACCTATGTCTGACTCTTGTGGTGATGCTAATTATAATTATGATGTTGACATTTCATATGATGGGTTAGCTAAAGCCTTAAAAAGCTATAAGCATGAAATGAAATAAATTTCGTTAAAAGTATAAAAACTTCTAAAATCTTATATGCATACATAATTGAGAATAAGAAATAGAATATGATATATATATATATATATATATATATATATATATTCAAAAAGTATGGTTGTTGCAAATAATAAATTTAATGGTTTGTTGCATAAGAATAAGGCTTAGAACGAGATAAAGATCCTTAAAGAATCATTGACTAATTTCACTTTAGGGACTAAAAATTTGAATAGCATGCTTTGATTCCAAACATTATCAAATGGTAAGCATAAGATGTAGAATACTTATGAAAGTGTATCACTGAATGTCAAAAGCATTTTCCATAAAAAGAAAGCAAGTGTGCAATGATGAGCCATTTCTAATCATGACTTGGGCACAGAGCTTTTAACTCTAGATGTAAGAACTTTAATACTTATGCATCATCTTCTAGATCTCAAGTTAAAGGAAATTTCATGTATTTATCTTAATACATAATCTAGATCAAGAAGATATGGATTAAAAGAAAAAAATAGGCATAATTTTTATGTAAAGTCAAACCAAAAGAGCATGTAAAAATTTTCTCATTCATATATGCCACATTATCATCAAATTGACATAACACAAGAACATAATCATCATATCCATTATACATGCACTTAGAACATATTTAGAATTCTCAGAGGCCATATTTATACTAAAGAAGTATTTCATTTGGTAAACCATTTAGTTAGGCCTAATTATAATAGAAGAAGAGCTTCACATCCCTCATATATCTAAAGTAAAGATCTCTATTAACATTAAAGAAGGCTTAGAAATGCACATATGAGATATGCATGTCTCACTAATATAAGTATATAAAAATAACCTATTTTTAAAACAATAATTATTAAGTAAGATAAAAAAAGATATGGATGAAAAAGGTTTAAGGACTAACCCCCTAAGGACTTAAGTTTTTGTGGGTCTTTTGAAGATATTGATTTCTTTGCATTATAAGTTAATATTAGTGGAATCAAATGAATACTAATAATAGGTTTCACCAGTAAAGATATCAAATGAGAAATAATAATATTATCTCCAAAATCTAATTTTTAAAAGAAAATCATTAACAGCCCTTACATAAGCCAAATAAGGAAATTGGCAATGAAAGACTAATTATTAAACCACGCAAAGCAAAAGAAAAGGAGACAAACATTGAATATGTATAATAGGAGGTAAATATCAGACCCCTAAATCTGAATGGTTGAATCATAAAAGTGTTGTTAAGCCTTAGATGATGCTTGGCACTTGGATTTACATGAAAGCAACATATTGATAAGAAAGCAAGGTAAATCCTTGTGAATAGGTAAGATAAATGGGCAATACTAGTGAACCTACAAAGTAGGCAAGTATTGGTAGGCATTGGTAGAAATCTTCAATGATATGCAAGATTAGAATATAAGACTACAAATAATGGTGTAACTAAGTTTGAGAGAAAACGAAAAGAACTTAAATTCAAACAAAATGTCAAAAGGTATGTAATTTAAGAGGTTTACTATACAATGACTTAAATTGTTATTAACTTAGGCCATTAAGTAATGTAACTGCACCATATATATGTGTTCCTATATAAAGATGGATCATCATTTCTAACCAAATTAAAGAAAACATACAATAAAAATAAAAAATGCGAGATTTTGGTGGGACTCGGTTTTTTGGTGCTTATAGTTGTATTATTTTGACTTTCAATTAGCTTGGTATTTTTTTGACTTTGGTTGGTGGTTGTTGGCTAAATTTTAATCCC
>JAOQMR010000213.1:25304945-25320470 GCA_027563865.1 Erythroxylum pelleterianum
TTGTTTCGTTGTTTGGGCATGTACATATTCTTTGGATTTAGTTTCTGAAATTTATGATATGTAATATAAGTGTGTGGATTTGAGTTTCTAAATAAAATAAGTATCAGTGTGATGTTCTGGTTTATTTGTTCTGTCTTGGGTAGCATCCATGTATCCTCCCAGGGGGTATTTGGGTGTTACATGCCTGACGCAGGCTACGACCGTGGCCCTTGCTAGTGTTTTAGGGTTATCGAAGAACAGAGAACTTAAATATTATGTTTTTAAGGTACCTTTATGTGTTTGCTAGTGTTTCAGGGTCAATATCGAAGAACAGAGGAGTTTCAGAAGGCCTTTTGTCATCATCATGGCCTTTTGTCACGATCATGGGCCGTTATTTTAGCCCGAATGTCTTCCGAAACTCCTCTATTCTTCAATATTGACCCTGAAACACTAGTAAACACATCAAGGTTTAGCCATGATCATGACCTACATCTAAGCCTTTTGTCATGATCGTGGCCTTTTGTGCCACAATCGTAAGTCGTTGTTTCAGTCCAAATGTCTTCCAAAACTTCTCCGTTCTTCGATATTGACCCTGAAATACTAGTACACACATCAAGATACCTTAAAAACATAATATTTAAGCTCAAAAGCTTGTACTAACCCATAAAACACTTAAAACAAAAAATTAACAAACTTACACAATTCTAACCTAAGCACATACTAAATGATTGGATTAATGGATAAACACATATCAAACTATGCCTTAAAACACAATGCAATTTACACTTATCACATCCCCACACTTAAACGTTTTCTTGTCCTCAAGCAAACAAAAGAATAAACAACACAAGAAAACACAAAACACGCATATGCAATAATGAGACAATGGCTTCAACTTAGCGAAACAAATTTAACTATAAACACAATCCTTCAAGTCGTTCTAACTTATTAACAAGCAAAATCCACGTCTAAGTGTCTTGGACTAAATATACAAACTAATCAAAATTTTAATTTTGAGTCTATTCACCTCTATCACTTGCACACACATTGATAATCATTCAGTCAAAACAGAAGTGTAGCTATTCCTTAGTAGGTTTTCATGAAAAATCAAGCTACTAACAATTTTGGTTGGTTTTTTTATTGATTTTTCTTTAAGGACATGAACCTAATATTTTAACGCGGAGGCAAACATTTGTGATGAATGTCGATCCGGTTACTCAACTAAATCATGTTGTTATTAAGCTACATGGTTAGTATGTCATTATATCCTTTTTATGCAAAGGCACACATTTGTGATGTGTGTCAATCCGGTTACTCAGCTACATGACATTCTCAATTGGCTAATAGCTCTATTTATAACCCGAAAGTCAGTGGAATAGTTATTTTAGTTAAAATTCGTACAACTTTTTGTAACACAAAATTTTTCCTACCTTATTGCTTTAACTAATCATTCTCATGAAAATATACTAATAATGCCACTTATTTGATTGGCCTAAAATTATAAATGAGTATGGAAAATTCCTAGGGTAAATGGATTGTATTTAAGGCTAAGTCTATTCCGTTAAGTCCTAGCCATTGACGCATGCACACAATTCACATCATGCAACCTAAACAAACTATCATACAATATGTGAAATTCACCCCTCTCCACACTTGAACAATACATTGTCCTCAATGTGAGGAGGTACATAAACACACTAGGGGAAATAAACACAAATACAAAAAAATAAGAAGAAAATAGTAACAAAATTAAAAAGAGAAGGGTTAGAACATGAACTTATCAGGGTGACTGAGGTGGTGATGTGTCGAAGGCGGAGACCAAATGCACTTAACTCCTGAGATTGTTGCCCTACCTTATAATTGATTTAAAAGAGTAAGAGAGGTAGCACTCCAAAACATTCTAAATCATTAAGAACTTATTTTTGAAATTTAAAAAAATCTAACTACACAACAATTTAAACCTTACTATTAAACGTGCTAATTTATGGCCATTACCTTAATCGTGTATCATTGGAAACTCAGCCGAGATCAATTATGAGAGGCTTGCTTCCACCCTTTTCATTCAACACCAGTTTTGTAGCTTGTAAGTAAGTTACAAATTGCAAAATGATCAGAAGGATAATATTGATAAAATAATGAAAACCAATTAAGCTCAGTAATGTCATTTTTACGAGTGAACTGTCAACAAAATAGGGAATAACAAAACTCCCTGAATCTTCTATCGAATCCAACAATTTGTATTGTAAGAAGGTGAGTTGCTCCCTTTCTTCCTTAATTGCCTTCGTTTCCTTTGCTTCTTCTGTTTCACGAACAGAGACTTTCATAGCTTCTTCAAAATCGAAGTCTGTTGTAATATGTTCTTCGTCATTTTGTTCTTTAAAAGATTTGAACATATCAACTATCCTAAATGAGCTACTATGCTTTGAATTCTTTAATACATCATTCATGTTGAATGTCACTTGGTCATCATTAATCGGAAGGATAAGGATCTTTTCATGGACATCTACTAATATTGTTCGATGTTCACGCATGGTATATCAAGAACTAGTAAATAATAGGGAGGGTTGGCATTCTTTTCTTCATCTTCTTTCTTCATCTTTTGGACTTCAATAACATGGGGTTCAATTTGGTTTTCCAATGATCGTTTTAGCTCTCCCTCATTCTTAGGTGCGATAACCTCATATTGCTCTATTTGATGTATTTCCATATTACTTAGAGAGTTTTCCACACTCCTCTTACAAAATTCACCTGAAAGTTGTCTCATTCGAATCTCCAGGTTATGAATAGGCAAGACATAATTTTTTATTACTTGCTTAATTTGCTCTTCTAGTCTCTTCTGACCCTCTTCTATATCTGTGAGCTTATCTAGGATCTTGTCCAATTTAGAATCCCATTAATTGGACTCATCTTGTTGAAATCTTGATAGGTCTTGATGTCCTAAGTGATTCCTTACATTGTTAGGCCAATAGAAATCGAGGTGGTTTTGCCACCCCGCAGTGTACATGTTCCAATAAGGATCGTTACTTCCCCCACCATACTGTCCCTTATTGTTGTTTTCAAAAGTTCCTTGCTCCCTACAATATCTATCTTCCATCATTGTTCTTTCCATTTCTACTTGGAATTCAGCTCTTCAGATGTCTTATTTCTCATTCTAAGATGTCTTGCTGTGTCTCTACTTTATGCCCTAAACTTTTTACTCTATTTTTTCTCTATTAAAAAAAAGAAAGTGAAAAAGTCTTAGACTAAACAAGTAAACTAATCACCTCCTGGGTAACAACGCCAAAAACTTTATCGCAATTTTTCAATGTGTGTAAGTTTTAGTTAGTTAACATTGATAATCCGCAAGCGCACAGGTCGTTCACGTAGTACCTAAGATGTCAATCCCACGAGAAGGGATAATCTAGTTCTAAAATCTAAGACCAACATAATTTATAGAAATTCAAAAGATAGAAAAACTAAAATAAGAATTCAATTCAATCACACAATTCAATCCAAGCATCAATTACGAAAATATTAACAATTTAGCTATTACAACACACTCAAGAATCAACCTAAGAAAACTATCAATTGAGAGAAATGGGAATTTACCTATCTTTAACGCTAACCTCATCGATTATGACTTACCGGATTATTGGTTCTAGATGATCCTAGGGTAAATTACTCTCTCTCGAGTTATAACCATTAACCCTTAACTATAAGCCCTAATTAGATTATAGGAAATTGTAATTTCTCAATTAACAACCTATCCAAAACCCTAATTAGATCTGAAGTTGTCCAATAGACTATCGAGAACCTATGCGAGATCTCTTTTCATATAATTACCGATTTGATTAATTTCTCATTTTTATTAAATCACCTAACTCTAGTTAGCCCAATTTAATAATTGTTTATTCGATTACCCTCTCAGTTTATTACTGAATTATGCAATCACATAAATCAATCATAATAAATCCAAAAAACATAAAAAAATCAAATTTCATTAAATCAAAGATAAAAAAAACTTAAAGGTGAGTTTAGAACATCTAAACATTCATAAACCCTATCACCAAACTACTATTCCCAATTCTATACAATAATAAAAATGGAAAATAATTGGAAATACGATCTTGTATGGAGACGAGAGGTAGCGACGTTATAAACTCCTGATCTGGGAAGTACGTCAATGTTGGCTTCTTCTCCACCTTTCTCTTCTTTCTTCTCTTTCTTATTCTCTCAACAATTCTCTCTAGGGTTTCCCTCCAAAAATGGCTGATGCAAAAGCTCTCCCTTTTTGTTCTTCTCGTTCTATTTATGTTCTTTTGTGTTTAGGGTTGAACTAAGGTTTTTTCAGGGCTCGAAATGTTCTATGTATGATCTAAATAATTTGAGCTCCATATCATATAAACAGCCATATCAATAAGCATAACAAAGGCCCTCACAACTTGAAATCCTATCTTTCTTCATAGTCCTATTAAGGTATGATATTTTTTTTACTCAATAATAGGTCTCAGATGCTCAAGTGCAGCAATCAGAAGATAATCTAGCTAACAGGTAGGAAAGATAGATTAAGGAGTAAGAACATAAGGTGTAGGGGTAAAAGGAATAGAAAAAGAGGGAGTATACAAAGGCAAAGTGATGTGTGCTTGATTGTTTATACATTCACTTCTTAATAGCTAGTGATTATTGTTGTGAAATGCTTAAGATACTCATTTTAGTTCATATTTGATTTTAGGTACAATTTGGAAGCATAAAAGCTAAAATGACTTAGAAGCACATTCCTTGAACTAACATTTTGACGTTTAAACTCTTACTCTTGTGGAATAAGAAAAAGATGGATTAGGATGAGGATTGGACAAGAAATCATAAGAAGAAGAAAAATTCAGCAAAACCTAAGAGATACATGGCCATGTATATACTTATATAGTCATGTATGCAATTGGAAGACACATTTTGGACTTACATGGTTCATATACGATTGTGTATCCAGCCGTATATCTTTACCAGGTTCACATTTTTTTGACTTATATAGTTTGATACACGACATATATGTCTGAAAACCTAAATTTTCATATAAATAGAACATTTGGATGGAAAAAGAATGAGAATCAATTTGGGACTTCATGAAGGGTGTAAAAATTACACTTTCAAGACCTATAGAGTGCTAAGCTTCTCTATTTCGATTCGGAGGTGAAATCGATGCCTAAGATCACGGTTAAGCATATCTTTTCATTGTTTTATGTTGAATCCCTCTCTTTATGGATTGTTATTGTTCTTCAATGTCTATTGATTTGGGTATTGTAAAGATAATCAGAATGTGTTAATTTGGTTGTTTTTTTTTATGAAAATCCATTGCTATAATCTTCAATACAATACGTAATCGTTTTGTTTTAAATTTTTTGTAGTTACTAATGAAAGAAAATCGTTAGGAACAACGTAATATAGAATGAATAACCCAAACTTGCGTGGTTATTTCCTAGATTGGTTTGTTTTCCATATTTGTAATGCGGTTGTCCAATTAAATCTAGAGAGCTTGTTCTAGGTTATTTAATAATTTGGTTTAATTAAAGAGCTTGTTTTAATTAAACACGACCTAAGGGAAAACTGGGATTAATAAAATTTGTTGTTAATCTATGACCAATAGTTCTAAGAGAGGTGTGGAAACATTAGAACAATGAAATATTTTTAATTATCTGTAGGGTGAGATTGATTCGAGAATCGTCTTTTAACATATTCACCACTTTCATCAATTTCGATTGTTTTTTATAATTTGTTTTTGTTAGTTTAATTTTACTTTGTTTTCATAATTACATTCAACAACCCCCTCCCCCCTTTTTTATCTTCAACATCAATTATTTTCATTGCAAAAATTACATATACATTCCCTGTGGATACGATATTTGCTCACCGCCACTACAAATTTTTAGTATGTAGAGATACGTTTATTTTATGGTGCACTTGACACGTACTATTAATTTTGGCACCATTGTCAGGGAATGTGATGCTTTGGTTTTTTCTTTTGATTTCAATTGGTTTTAGGTGTATAAAATTGTTTATAATCAATTTTTATAGTTGTTTCTTATTTTTTTTTTCATGTTTGTTAGGTGGATGGTAGTAATGAGATCTCCTCCTAGAGAATCTGTACAATTTGAACATGTTACTTTGAACTTAAGTCTGTATTAATCCTTTTGTTCCTAATTTTTATGGTCTTGTAGGTGAGGATGCTCATAAGCATCTTAAGGAGCTCGATGTGTTATGTCTAGGTATGAAGCCTCTAGGGGTGACAGACAAGAAAATCGTGTTAAGGACTTTCCCATTCTCACTAAAGATGCAGCAAACGATTGGTTATTTGACTTATCTATTGGGAGCATTAACACATGGATGGAGATGAAGAGACTATTTTTGGAGAAATATTTTCTAGCATCGAAACAAGCAGTATAAGGAAGGAAATATGTGGGATAAAACATCATAATGACAAGTCCATTTACGAGTATTGGGAACACTTTAAGAAGTTGTGTGCTAATTGCCCACATCTCAACATTTTAGAGCAACTTCTTATATAATATTTCTATAAAGGATTGCTACCTATGGAGAGGAGTTTGGTCGAAGCGGTGAGTGGTGGGGCATTATGTGAGAAGACTCCCATAGAAGCTAGGATTTTGATTGAGCGTATGGCTGCTAATATTCAACAATTCTGCACTCGCAATGATGCTCTTTGGGTAAATGGGGTAAATACTTCATCTATTGAACATAGTTTAGATGGGCTAACATCTATTGTTAGAAAACTTACAATTGGATAGGCACAGGTAAAAGCGTATAGATTATTTGCAAATACAAGTCATCTAACTAATGGGTGCTCAATGTTACAAAAGGGAAGCATGGAATATGTAAATGTTGAGGGAGGAAAGTTTCCTAACTAGTATAACCCTATTCCCATACTTATAACCCAAATTGAAGAGATCATCCCGACTTAAGTTATGGGGGAAATAAGTAGCAGAATCACTTCCAAAATAGCCCACAATGAGAATAACAATTCCAACTAAGACCACAAACCTCTTGCTCAAATTTAATTCCATCTTTAGAAGACTTAGTTAAGACACTTACTACTAAGACTACTCTTCAATTTCTATAGGATGTAAAATTGAGATGGTGGTGGCTATCAACCTCTTCGAGTCACAAAGTAGAGGATAGATATCAACTCAATCCGAGGTGAGCGTAAAGAATGTTAGTGCAATAACCTTGAGGTGTAGAAAGGAGCTTGAGGTTACTAAGTGTAACCCACTGAGGGTTGCCGATGAAAAAGAAATTAAGAAGTAGTTAGAAAATGAAGAAAATCCCTCAATTAGTACAAAGGTAAACTTCAAAAGTCCTAATATAGTTAAAACTAATCCTTCATCTTTTCCTAGTAGATTAGCAAAATCTAACAAGGAGGAAAAAGATAAGGAGACATCAGAGACTTTCTAAAAGGTAGAATTAAACATGCTTTTGCTAAATGCAATCAAGAAAATACCCAGGTATGTAAAATTTCTTAAGGAATTATGTACTAATAAAAGAAAGTTGAGAGGTGACGAGAAGGTGATGATGGGTGAGAACATTTCTACAATTTTTAAGAAGAAGATACGTCGAAAATGTTAGGATCCAGGTATGTTCATTTTCTTATGTAAAATTGGTAACAATGTGATTGATAGAGCTATGCTGGATTTGGGAGCTTCAATCAATGTTATGCCTTGTTCAATTTATGCTTCCTAAATTCTAAGCATTTTAAAAGAAACAAGTGTTATCATATAATTAGATTACCGCACTAATGCTTACCTTGATGATGTAGTTAAGGATGTGTTAGTGCTAGTGAATAAGTTGGTGTTTCCCGCAAACTTTTATGTAGTTGATATGGATGATGAAACTTTATACAATCCAATACCTATCTTATTTGGAAGGTCATTTCTTAACACAGCTCAGACTAAGATAGATGTTCTTAATGGCATCCTCATGATGCAATTTGATGGGGAAGTCATTCATTTTAACATTTTTGATGCAATGAAACATCCTCATAATGACCATTCTATTTTTTTCTGCTAATGTGATTGAACCCCTAGTGCAGGGAATGTTTAAATTGAGTTGTAGGGATCATTAGAGACAGTCTTGACTGAGCACCTAGAATCATGAGCCACTAATGATTTTAAGTCGGGAGAAGAGTTGGTTAAAATGACAGCTGCTTTAGAATCACTGGAGAACTCTCCAAGAAGGTATGATTTGGCTTTTATATAATTACCTAATTCTTACCAGAGGTTATTACCTTCTAATATGCAGGTACCTGAAGTAGAGATGAAACCATTGCCCATGTTGGACCCCGATCTTTAAGTGAAAAATTAGAAATATTAAATGAAATTGTGTTATAGATGTTTTGTGCCTTAAGAAAAATTGATGAGAAAAGATTTGAGGACTTTGATATTTGAGTAAATTTGTATGGATTATGAGAGTAAAGTGAATGAGTTGATTGAAATAGAAGTTGAAAATTTAGAAATAAAGAGTAAAAGTGTGAAAAGTTGTTAAATTAGAAAAGTTTGACTTTTTGGAGTAGAGAGTTGACCTTTTGATTTAGGCAGAATTTGAGAAAAGGATCTTCATGAAACTTGTAGCTTCTGTCGAGAGCTTTATGTCGCCATAAAGTATGATATTTTTTTATGTCGGGATTGAGAGTTATGATTTTCCGAAGTTAAGTGTTATTTAGCTTTGTTTTGTAAACATGACCATAAATGTACATTTGTGAGTACTCGACTTTGAGGCCACTCGTCATATGGATTTAGTCTGAATTGGAGTAAGTGGTCTACATGAAAGTTGTAGCTTGTCTGTCAATCTTTTGGACGCTATAAGGTACATAATTTTTAGATGTGGGAATTAGGAGATATGAAATTTTAAAGTTTGGAGATTGGTATAGGATGAAATAGCAGGGCAGAAGCTTTGAATGAAAAATTGACCTAGTTAGAGGTTGAATTTGCCTTTAAGCGCTTCATGAAAGTTGTAGATTATGTTTTTATCTTTACATTGAGGTAAAGTATGAAATTCTTGGACCATGGAATGTGAAGTTATGATTTTTGGAAGTTTCAGTTACTGTTATGGAATGACAAGTAGGGGCAGTAACTTTGATTGGGTTTTTGGCCCCTTTAGAGATGGAATTGGTTATGGAGGTCTTCATGGAAGTTCTAGAGTTTCCTTTCAGTTTTCTTTTGATACAAAATTTGTAAAATTCAGAGTTCGAGATCAAGAGTTATGATTTTTGGAAAATTCAGTTTTATCAATAGATTTGAAGTTCTGCTCTTTTGTTTCCAATCCGACCCTTTCGCAATCTTTTGTTTATAAATTTTCCGTCCGACATCCGATTGACTTAGTTTTTGAAGCGTTGGATTCCTAAGACAAGTATCTACTTTTTCATAGAGAATTATGATTTTTAGTAGATTAAATAGAAAGAGATTGATTGAATCAAAGTCATAGGATTGGTTAAAGGTCATGAGTTGGATAATTTTCTGAACATGGTTCAGTATTTTCAGAAATTCGGGAGCTGTGGAGCTCTGATTGAGTTGATTCTTGAGGCAAAATAAAATTGAGACATGGGGCTACAAATCATGTGAAGGGATCGAATTCAAATTTAGTCCCTAAGATTGTCAATTTCTGGATTGAAGTTGGGTTAATGTTCAGTCTCGGATTAGTAAGAGCTGAATGAGTATTTTGGCTATAACTCCTTCATTTCTGAACCTAATTGAGCGTTTTTGGTGTCATTTTAAAGATGAGACATAGAAGAACATTTCTCTAGAAGGAAGTGTTACAAAATTATTTCGTTTACCTGCTCAAAATCGGGAGGCAAGATGTCAGTTTTTCAAGAATATTTCAGGGGCAAATTAGGAAGTTCACTTAAGTTATATTGTTAGAAGGCAATTAAGGAAGGGCATATTGGTATTTTAGCATTCATTAAAGGGGAGGTTTGAGCTGCTGTCGTTTTAAGAAGGAGAAGTTCACGATAATAAGCAGAAAAATAAAAGAAACGAAGAAGAGAGAAGAGAGGGTGAGAAGCCGTCGATGAGAGGAGCGAAGAAGAAGAAGAAGGCATAATCTAGGTCGTTTTCTACAAGTTTTAGGGGGGGTTTTGATGCTTTTTAAGAGGAAAGAGGAGGAAGAAGATGAAAGTCTCATATGGAGCTTGAACATGGCCGAAAATGGAGAGGAAAAAGGTAAGAGAGAAGTTTTTGATTTTGAATATTTTGATGAGTTTTTGGTTTAGATAGGTTAAGGATGTTATGGGATTGAGTTGTCCAAGATTAATTTAAGTGATTATGCTAAGATGAAGTTTAGTTTAGGATGATTGATTAGTTAGGGTTTATGCCCAATTTTTGGGATTTGGGGATTTTAGAAATTCTTGCTTTAGATAGCTTGAAAAATTGATGATTTTGGGTTTCCTATAGTTAATTTTGAGGATTATGCTAATTATGATGTTGAATTTGGATGATTATGGCTTAGGTAATTTCAAATTAGAGGAAAGAAGAAAGACTTTGGAGAATTGAGGCTTTGGACAAGGTCTAAGCAACGATATGAGGTGGGTATCGTATTTATGATTTGAATTATAAGCCATCTATGTGTTTTCGAAAATTCAAGAAAAAGAAAAATATTTTTTAAAATTTATTATTTTCGAATAATTAAGTTATTATTTTGGAATGAATTAAGAAATTGCTAAAACTGTTTGATTTCATTGTGTTTTGATTTATTGAGAATGATTATGTGTTTTCGAAAAACCATGAAAGAAAGGATTTTCGAATTTATTGTTTTCGAATGATTTTTGAAAAATTGTTCAAGGGTTAAATTCATTGTTTTCATATGAATTTCGATCAATTGATAAAACTTCCGAAATTTATTATTTATGAATAATTTGATCAATTATGAAAATTGACCATTCATTGATTTTGAATGATTTGAAATGATTGTTAATTTTTATTGTGTTTGAATGTGTTAATAATTTCTGAAATTTCATAATTTATCAATGTAGATAAATTATGAAAATTGTTGCATTCCTTGTTGTGAATGATTGAACATTATACTAGGTGAAATTGTGACATTTGTGAGTGATTTTATGTTTGATATGACATAATACGAAAAAACTGAATTTTTCGAAAGGTGCCTTAGGGCAAATCCGATTTTCAAGTATGAACATGTCTGTTATGTGGGTTTGGTTAGGTCCCCTAAGATAGGTCAAGTGCACTTGTCCTGCCCACTAGTGGCATTGGAGTTCCTTTTAAGGACTCCCATACATTCACGGCTACACTGACCGCTATGCGGGAAGGTGTAGTACGTTCTGTTCATGCCTGTACAGGACCGCTATGCGGGAATGTGCAGTACGTTCCGTTTGGACCGACCCAAACCATTTTGATGTGCTCTGTGTTTTTAATTTGTTTAAGCTGTGATGCATTTCTATGTGATGCATTCATGTTTTAAAATTGTTTATGATTTGTGAAGAAGGAAAGAAAATTTGAGAATTTTAAGAAAAGAGAAACTGAGGTTTTTCAACCGTGAAGTTTATCAATGTTTTGAAAAGTGAAAAAGTTTGAGAAATAAGAAATTTGCCAATTTTAGGCTGTGAAATTTTAAGATGACAAAAGTTTTGGAAAAATATTTTTTCTTATTTTTCTATTATAAATATGTTATCCACGAGCTGTAAAGCTCACCCCCTTTCATCCCCATCTCCAGGTAATCAAGAAGAAGATCGGATGAAAGAAAGTCAGTTCGTCAGTTATGTTGTGATGGTATTTTTTGTTTAAATTGGTTTTTGTAAAAAAAATAAGAGTTTAGACATATGTTGTGTATTTTGGAGAAATATGTATTCTTATGTATTTCGGTTTTTGCAATTGATGTTGTATCGTGGCTTGAGAATGCCACTTTGGTTTGACGATGTATTTGATAAATTATGGATTTGTGTATGGAATATGAATGGAATTTGATTCTGAGTATGGATTATGGTTTTGAGACTTATTGAAGTGTTCTAGGTTTAGACTTGCGTTTGTTTATGCTGGGATTCCGGACAGGAGGTCCGATGAAGTGTGTGGATGGTTTTGGAATTTTAGAAGTGCATTTGAAAACATTGCAGATTTTTGGGTTTCTTAAAATACAGTCGTTATGCTGCCGAAAATTTTTATGGCAAAGAAAGAATAAGAATAAGAATAAGTGTTGTTAAAGATGATATTGAGATTTAGTATGTTTAAAAATTGTATGAATTGAGTTTTGATTGAGAATGAATTTTCCCAAAGGGGGAAACTTATATTGTTTGGATTGGTATGAGATTGAAGATAGTTGAATAAGAGGGATTAGAATGAAAAAAAAAGTTATACCGGATTTTCGGATTGGTTTAATCTTAGAGTTTCCAGCGCGACGTGGTTCTAAGATTTTCGTTTACAGATGTCGGATATTCGTCTTGCTTTCGATTCCTTCGATTTCGTTATCGAGTTTAGAATCCGTTCCTTCGATTCCGCTTTCGCTCTTTGTTATTCGTCTTGCTTTTGATCCGTTCGTTTCGTTTTCTGTTTCCATTTTGAATTCGCTTTGCTTTCACTCGTATTTCGTTCTTTTGCTTTCAATTTTCCGTTTTTCCAGTTGGGATCTGGTTTCCAAGATCGGGTCCCAACAGCCCAGCCACTTAAAGTATGCTTATTTGGGAGATTAAAAAAAAAAGCTTGCCAGTCGTTATTTCTGCAGTGTTAACTTCGGATAAAAAAGATAAACTGATTTAAATGTTAAGAGAGCATAAGAAGGCCATCGGATGGATGATTGCAGAGATCAGGTGAATAAGCCCTTCTATATGCATGCATTGTATTTTATTGGAGGAGGATGTCAAGTCCACATGGAAAGCTCAACATAGGTTGAATCTTCTGATGATAGAGGTCATAAAGAAGGAAGTGTTGAAGCTTCTCGATGCTGGCTTTAGTTACCCAATCTTCAATAATAAGTGGGTAAGTCCAGTTTAGGTAGTTCCAAAGAAATATGGAATCATAGTGGTGGCTAACTAGGAAGGCAACTTGGTCCCTACCCACGTGCAAATTGGGTGGTGAGTGAGCATTGATTATAAAAAACTAAACGTTGTGACTTGTAAAGACCATTTCCCCCTCACCTTTATTAACCAAATGCTTGAGAGATTAGCTAGCTATGCATATTATTGGTTTCTAGATGGCTTTTTAGTTAATCTTCAAATCCCAACTGCACTAGAGGATCAAGAAAAGACTACCTTTACATGCCCATGTACATTTGCTTACTGAAGGATACCATTCGAACCGACACTTTCCAAAGATGAATGGTGAGCATTTTCTTTGAGTATGTTGAGAAAATCATTGAGGTATTCATGGATGATTTTAGTGTTTATAGTTTTTCCTTTGATGAATACTTAGAGAATCTTGCTCTTATTTTGGAATGATGCATTGAAACTAACCTTGTGCTTAATTAGGAATATTGTCATTTTATGGTAGATAAAGGTATAGTTTTAGGGCATGTTATATCTGTTATCGGTATAAAGGTAGATAAGTCTAAAATTGATCTCATTTCCTCCTCATCTTACCCCTCAAATGTGTGAAAAGTGCGTTCTTTTCTTGGCCATTCAGGTTTCTATCGTAGATTCATCAAGGACTTCTTAAGGATAGCGTCACCAATATGCAAGCTATTACAACAAGATGTTTCAAAGAGCTCCTAACATCCCCAATAGTAATTCAGCATCCTAATTAAAGCCTCTCCTTCGAGATCATATGTGACATAAATGACTATGCAATGGGGGATTCTAGGACAAATATTGGGTAAAGCTTCGCATTCCATCTATTATGCTTCAAAGACTCTTAGTCCAGCTCAATTAACTCACTCTACAATCGAAAAAAACTTTTATCTCTAGTTTTTTCTTTAGTTTCGGTTATATTTGCTAGGTGCTAAGGTTATTGTTTATTCTGATCATGCAGCTTTAAAGTACTTGCTCATAAATGAAAAAAGCCAAACTGAGGTTGATCAGATGGATTCTCATCCTTCGAGAGTTCAACTTAGAGATAAGGGATAGGAAGGGGGTAGAAAGCGTGGTTGCTGATCACCTCAATCACTTGATTAGAAAGGAAGATGGCATCCCTCTAAGAGAGACATTTCTAGGTGAATAACCAATTTCTAATGATTTTACACCTCTATGGCATACAAATATCATGAATTTTTTATTTACTAATAAATTATCTATTGGTTTGTCAATGGATCAAAGGGATAGATTGAAGAATGAAATGAAGTACTATGTTTGGGATGACCGATATTTATAGAGGCACTGTGTAGATCAATTTATAAGAATTTGTGTGCCTAAAAGTGAAACATCTTCGATTTTAACCTTCTGCCATTTATATGCTTGTGAAGGACATTTTAAGGTCAAGAGGACTAGACATAAAGTAATGGAGAGTGGCTACTACTAACCCTCATTGTTCAAGGATGCATACATCTTTTGCAAGTTATGTGATAGATCCCAACAGTCAGGTAACTTATCTGGTAATAATCAAATGCCACAAACTCCCATTTTTCTGTGAAATTTTTTATATTTGGGTTATTGCTTTTATGGAAGCTTTTCCTTTTTATTTTGGTTTTAACTATATATTGCTTGCAGTTGACTATGTTTCCAAATGGATAGAAGATAAAGCCATAAAAAATAATGATGCCAAAGTTATTGTAGCTTTTGTCAAATCTGTCATCCTTTCTAGGTTTGGGATGCCAAATGCAATCATAAGCAATAGAGGAACCCATTTTTGCAATGGGGGTGTCATCAACATTGTTTAAAAAACATCACATCATGCACAAGGTTTCCACCTCTTAACATCCCCAGACCAGTGGCTAAACTAAAGTGTCAAATTGAGAAATTAAGTCAATCCTGGAGAAACAGTTCAGCTTAATAGAAAGGATTGGAGCGTGAGGTTAGAAGATGCATTGTGAGCTTATAGGATGGTTTATAAGAAGGAAATTGGGACGTGTCCATACAAGCTGGTGTTTGGGAAGTCATGTCATATTCTAGTGGAGCTGCAATATAAGGCATGTTAGGCTATAAAGCAATTTAATATGAATTTTGATGACTTGAGAGTGCATCGAAAATTACAACTGCAAGAGTTGGAGGAGATGCAGAATGACTCTCATCAAAATGTGACGATATATAAGGAAAAGAAAAAGGATTTTTATGACAAGATGAACTCGAGGAAAAGCTTCGTTATGGGTCAGAAAGTGCTTCTCTATCACTCCAGACTCAAATTATTCCCAGATAAGTTGTGATTCCATTGGGTTGGTCTATTTTTTCTTATTATGTCTTTCCTTATGGTGCAGTAGAGATATGGAGTTTGAAAACAAAAAAGACATTTAAAGCAAATGATCATTGCCTAAAACCATATTATGAGGGCTTCCAAACAAAGAATATGGAAGTGTTGATGTGTAGGACCCCGGGACCCACCCCCATCACACCAGGTATTGTCCTCTTTGGTTGGGTGGAGCCACGGCTCGAACACCCAACCTCAAGGTTTTGTTGTGCTTTAAGCACACGCCTCT
>JAOQMR010000213.1:25320570-25334244 GCA_027563865.1 Erythroxylum pelleterianum
TATGTCTTTTGGTGATTGTGTTAGTCCTCTTTATCTGCCTAGTTGTGTTTGATATTGAGATTATGCTTGATCCAATTGACCACTTGCATAAACTTGTCCATTTCATACACTAAGATGCATTTAACAAGGTTTTAAGAAATGGAGTTCATTGATTAAAACCTTGGACTTAAAGAGTGCTTTAAGGTTTGTTAATCGAAAACTTAGTGAATTTCACTCCTTGAAAATTTGTTTTGAACCATGATAGCCTAAGCTCGTTTTTAAGAGGACTTTATCATATTTGATTATTATTTGAATTTTAAACTTCCAACTTCCCAAAAATCCAAAAATACTTTTCATACATTCTTTTCTAATTAGGTCAAGTTTCCTTAATTCATACCAATGATCCAAACCCCCCTTTTATCAACCTAATTCGCATTCTATATTGCAATCCTTGGAATTTAATTTTTGACTCGATTTCCGAGGGACTGATCTTAAGATCGAACGACGGAGCCGATCAAAATGGCGCCGTTGCTGGGGAACCAAGAAATTGGTTTTCTGTAGGTTAGCCATTGTCATCTTTGTTTGTCGTTGATAATAGGAATCTTTGCTTTTGCATTGCATTTTGGATAGTTTAATTTTCATACTTGTCCATAGTATAGATTTTAATTTTCCTTTGCATAAGCGTACATTTATAAATACAAACAAAGCATACTTTCATACTTTGATTTTCCATACTTAGGAATTCTTCACACATACATACCTTCATACATACATCTATGCACTCATACACTCGCATCCATCACATTTCACTTTTTATTTGATTTTGTGTGATTGTGAGTAAAATTTTGTTACAATTTCATTTCTCTTAGGATGGTTCTTTTGCATGCCAAGGAAAATTAGACTTGTACCTTTCCAACCTGAAATCGAGAGGCATTTAAGGAAGATTAGGAAAGATGTGGGATCTCACATCACAGACTAGAAGAGAAAATTAAGAAAGTAACAGAAAATCATGCCTCGTCTATTCATAACCCACAAAACTTATGTTGAACGAAAAGGGTGGAAGTAAGTCGCTCATAATTAATCTCGGCTAAGTTTCCAATGGAAGAAGAACACCAAGCTATCGACGTTAAAAGAAGCACTACATGGGAGGCAACCCATGGATTGTTAATTCCTAGATTATTTCCTTTGATTTTTAGATAGATGAATTCCATAGTTAGGTTGTTTCATTTCCAAATAAAATCGGGAAGGCACAGGACTTCGACATGAATTAGATGATCAAAGAAGTAAGAAAAAGAAAGGTGAAAGAACCATAAAGAGTTAATAAGTGATTTCAAGAAAGTGTAGAAGGACAAAAGAAGAAAAAAAATCAGAAATTGGTGGAAATATTGCAGGCCACTGTCGTGGCCTATAGTAGGGTAAAACTGGACATGCAAATTTCAGTTTAAGTTTTTACCCTTTTACCCTTCATTCATCTATATATTCATTTCTTACTTCACTTTTTCACTTACTTTCATTTTAACTTTATCTCTCTAAGTTTAGAACCTCCAAACACTCACTTCTCTTTAGCCAAATTCCAACTTCCACTTTATTCCAACTTCACCTACTTGCAAACCAGTATGTCATACATTAAGTAGTCAGCAAAGTGCGATCAATCATCAGGATGAAACCAAGTCTCGGAACAATGGCGAAGGAATAGGACGGTAGATTTTGGAGCACCCTTCCTAATCTAGACAGAGGAGAAAGATATTCGTTTCCAATCCTTTAATGCTAAAAAAATTGTAGTCCTGAAATATTTTGATTTTGATACACTTGATAGGCTAGAATTGTGAGATAGGGTAGAGAACCTAGCAAAAAGTATTGAGTGGGAGAAATTCATACACTTCCAATATCCTGCTATTAGGAGCTCACTCTAGAATTCTTCACTTCCCTTTATTACAAACCTAGTAACCCTAAAGAAATGTGGTTTAGTTTATGGGGACGAAATTATAAGTTGAACATTGAAATCATGTATGATATATGGGTTCCCCGAGTCTTCCATTATCGATTAGCACGATGATTTTTGTGCTTCTCGCTATTAGAATGATCTCACTACGTTTGAGCGATTCCACACTAAAAATGCCTACAATATTATCATAAGAACTCATGGGCACTTTTTATTACACAAATTCATATTTCAAATGGTTTCTAATAAATCAGAAACCAACAAGTGCTCAATAAAGGAAATTTTCCTATTGTGGTGCATGGATCACAACATCTCATTGTGCACCTCCATATATGTGCTGAACACTATTGTTGCAACTCTACGTAAGAGGAGCAAAAATTTGGGCATGGGCTACTTGGTTTTTGCCATTGCTGAGTATTATGGTATGGACTGTATTGGTTTAATCGTCTACCTCCCAAATTTTCTAAATCACCATCATCCATGGCGTGCTGAAATCCTTAAGTCCCATAACATGGAACTCCGGGTCAGCAAAAAGACTCATATGAAAATCAGGTCTAGTCAGGCGAGCTCAAGCATAGCGCTGCCTCAGCAGGTAGAAAAGGACTTAACTAGTGATGAGTCTAAAGAGGAAGAAGATATCGATAAACTGGGCAGGAAGAAAATGCTCGATATAATCTCCACGAACCCCAAGGTAATTACAGATACACTTGTAGAGAACTCTAGAAGAATGAAGGAGATGGACGTAACACAACGATGTCAGAGCCAGGATATGCGTCATATCAATCATTACTTCGAGGCCTAAGGCGTCCAATTGCCACCTTCAATACCATCCCCGCCTCTATCACTGATAGACTTTATTTCTAAGCCTTTTCTTTTTTTTAAATTTAGCCTTTATTTTATTTTTGTTTTACTTTAATTTATGTTTCTTCTTGCCATGCTTGTTTGTTTGCTTTTTTCTCACATTAAGGACAATGTGTTGTTCAAGTGTGGGGAGGGTTATGTGTTTTACTTTGAATGTAAATTTTGCATATTGTATGATAGTTTGTTAGATTGCATTTTTTGAATTGTGTGAATGTGTCAATGGCTTAGATGGATTGAAATTGATTTAATTTTTAACATAGCCTATTAAGTTGTGAAGAGTCATTAGCTCACAAAATTAGTGAATTGAGTTCTTTGGTAAAATATGCAAGTTAATTAGGATTTAGTCTGAGTTTGTCACCCTTTAAATTGTCATATTCATTCATAATTTTATTTCTTTCAACTAAAGTAGCTCTGCTAGTATTTTTTTTATAAGAACTAGTAGTTAAAGCAACATGGTAGGTAATAAAAAAGTGTTGGTTAATTTTAAATAAGTAACTATTCCACTGGCCTTCGGGTTATCAATAGAGCTAATAACTAGTTGAGAATGTGATATAGCTGAGTAACTGGATCGACACGCATCACAAATGTGTGCCTCACCATCAAAAGGCTATAACGATGTGTCATCCAATCATCTTAATAAAAACATTACTTAGTCGAGTAACCGGATCAACATTCATCATCATTGTTTGCCTCCAAGGAAAAGACTAGGTCCATGTCTACAAAATATTAAATAAAAAATGTTTTCTAATAAAACCTATCAAACTTGTAAATAGCTTGCCTTTTCATGAATACGTACCTAGGAGTAGTTACAGAGTTTGAACAACTAAAGATTTGTTAATGTGTGTGTACAATTAAAAAGGGTGAGTAACTTGAAATTTGGGTTTGATTAATATGTATGTTTAGTCTAGAGCCCCTAGATGTGGATTTTTCATGTTAATGATTTGAAATAACTTGAATGATTGTGTTTAAAGTTAAAATTATTTCATGAAGTTGAAACTATTGTCTCATTATTACATTATGTGCTTTGTGATTTTTTGTGTTTGTTGTTTTGTTTGCTTGAGGACAAGCAAACATTTAAGTGAGGGGATGTTGATAAGTATAAACTGCTTAATATTTTAGGGCTTAGTTTGATACGTATTTAATGGTTAATTCAATCGTTTAGTATGTGTTTACGTTAGAATTGTGTTAGCTTGTTAATTGTTAGTTTTTAAGTGTTTTTATGGGTTAGTACAAGTCTTTGAGCTTAAATATTATATTTTAAAGATACTTTAATGTGTTTGTTAGTATTTCAGGGTAAACACCGAAGAATGGAGAAGCCTCGGAGACATTCGGTATGAAACAACGACCCATGATCGTGGCACAACAGGCTACTATCAGTGACAGAAGCACCAGAGTTGGCCCATTTTCGTGGCCCGTATGCCACGATAGTGATAGAAGCCTAGGCCATGGCCCACAATCGTGGCCTATATGTCACGATCATGACAGAAGGCTCAGATGTGGTCCACGATCGTGGCCTGCATTGGACAAGCATGCACATATTAAAAAAATCAAGTTTTGAGAGATTTTTCAGACCTTTCGGACCTCAAAAAAGCCCTAAGGCTACTCAAAACACAAAGGATATTTAATTAACAAGACAGAGGCAAAGGAGAGTTTTTACATTAGCCACTTTTGAGAAACCTTAGAGAAAATTCATCGAGAGATTGAGAAAGAGAAGAAGGAAGAGAGAAGTGGAGAAGAAGCTGACTTGACATACATCCTGGATCAGGAGTTTCCCGACGTTGTTGCCTCCCATCATCTATTCAAATCGTATTTCCTGTTTATTTTCAATGTTATTATTATGTAGAATTTTGAATAATTCTTTGACGATAGGATTTTTTAATGTTAAGATGTTCTAAACTCACCTTCGGAGTTTTATCTTTGAATTAATGAAATTTGATTTTTTTATATTTTATTGGTTTAATGTGATTTATTTATGTAATTTCATAATTCGATAATAAAATAAGAGGGTGAATCGAATGAAAAATGATTAAATTAGGCTAACAAGAGTTAGGTGATTTAATAGAGCAAGAACCAAATCAAATCGGTAAATTGTGGGAAGAGCGATCTTATATAAGTTTTCGATAGTTTATTAGGCAACTTCAGAACTAATTAAGGTTTTGGATAGGTTGTTAATTGAGAGATTGTAACTTCTGTAATCTAATCAGGATTTATGATTTAAGGTTAATGGTTATAACTTGAGAGAGAGTAATCAACCCTAGGATCGTTTAAAACCAATAATCCAATAATTCATAATCAATTAGGTTAGAGTTAAGGATAGGTAAAATTCCCTTTCTCTCATTTGGTAATTTCCTTAGGTTGATTCTTGGGTGTGTGTAGCAACTGCTAAATTATTAATATTTTCATGATTGATTTTTAATTTGATTTGATTGATTGAATTAATTTCTTGTTTTTAGTTTCGTGTAGTCGCATTGTATATTGTTTTCTGGCTTTAGATTTTATGATTAGATTATCCCTCCTCATAGGATCGACACCTTAGGTACTACACTAATGAACCGTGCACTTGTTGATTATCAAGATTATTATTAAAACTTACAGACATCAAAACCCGATCACTTATGCTCAAATATATATTTACACGTTTAATGTGTTTTTTCTTATCCTTATTCTTTTATTGTTAGGTTCCAATACTAACATCAGAAAAAGAGATTGAGGTATCGCTAAAGGCTATAAGTCGCAAAGCATGAATGTTGCATTGAACAATAAGTGGTTTGTAAATATTGACACCTTGTAAGTTTGTCCTAGTGATAAGATCCAATCAGCAAAATTGTCCACTGGTTAGGGTTCATTGTTAGGACTGAATTGCCTTACCTTCAACCTACCAAGCAATTGAAGGAAGACAAGTTGCTACATAATGATTTCGACAAAGTTTCAGTAATTTTTCAATTTATTTAATTATTTCCATTCTTTTGACTTATTTAAAGACTAATTTCACTTTTACTTATTGTTCACAGATGAAGCTCAATATCATCGATATCGACAACCCTGAAGTTTCAAGTTGTGTGACTTCAATATTGAAACAAAGGGTCAAGGATTATCGTTATCAACTACATAAATATTTCAAATCTTTTCCTTCTGATGAGGATGCAAGAAGACATGTTCCTGAACAAATGTCTCTAAAAAGTTGGAACCAAATGTGTGATTATTGGGCTCTGCCAATGTTAAAGTTTGACTTCTTTCTCTTCACATTTGCTTCCATTAACCTTGTTACACAATTTAATGACTATTTCTTTTCTTTATTTAGGAAAAGTGTGAGAAAGCTAAGGTTAACAGAGGAATGAAAAATCCTCACAATGAAGGCTCTAAATCATTTGTTGTCACACGAAAAAAAGTAATTTCTTTAGTTAAAAGTTATAGTTATATCACTAAATGCAAGATTATTCATTTTGCTTTCAATTAATTTTTCATAAAACAAAGTTATAAGGAACTACATGGATAAGTGTGTGATAGGATCACACTATACAAACTCACTCACTATAAAGAAGGTTAAAGGTGAATATCAGAAGAAGCTTAAAATAGCTATGTAAGTATAAAAATTTGTATAAATTTTAAGTTTATTTATTTATGTAGTACTAACTAATAATATTTGAATTCAATAGTGAAGAAGTTGCATCTCCACTGCATTACCAACATTCTCTCTTTCTTGAATGTCTGAATTTACTTATGGTTCATGGCTGATCCAATAGCCTAACATCTCTACTTTTTGTCCTTCCACCTTACATGATTTTGTAAGGATTGTAGTACGGTAATCCTCTCCCAATTATGCTAATTTGTATTGTCTTCCATATCTATTACATAATACCATTTTTCTTCTAGAAACGTATTTGAGTTCAATGTTGATTTTGTTTTTTCAATTTTAGAATAAGATGTAGAAGTTATTGCAATGATCATTATCTGACGGAAAAGAGCCATATATAGATGAAATTTGCAACAACGTGCTTAGTATAAGGTTTGGCTACATCAAAGGTCTTGGCTTTGGTCCTAAATGAACTGCTTCATCCTCATCAATACCATCATATGTTGACCATCTTAAACTAGAGAACCAATCGCTTAAGGCTAAATTAGATTGTAATGAACAAAAGTTAGGATGCAATGAACTAAAGTTAGCCAAGCTTGAAAAGATGGTAAAGCAAATACCTAGCTGAATTATGTAAGTTGTGGTGACAATGAAAACAATTCTTAGTTTGTACATAACTATTTTGTTAACATTTATCTTTAACATTTAATAATAATTTATTGTTTATAGAAACTGTTTCTAATTTCTGATTATTTTATTTATATTTTTGTATAATAAATTATAAAACAAAAATCTAAATATTTTATACAATAACATAGATTAAAA
Organism: Erythroxylum pelleterianum; assembly: GCA_027563865.1. Classification (NCBI taxonomy): domain Eukaryota; kingdom Viridiplantae; phylum Streptophyta; class Magnoliopsida; order Malpighiales; family Erythroxylaceae; genus Erythroxylum; species Erythroxylum pelleterianum. The sequence continues at coordinate 25,327,752 of JAOQMR010000213.1, forward strand.
ATGTCACCAATAATTATAATTAACATGATAAAATTTTTAGTAATAATATTTATTAAAAAATTAAAAACGTAGCTAAAAAATTTTGCCTATGTTTTTAAAATCGTCATCAAAACTTTTTACTAACATTTTTCAAAATGTCGTCAATAACTTTTCACTGCGCTTTCAAAAGCACAAAAAAATTTGAACATCTACTATATCATTGCCAATAGTTTTGTGCGACGGTTAAAAATTCCTCACTAAATATTATCACTTATGTTAAGAACAACGTAGCTAATAACATTTAGTCACAAAAACTAAGCATACCAAAATATCATTTGTAATGATTTTTTGTACTACTTATACATTATAGGAAATTTCTTTTTGCTTTTATAGTCTTTTTGAATTACCTGAATCCCATATTTCTATGAAATGTTATGTTCAAAATATCGAACAATAGTAGTGAAAACCAAACCAATATATATTTATTATCAAACAATTTTCCTTCTTTTAAAGTGATATGACCACAATTAATCAACCCTATAATTTCTAAGACTTTAATATCAATCTCTAAAACCAATCAATAAATATTGAATAATATAATCTTAAAGAATTAAATTTCATTAATTCATAAACATCAAAATCTTAAAACATCGAAATCTGACACGACCTAAGTGCATTGTTCCAATGCAAAAAGAGTTACTAGTTTTACTTTTATCTTTTTCCCTCATCTTTACTTATTTTAATTGACTTTCTTCTTATCTTTAATGTAATAATTTATGATATAATAAAGTATATATACTTGGAATGTAATAAATAATTCTCTGTTATTTTTTTCATTCATCAAATCTTACATATATAGATTACATTGCAGGTATATATGGCCATACATCAAGCCATCAATTACGGGCCATAAATCAAGCCAACATGTGGGACATAATTCCAACATATATTGCATACAAGGTTAATTCTTTGTTACTTATCTACCAAAAATTGCATAACTAATTGCGACCCAGAAAATGTTTGTGGGGATATGCATGTAATTCTTGTAATAGGAACAGTTTTAATATGAAATTTTGTCTACTTTTCTTTTCTTTTAAAGAATAATCCACTTCTACAAATCAAATTTTTAGCATTTTAGTACGTAAAATCTAGAGGAATTTCGGATTGGTCTATCCACAACTCAGTGAAAATGAACATCGTTCCTTTTCGGTAGTTGCGAACAAAAATCATACGTTTGTCTAGGCCGCTAACATATATATGCAATAGGAACTCTGAGTGAAAAGAACATTATTGTTTAGTAAGTATGAGATTAGCCCCCTTTATGTTTCTTTAATTTAAAATGTCGTTCATAAACAACAATCGTGGCCGGTAGGTCAATATAAGCTTTAGAGCTTCATATTTTATTTATCATATCCTATCGATATTATATACTAACAATCTCTACACCTTATTTAAGATTTTATCAATTGGACCAACAAAAATTAAAACATTTTATTGTCTTTGACTTATTTTTGTGAATCCTTGCTTGCTTCAAATACTTTAAAACAGTTTAATGTATACATGTCTAATCGTTAGAGAAGTAATAAGTGGAAACTATTTTCTTAACAACCTGACTTTCTGTTTATGTGGAGATGGTGAAAGTTGACTCATAAGTAGTAGATAAGAAGTTCTCATTTATTTGATTGACATTTTATAGCTAGCTGCAGCACTCAAAAGCAAAAGGAATAAAACCTCCCTGCACGTCACAGCCACATGAATCCAATAATTCCCTTCCAAATTGCCTCCAGCTTTGACTTTAGGGACGACATTCCCTTCGTGCCATCACGTAAGGTTCGCTTCTTGAATTACAACTTGCAGCACATACCTTAGGAAGTTAACATTATATAAATGTCGCAAGTCCAGGTCAGTGTGGCATTCTACATTGTCATCGAGCCCTCAAAACCAGAAAACCATGGCTTCTTTTCATCATCTTCCACGGAGCTTTATGTTCTTTTTGTTAGGATTGACATCTGTGCTCTTCGGCAGGACAATTGGGGTTGGCTATTCTACACCCGTTTTCCGGCCAAGCCAATGGCAACTTGCCCACGCCACCTTTTACGGCGATGAGACTGCTTCTGCGACCATGGGTATGTTGTAGTCGTAACCTAATGGTGTAGCTTAATTAATTTGTAGGTGTGGCTTGATAATGAAACAAATACTTAATTGTGTTGTTTTCTGTGGATAGGAGGAGCCTGTGGATATGGAAATTTGTTCCAAAACGGCTATGGAACAGATACAGTTGCATTGAGCACATCATTGTTCAACAATGGTTTTGCATGTGGGACTTGTTACCAAATCAAGTGTGTACAATCACCCCATTGCTTCAAAGGGGTGTCATTTACAACTGTGACTGCTACAAATCTTTGCCCTCCCAATTGGGCCCAAGACTCCAACAATGGAGGCTGGTGTAACCCTCCTCGAGTACATTTTGATATGTCCAAGCCTGCATTTATGAAAATTGCAGACTGGAAGGCCGGTATCATCCCTGTAACGTATCGCAGGTATTTCTTTTGCACCAAGACTAATTCGCACACTCTCTTCCGTTAATTTGGTATTTAAGTATTTTTAAGGGTATAATTTTTAACCTTTATCCAACAAATCCAGGATTCCACCCTAATTGATAAGAAAAATGAAACTCCTATTTTATGAGCTAGACTAGCTTTGTTAATAGATTTCTTTTGGTAGCAACTTAGGACAAATTGATGTAATAGAGAAAAAAATGGAGACATGGACCTTTAAATTTAGACCTTAAGAACGACATGAATACTATCAAACCATTAGCTTCAGACATGTAATGTTAGCTTTTAATACTTTGCTCGGCAATTGTTGCAGAGTGCCATGTGTGCAAAGAGATGGATTGAGGTTCACGTTCCAAGGAAATGGGTACTGGTTGTTGGTTTATGTGATGGAAGTAGGAGGAGGCGGTGACATAGCCAGCATGTGGGTTAAGGGAAGCAAAACTGGTTGGATAAGTATGAGCCATAACTGGGGAGCTTCATACCAGGCTTTTGCTACCCTTGGAGGCCAAACCCTCTCTTTCAAACTCACTTCTTATACAACCAAGGAGACCATCTTTGCTTGGAACGTTGCTCCTTCGAACTGGAATGTGGGATTGACTTACAAGTCAAATGTGAACTTCCATTGACGCTTCAGATTCACACATTAGTCCCGTTTTAATTTTCTTTTGCTTTAGTCTTTTTGCTCCTCAAAGCCTCTCTATACATGGGCCTTGTTACTTCCATGTTTTGGAAGGAGAATTTTCTGTTTTTGATGCGTGTGAAATTATGATAAGTCCAGGATTTACTCGATCAAATTTTGTGTGTTAGTCAATATTTAGATTGGCAATAACCCAATTTGATCTTAAATATGTAAAGTCACTATCTAGTTAAGCAATATTTGAATATTTTGATCTTTGGCGGCCAATTTTCTTGTTTGTAATGTTCTATAGAAAGAAGTTAATCTCATACCAGTTATGCCAAAACTGTCCTGCTGCTAAATACGTTAAATTCACTTTTGTTAAAAAGTAACATTGCTCAAAAAATTTATATTTTAATGATAATAAAATATATTTATTATTAATATTTTATTTTTAGATATTAAAAGAAAGTAAAATGAAATTAGTCGATTGACATTATGAAGCAAAGCTAAGCATTAAGGTTAAAGCAAGAAATGAAGAAAATTTATGAGCTTCAAGAGGAATATTCAAAATATTTCAATTTGTATAAATTAATGTAAACTTTTTTTTATTCTTAATTTGATTATTTTAATGTTGTAAGGGATCCACTTGTACGAACATAACATGATTAATCTCAATGTATGTGAATTTTCTTTAAAGAGGGACCGCTATTTTAATTTTTAAAGAAAAATCTCTTAATCTTCAAAATAAAATCTTCGAATCTTTGAAAATGAATAAAGTCAAATTTTTTCTAATCAAAATATGGTTTTTTAAATTTAAAATGAATTCATTGATAAGGCCTAAAGAACAGTAATAGAGTAATAGTACAAGGTTGTCTTATACTGAATGTATCAAAATATAATACATTTTACAACTTATTATCTATATTGACTGGTAGAAATTAGAAAGCCAAGTTATAGCAGATTCCATCTTCTCCTAAGGCAGTGATTCTTGCCTTCAATGGCATGATGGGCAGTAATGATTTCTCTAATCCAACAGCAGATTCTGTAAGCTAGAGCATGTCTATCAATTTTATAGTTGATGAGCAATCTTTGATTCCTTTCCATCCATATTGAATACACTAAACAATTTAGATTTAGGCTTAGGAAATGTTGTTCTCTCCATAATTTTTTGAATTGATTTTTAGCCCAAAATAATATGTTATCCCATTATGTAACTGGACAATAGAGATTAATGATTTGTTGTATTATAGCCAAGTAGTAGTTGTGTAATTGCATTTAATGAAGAGATAAGTTACAGCTTCATCTTCAAGATAGCAAAGTATATAGATCTGATCATTGGATCCCTTTAATTTGTAATTAGTTTTTAGTCTCCCTCTAACAGCAACTAAGTGATAAAGGAGGCTTTAGGCATTAATGAACTTTTCCAAATAATATTATACCAAGGAATGCAGGAATGCAATGTCTAAGGGCTTTTGGAGAAGAGGAGTTGGAGAACTCTCTACTTTTGTTAATGTACCATATTGGTTTATTAGTCATTGGGAAGTTAGGCAAGTAGTTAAGAAGGTGGTTCTGCAATCTTTTTGCACCCCTTCTAGTAACCAGTTATGAGTTATGATTGATAACATTCTTTACTCGAGCTTGGATTGGGATTCTAGCTATAAGTATAGAAATTTCTCCTCTCAAGATTAAGGGGCTTTTGTTGGTCCAATTGTCAAACAAAAACTAAGTGTCTTCACCATTGGCAACCTGAATTCTGATAAAGGGATATACAATTTGTCCTTTTTTTAAAGTATTTGTATGAAATTCCATGAATATTCTTTCTTTCACTTATTTGCCATAAGATAGATCCTTTAAGGTAATAATCATTGATAGTTATAGCTTACATTATGTTTTGGTTGGTTTTTTAGTGTGTTTTTAGGTGTTGATTAGATGATTTTGTGCATGTTTAGGCTTATTATTATGTTAACGTGATTGTGTGTTTATGTTTTTGTGTATTTTGTAGTTTAGAGCATGATATTGAACTTTAATTACGTGTGTTTGAGGTGTTTTGATGTGTTTGTTAATGTATGAACTTAGATGAAGAAGATTGAAGGAAGTTAGAGAAAGTTTGGATAAAGGAACAAGGTCACGATCGTGACAGAAAGTCTCCCCCAAGGTCATGATCATGACAGTCCTATCACGATCGTTACAGAAAAGGATCACACTAGGTCATGATCATGACAGAAGCCAAATTTCAAGGGTCATGATTGTGACATCCTTGTTAGAATCATGATCGTGACAGGCGTGCAGCAAACACGAGGATCTCCTTCTGTTTTCATTTTTGAAGGTCTTTCTGGACTTTTGGCTTGAGTAAAACCTAGTTTTTACTCTAAATGGCCCCAAGACTATATAAGATCATTAAATGACCTATTCAAAGCAGCCAACATCTTGCATTCTTGAATCAAAGAAGGAGCATCAAGGAGAGCATTGGAGATTTCCATGTTTTGAGTTCAAGTTCCAAATCAAGTTCTTGAACTGTATGAACTAAATTTGATGTTGTTCTTCTCGTTTATTATGTTTTAAGTTTCCATATTATAATTTGTTCTTGAATTATTTTGTGACTTTGATTTCAATTAATTCAATATAATTTTTATGTTGTATTAATGATGCATTTTATACTTTTGCAATAAATCGAGAGAATGAGTCAAAAGCAATCCAATTAATTTGCACAACGAGAGTTGGTAGACTAATATGTCACACGATTAACAAATAGACCATCATTTGAAGAGAGATCTTAAGTGAAAACTTGGTTATTTGATAGATTACATTAGAACTAATTGAAATTATTAGGGAAAGAGTTGTGAATTGAGAGATTACAATTCTAGAATTTTCATATTCAATTAGGGTTAATTGATTAGATCTTGAGAAAGGGTAATCAATCCCTTAGAAGATCTATAATCAATACATAATTGAATCAATAGGGGTTAAAGGAACAAAATAACGATAGACTAAATCTTATGCTTCATCTTTAATTTTCTCACATATTAGTGGTAGCTTGTTTGTTATTTGATTATTTTCTTGATTTAATTGTTTTAATTTTTTGTTTTAATTTTATTTTAATCATTTTTATCTCGTTAGACAAAGTTAGTTTCATTTAGTTGTAACTATTTGCTCATGGGATGGACATATTTGATACTATAAGTTACTACATGCAGATATTGGGGGTTTTATTAAAGGTAAAACTTGCTTAACAATCATTCATCCATTTTCACTAGAGAGCCTCTGTTGGATCGCGTACGGTCCGAGTATTCACAATACGCTGCGGAATAGACCATACAAAAACATCACGTATAATCGA
>JAOQMR010000213.1:25346480-25357015 GCA_027563865.1 Erythroxylum pelleterianum
TCTATTCGAACTCTTCAACCATTTTAGGTCATAAAATATGAATACCTAGCCAAATTCTCATAATCTCAGATATCAATTTACATTCTTAAACTGTCTTTTTCTTAGCACATGTCTAATTTACCACAAATTCTCATTTAATTGTCATTTAATAAATCAGATCTCCAAGAAAATGTTCGGGATCCAACACAAAGAGTGATTACAAGAAATAAATAGTAGACAAAGACTGACCATCGATTCTAAATAGTACTTTGTACCAGAATTTTGCTTAGGTATTTTTCTCCAAAATTGTTGTTCCTGCTATTCATAGGCATAGTTCCTATTGTTCTTTCACTTCTCATTACTATTTTTAAGATTAATTTTGTTTTAGGAATTTGCAAATCACATTTCCTGTGGGCAAGAGTACACAATAATAGATGCAGGTTATGTTCAAATGAGTATTTTCTGGAGTAATTGTTTCTCATTTTAACTATAGAAAGTGAAAAAATGTATATAGGACTAAAAAAATTGAAGAATTATTAAATAAATAAAATTTATAAATAATATTGAATAGTTATTTAAAAAATAAGATTAAAAAATGTATTTTAAAATAAAATTATTAAAAATAAAATTATTAGATAAATATAATTTTGAAAAAAATGGAAAAATTAATGAAACTAATAATAAAAATGTCACGGAAGACATTCTGCAACGTTTTTAGAAGACATTCCGTGACGTTTTTTGAAAAATGTCACGGATTGCTTCACATTTTGTGACGTTTTAAAAACGTCGCAGATTGTCCAAACTTTCAGTAACATTTTTTTAAACATCGCAGAATTTCAGTGTTTTCCGTGACGTTTTTCATAAAGCATCGCGGATACCTTTTGCCTACACCACATTTCGCAACATTTTTTGCGACATTTTTTTAAACGTCGTAAATACTCTTCTGTGACGTTTTTGGGGCCTTTTGTGATTTTTTTAAAACATCACAAAAAGGTTTGTTTTGTTGTAGTGGTTTCAGGCACGAATGATGAGGTATCGTTAGTTTGTAAAACTAGTGAATGCTTCCATGTCAATAATTTTAGTTCTGAATGACTGATTGATATGGGAGCATCCTATCATTGTATTCCAAAGGTGAAGTACTTCTCAAATTATAAGAGTGAAAATTTTGGAAGTGCAAAAATGGGAAACCAAAGTTTTGCCAAAATTTTCAGCATAGGTGATGTTCGAATTCATAAAAATGTTAGATGCTTACTGACCTTGAAAGATGTACAACACATACCTAATCTAAGGTTGAATCTGTTATCAATAAATGTGTTAGATAAAGAAAGATTTAAGCACATTTTCAGGGATAAGAAGTGGAAACTATCCAAAGGCATAATGACGGTTGTCTAAGGAGAGTTATGTTGCTCACTGACAAGACATACTTAAAGGTGTGTGGTGGTGGAGAAGAATACACAGTCAAAGAGAAAAACTTCACCAAATCTATGGTATCGACGATTGAGACATATGAGAGAGGAAGGATTAAATTTTCCGGTTAAAAAATCCCTTATACCAATTAAGAACTCACAACTGCTTATTCTCTGTGAATTTTTCGTGTTGGAAAGTAGCATATAGTCTCTTTCAAGAGAAGATATGTAAGGAAGTCGAAGTTATTAGAGTTGGTGCATTAAAATTTCTGAGGTCCTATTGATGAGGAGTCACTAGGAGGTAATAGATATTTTATTATATATATTATAGATTCTTCGAGAAAGACTTGGTTGTATATGTTGAGTTCTAAGAGTTAAGTGTTTGAAATTTCAAGAAGATTCATGCTATGGTAGGAAAGGAAGCTAATGTCATGCAATGTACATTATACTTCTAAGATGTTTGAAGAATAATGTACATTGCATGACATCAGACATGAGAAAACCAAACCAGGGACTCTGCGACATGATGGGTTTGCTAAAAGGAAGAACAAAACCGTTATAGAGAAGGTTTGCTGCTTACTCATAATGTCTATGTTACCAAAAACATTTTGGGAAAAAGCAATCCAAATAGTGGTTTACCTAACAAATTGAGTTCCCTCAGCTCTATGAGATTTTGAGATTTCTAAGAGAGCGTGGACTAGAAAGGATCTCATATATCATCATTTGAGAGTTTTTACTCAAAAGATATTCAGACACGTACCCAAGGATCAAAGAAGGAAGCTTGATTCGAAGTTCATATCTTGCATCTTTGTTAGATATGGTGGTGATTAGTTTGACTTCAGACTTTATGACCTAGGGAAGTAAAAGGTGGTTAGGAGTCGAGATGTGGTGTTCTAAGAGCACAAGAGAATTGCTAATCTTCTAAGTGGAGATAAATTATCACCCTACAACTTATCATATGGTACAGTTAGCTCTTCACCAATTCCTTTGACCACTGAGCAATCTATAAGTGAAGAAGATGAAGTTTGTGACAAAAACACATTGGTGGTGATTAGATACAATCTAATATTGAAGAGCTATATGAACCACATCTAGACAATACCAGAGATGAATCCAATAAAGATAATGAGCAGGAGAGCAATGAGATACAACTTATGAAACACAACTTCAAAGGTCGACAAGAGAGAAAAGGTCTTTTAGAAGGTATCTAAGTACCTGTTACTTATTACTGAGGGGGAACCTAAGGATATATAAGAGGTTGAATTTTGTAAAAAATCCAGATATAATTGATTGAGGTCTATGATAGAAGAGCGACAATTATTGTTGAAGAAGGTTCATACAGATTTGAATAGTGCTGATATGTTAACTAAAGTGGCTCCAAAAAACAAGTATGATTTTTGCAGCAAGCTTATTGAGATGAATCTTAAAGGGGGAGACTATTAAGTTTCTAGCCCTATTTTGAGATCTTGGATGATGTGGTAGACAAGATTATAGCAGACAAACATCATCTCTAAAAGATAAAGATCATATAAGAGGATCATCTGAAGATAGTGGATATCTTCGTAGATATGGATACATCATTCCTAGATAGATATAATATCTTATCATGTTAGTTATAATGTAGATAAATTCTATTAGATAGAGTCGTATTCAGATGAAGGTATCATCTTATTAGATAATGTGATATAATTTGATTAGAATAAGATATAATCTAGCTAGTTGATTTCAATCAGGATTCTGACTTATTTATCAAGCTAGAGGTTTCTATAAATAACTCATTTCAATCTTGAAACTTTTTGAGACAACTTATTCTTGCAGGGAATGAGAGAATAATTTTTCTTGTAAATCCTTACTGAGTTTAGGATTTGTTTGTCAACTTACCCGTAGTTTTTTTTCCCTCCACATTGAAGAGTTTTTTTATGTTAAATCTTAGTATTTATTTTATCTTTTAATTTTTATTCTCTCTTTTTTTGTTGCAACAAGGAGAATTCTTTCTTATTGTTAATATTTGGTGGATCTTTTAGAGAGTTGTGTATTTATCTCCTGAGAGGATGATTTTCTGCCCTCTATTCTTTCTTATTCTTCTGTACCAACCCTGTTTTATTAATCACAACCAGTCATTTATGTGGATTTCATATAAATAAATGATTGAGATTAATAGGACAGGGTTGGTACAGAGGAAGTTGGACAGAGGAGCCTGACTCGATTGTCCTACCATGATCAATCACAATTAAGTTGACAATTTTACTTTATAAACGAGTACAAAGGAGTTTTAGTTACACAAGAAACAAACCTTGGAACCAAGACGGTATTCTCCCTTCACAGGCCACATCCTCCCACGAACATACCTATCAGCTGCAGATATTCTCCTCAAAACATCAAGCAACAGCGCCATCGCATAATCAGCAGCGTCCTCTGAAAAAGCCAGACTAGCACTAGTGACTACGATTCCTCGTCGGCGACACTCCTGCAAGTCAACTTTGTCCAGGCCAGCACTAGAGCCCACTACAAGCTCTAAGGAAGGAAGGAAGTTAAGAGTTTCGGATGTAAGAGTTGTGTAACCTATGACTACAAGGGCTCGAACAGAGTTTGAGAGGGAAGTATCAATAGGCTCACGAGTTGAATCACAATCACAAGGGTCAAGTAGACGAAAGTGGTTCACTAGGCGATCTTTTAGTGGAAGACCAAATGATGGTTCACGATGCACATATACTAGAGGTAGATCGTCGTTTGGCTCCTGGCTTCTTGGGTTCTTGTTGGCAGCCATTGACGAGATGTGCTTATGCTATGTTATGTTTTTCTAGAGAATGCTCATCTAGCTGCTACTTTTCGTTTTTGCATGTAGTTTAAGAAGAAATGAGTTGTCATGAATTAGACATCAAATTAAAGAATAGGGATATGGTAGTCTGGATTATATTGCATTATGTTCTTTTACGCAAACCAAATTCAAAGTTTGTTAGAGTCGTTCTCTATCTCCGTTGCCTCCATGAAATCAGCAATTATTCTATTGAGCCGGTTCCATCGGTGGGTACGCGTGTACTTTAAACCATCGTCGTCCTTCTGTCGCTATTAGGTGGCGGAAAAAAAAAAGGAAATGTGCTACAGGTTATTTTATTACAATTTACAGATAGGACTAGGAGGAGGATTCTTTGTCCTAACTATTTTTAATATATTTCAAGCCGAAAGCTAAAAATCAATGATATGAAACAATCTCATTGCTTATTAAGGAGTTGGGGAAAGGTTCAAACAAGTATTGAATGCTTTTTGATTATATATATATATATATATATATATCAGGCACGTTTTCAAGTACCTCAATCACAGATTCCACCGATAAGTCGCTTCAGAAACTGAACTAGTTCCTTCTATTCACTGAGAACGCCAACATGATGTGTCCTTCTTTGCCAAAAAATAACATAAAAATGAAGCAAAGCTATCGATTCTAATTTATAGTGAATCCACTGCTAAGAACACCACTTCGCAACGTTAATCATTGGAATGAAAGTTGGGCAGCAGGTGTCTGGGTGATTATGACATCATTCTGAAGCTCAAACAGCTATTTGGGGACATTAGGTTCATCGAGTCCAGCACCACTGACCTCTCCTTCCATTAATACCTTAACCAATTCTTTCCCATTGATATGGGTGCCTCACCCTACTCCTTACTTTGCCAATCCTTCCATAACATCCTTATTACGTGCTTGTTGTTTTATACCTTACAACCAATACGTTGGTTGCAGCTTAGTAACATTATTTATTTATACATATTTAGATTTGTAAAATAAAGTACATAAGATAAATATATATTGCAAATGAAATTATGATTAGATTATAATTATAAGATTCATATTATATTCGTGTATTCAAGGACGGATCTACAATGGGGGCAAGTGGGGGCACCAATAAATTTCTTATAAAAAAATTATTTTTTTAATTTTTGCCCCCATAAAAAAATAAAATTTTACTTTTATTAAAATTTTGCCACCATTAAAAATAAAATTTTATCCCTATTAAAATATTGCACCCACTTAAAAAAATTTCTGGATCCGTCCCTGCGTGTATTATCTCTAAATTATTCCTACTCATTATTATATTAAAACTGGATATTAATAGAGCATAAAAAGACTAATACATAATGTTTTTTCTTTACGAAAGAAATAGTCGATCTTATAGACTAAAGTATAGAGATAAACAAATATGTGGGTGCTTGTTAGAGAACAAATTCAATAAACTGAGCCCATATAAGAAATCTATTTGGAATATTATCTATATGTCTATCGAAATTCTTATCGTAATGATTATATAAGTAATTCTTTAACTTGATATTTTCAAAGTTATCTTATATAAGAATTGTTATGTTTTTATATTATTTATAACATATTCTAGTCAAGGGTAAGTCAATATTGGATATAGTATGAACTGTATAAGGTAGTTGAGTGATCAATATAAGATTCATCATCATAAAGTAATTAAGGTAAATGTTCTATTTTTAATTAAAATTTATTTAAAAATCCTTAGTCAAAGTGGAATAAACCTTTGAAATATTCGATTAAAATTGATTTGAAAAATCCTTGATCAAGGTATAATGACAATTTGAAAATATGTTTCAAATGTCATTAATTGAATTAATTAACAATGGTTAGAAACTATCATGATTGGACTTAAATAGAATAGACATTAATTCTATACTTTGTATCTAATCGTAAAAACTTACGATGAAAAAAATTGAATTATATGAAAAAATAATGCACATAAAAGTTAGTCAAAACTACTTTAACATTCCTAAATATTTATGTGGTTATGATGCATTACTATATTCCAATCTTGATTTATGGATATAAATTATTTAATTAGATAATTAAGGATAAATTAAAAGAGTTTAATTTATCTAATCCTAAATATAATTTAGGGTTATAATTTATATAGATTGTCAACATATTTACAAACCTAATAGGTCACACAAAAGAATGGTTTGAAGAGAGAAAAGTTTTTTTAAATCAAGTTAGGCTTTATTGTAAAGTTTGAAACATTTTATGATTAAATATGAAGTATTTAATAAATAAGGTAAAAATGAGATATTGAATATTATTTGGGAATAATTGGTATCCAATATGGTGATGGTATTGAATTTTTTAAATCTTATATATATGATGTGTTCAATGTGATAATAATTCACAAAAAAGATCATTAGATTACAATGACTTTATATGATATAGTCATATGTATTAAATGATATATTGATTTAAAATTTTTGAAAAGTTAAAATTATTTAAATCTAAGTAGAAATTAAATATTGAGAATGTTGAATCACTTCAATCACTTCAATGAGATTGAAGTGATGAGATTAAAATTTTTGGATTCCTTAGTAAATATACTGGCAACTAAATTCCATAAAAATATGGATTTATGTAAGGAGGAAAATACAATATGAGATATTGTATGATGTAATATTTATTTCTTATATAGTTATAGTACTACAACATAGCTTTGTTAGTTACAATTAAATTAATTAGCATGATTCCATAATAGATATGAAATGCTAAGTCTTTGAAAGGGCCAAAGTTTATGATTTAAGGATATGATGCTTAGTTAAAGTATATATTATACGTTAAGTTTGGAACTAAATTTGATAATAAAGGTTATACGATATCCAAAAGGTAGGATATAATCCTATATACCTATTAAAGAAATTATTTGTTTCAATGAACACTTATAGGAGAATGGTTCTAAAAATAAGTAGTGGAAATAAGATAAAGTTTGAAAAGTTCAAATCTCATGCCCATATGCATGATAGATACATATTTGAATATATTTATACACCCATATTTGATATATTTTACTTGATATTTTGAATATATTTGGTACTTAATTTGCTCAAAGTGCATTTATAGGTTATAATGGCCTTCATATATCAAAAGGAGAAGAATTCAAATGAAAATGAAGCATAAAAACAAGCTTTGAAGCAAATTAGAGATACACGATTGTGTTTGTGCCTGTATAAATATCAGATCCCATATAAAATTACAAATTTTGGAGTTTTTAAATATACAAGGTTTCTTAAATGTTTGAGTATTAGACCGTGTATCTCCTAAAAACCCTTATGTTTATAATAAAAAGGCATAAGCGAAGTCAAATGAGGAGAGTAGACTTTTGAAGAAGATTACAGAGATAAAAAGCTTATAGAAGGGACGACATTGATTCAGAGATGTGGAGAATGTCAAGGAATCATCAAAACATCCAATAAATTACAACATCAAACCTCAAACTAACAAGAATATTTAATATAAGAGAGAGGGAGATTTATAATTCCTTTGCTTTCTATTTGTTTTTCTTCCTGTTTATCTTTGATTTAGTTTTTTGTTATGCGTAACTAAACATATTTAGTGTCTAGATGTGATGAACCTTAGTTAGGATAATAACATGTCATAATTCTTTTATTTAATGTTATTATTTTGATTGATCTATTCTGATTAAATTATGAGTTTTATGCATGTACTAATAGATTCGGAATATTAGTCCATATCTGAATTCATATCATAGAGATTAAGAAATCTTGTGTATGAATATATCTACCATAATTGAAAGGAGTTGATTATAAAACCTAGTAATAGGTTGATATAAATCCTCTATATTAAGGTCAAAACTAATAGCAGAATTCATAAATCAATAATGCAATCCTAGGAACTTTAATTAGAAAGATTTCAGTTAATCATCCTATGCATTAGTTGTTAGTAGTCTTGAGAAAGTTATTAACATAAGATAGGAATTTTCTCGGTCCAATAATTAATAAAATAATTGCATAATAAAAGGTGGACTGCTTAGTTATTTTTTGGGGGATTCATTAACAAGACACTATTCTTTGATATTGAGTTTTTTCATGTAATTTCCTTAGTCTTCTGCATTCATCATTGTTTCCTTTTTTATTTTAATTGTTTAAGTTTTATTTTTAATTAAAAATAAAATGCTTAATATGTAGGCTAAATAATAGGAGAGGAGTTATTACTAGTATGTATTGTCTTCGTGGGATCAACCCGTACTTGATTGTGCTAGCAAGAATTTAACTTCCCATTAATCTTCATTGATTGGATTGAGCAATGTATTACAATAGTTTCTTACATTGTTTTGGTCAATAGGGAGCCAACCAAGCTCATTAAAGAAGTAAGGGAATTGAGGTAAGTTGAACTCTTATCTCCATACTTATTCACCTTAAGTACGAAGGTCCTTTAACAAGTTGATCAAACTGATTATTGGGTAGGGTAAGTAATTCAAGTATTATTCTAAGTGTAGATTATTGAGAAATGTCATTTTTTGTTCATTTGTAGATGATTTAATATTATTCTCCAAATACAATGCTAACTTACTACGCACTTTAATGAATAACTGAACACTTTCAAATTCCTGAGAAACAGATGACATATGTATCCCAGGATTTTCTAGTGTAAATTTGGACACAAATTATAAGGCCACTTACAAAGCCTAATCTTGCTTTCTAGGTGAGATGTGCGTCTTTTGTCATGCTCTCAATAGTTCATATAATTTATTTAAATTCTCAAAAAATATTCAACATAAAAACTTAAAATATTAGTTAAATTCTAAAATTACAAATATAATATATTATTCAAGCAGTGTAGAATACTTTATACCCAAACATATTAGTTGTCATAAATACTTTGGCATTCAAAGATGCATAAAAGTAAAAGAACCAAAATGGAGGAGGAAGCAATACGGTTGGGAGGACAATTGATTCCAGGAGTAGGTGCGGAGCATCTTAAGCTGTATAATTCAAAGGCTGTTTCAATCTTTCGAAAGAAACGCCATTATTTATAATTGTCGAATATTTTTGTAGATGCAGCATTTAATTTTGCTAAAAAATGGCAGCAAAGAAGGCTTATATTTTCAGGCCAATGTGATCTTAGGCAGATATCCTGTTGGCCCTTGAATTTTTTTATTTTTTATTTGATTAAGCATGGTTATATTTATTTTTGGGGTCTTGCAAAGATTTATATATGTTAGAATTAATTATCATGTTAATATTAAAGAGATTATGTGACATAGGTGATGTGAATTAAAGTTAAAGTGATAAGTTGCATAAGGGGCATTATGGGAAGATCACTTAAGCATTTAAGTTGCAAGGCTAATAAGTAAGGGTAAGATGGACATTTTAGCATCACTAAGGGTTCAAAAAGCAATAAGAATGGGTATCTTACAATTAGAAGAGGGCCAAAAAAACGAAAATTAAAAGGAGAGAAGAGGGAGAGCGTCGTATAAGGAGAAGAGAGGGGGGAATGGAGAAAAAGCTAGGGTTCGTCATTTCTTGGTGTTCAAGGGGATTTTGAAGTTGATTCAAGAAGGAAAAAGAGAGAGGAAGGTTAAAGCTTCCATTAGAGCCAAGAAATCTTTTGGTTGGGTGAAGATTTAAGGTAAGTAATTTTTAATGTTTTGGATTTTTGGAGTGTTTTTGGTTCAAAGAGCCTAGGAAATAGATGGGTATGAGTATTCTAGGATCAATTTCATGCATGTGGTTTTTTGGGTTTTCTAATTTGAATCCTTTTTCTTTAGGGTTTTTGTCATTGTTGAAGAAAATAAAGGACAAGAGGAACAAGAGGAGAGGCATTTTTAAACAAGCCATAGTCAAGGACTTCAAGGTGTGTTTCACTTTTCTAGTTAGGCGATAAGCTAACAAAAGTTTCTGTCAATAATGATAGTAAATAAATTTTACAACCACCTCATTCATGTGCATTTAATATTGTTAAGTACTGCAAGATTTTTTTTCCTACATGCTTATACATGATTTGTGGAATGATCCTTGGAAAGTTGTGTTTATTAAAATGATTCTTTGAAATGATACATGATTTTGAAACCATACTATTGGAAAAGGTTTTAAAGATATAACAAGCTTATGAAAAGCAAGTTTTCAAGAGAATCTGTGTTATATGGGTTTGTGGTAGTCCCTCAAGAACCATCACGTGCACGTTGACCCAAGTATAGGCTTCTCCCGCCTGCCCGCCAGTGGCATGGAGCTCCCTCAAGGATGTTGGATCGCGTATGGCCCGAATATTCAAAATATACTGCGAAAAAGACCATACAACGGCGTGAAGTATAATCGAAAACACTCAGAATGTACGAACATACCTTTATGTCATGGATTGGT
>JAOQMR010000213.1:25388211-25399202 GCA_027563865.1 Erythroxylum pelleterianum
TTTTTAATATTACTAATATTATATATAATTAAATATAATTATTACGTAATTATAACGTCACACCGATTCAACCGGTGGTCGAATCGGTCGAACTGGTGACCAATAAAGCCCCCGGTTCGACGTCCGATTCGGGTTTCAAAACCTTGGTTTTAAGTGAAAGAGAAAGACTCATGGACCCATCCAACCCATTATGAGCCCGACCCACTTATTCTGACCCGACCCTATAATGAAACGCATCACTAACTTGTTTTCTATCTCCTTAACATTGAACCGAATAAACAGAACAGCGACCACCGTTCGATGCTTACCCCGAAATGATCCAGACCGTTGACGGAGCCAAAACCAACAGCAAGAACCCAAAACCCGTGTTTGATTAAACCCTTATCGTAAGCTCCAATGCTCGATGACGTTACTCTTAAAACTCTAGTTTATTTGTTTGTTTCTGTTTGGCTGCTAAGAAACCGTTGGGAAATTCTCCAAAACTTCAATTCTTTTCATGATCAGGGGTAGTTGGTTGTTCAGTTTCAAATGCTTCTTGTTTTCGTTTTTATTTTTTATATGCTTGCAGTTCCAAATCTTCAATTCTTTACTTTCATAGTTGAGTTTCTGTGCAAATGACTTGCTTTTCCGCTGTCATCTAGGAGGCCAAGAAGGATATGTCTTCTGATACTGCAAAGGAAAACGCATCTGTGGTTGATTCCTCGGTGACTGAATGGAAGCATGACATTGGGAACTCTGATGGTTTGGGTAACAATTGTTATGCAAGTTCATTGGAATCATATTGAAGCTCTATGTCGCATCTTGTTTATGTCAATGATTAATAGGGCTTAGACAATGTTAGTGGCCTGAACATTTTCCATTTATACAGCGTAAAGTGGTTGATTTGAGGCTTGCTCCTCCCTCTAGTGCTATTTAGGGTTCAAATTTTTATTCTTATTCCATTATTGTGTTGGCTCCCGTAGCAAAAATGACAGTAAGTTCAAAGTTCACCGAAACACCCAGTAGCTCAAATTACAGGTTGTAATATGTATCCAGGTGTTTGGGAAATATCCAGCTGGATATCTCCAAGATATTGTTGACTCCTAAAAGTTAACAAATCAGATCAGTTAGGATATTATGTACAGATATTAGGATATCATGTACATATATTAGGGTATTATGTACAGATATTAGTTTCCTAGAATAGCCCTCTTTATTTCTATATATACTTGTACCTATGAATTGATCAATGTGAGAATAATATACAACTGTTCAGAATTTCTGCATGGTATCAGAGCCATACTTGAACAGTCCTATAAACCCTAGCCGCCACCTACTGTCTCTAATCCTACCAATCTATGTCAACCATGTCCGACATTGGTGAATCCTCTAACCCATCTCGTCAAACACTTCCTCCTCATAATACTATCTCAGATTCTCATTCCATTTAGATCACTACTATAAGACTAAATGAAGAGAATTTTCTTTGTTGGTCCCAATCAGTTAGAATGTACATCCGTGGTAGAGGCAACATTGGATATTTGACTGGTGGGAAAAAGGAACCTACGGTTGACGATCCTACACACGGAATATGGGATGCTGAAAATTCTACGGTGATAACATGGCTGGTAAATTCTATGGAGCAGGATATTAGCTCCAACTATATGTGTTACCATACAGTTAAGGAGCTATAGGACAACGTGAATCAAATGTATTCTGATTTGGGAAACCAGTCCTAAGTGTATGAACTAACTCTCAAATTGGGTGAGATCCACCAAGGTGAGGATGGTGTTACTAAGTACTTTAATTCTTTGAAATGTTTGTGGCAAGACTTAGATTTGTTTAATGACTATGAATGGAAATCCCCTGATAACTGTAACTATTTTCAGAAAACAGTAGAGGATAGCTGAATTTTTAAGTTCTTAATTGGACTTAATGTTGAGTTTGATGAGGTTAGAGACATGATTATTGGAAGACAACCACTTCCTACCATTGGAGAAGTCTTTGCAGAAGTCCGATGTGAAGAGAGTAGATGGTTTGTGATGCTTGGCAAACGAAATCCTACACCTACTATTGAAAACACAACATTAGTTGCTGGGAATACTATTGGTCGTACTAAGAAGACTGAGGAAAGTCACAGTTTGAGGTGACTATTGCAATAAAGCACGGCATACCCGTGAAACATTATGGAAACTGCATGGAAAGTCTGCAAATTAGAAGGGATCGCATGAAGGACAATTTAATAAAACTTCTTCAACTTTATGAATCACGTAAAATCCCATCAGCACATGAGGTGGATGCTGGACAGTTATCTCAAGAGCAGATTAATTACAGTTTGAAGCTACTAAAACCCAAAATTTGAATCCTTAAGTGCTCTTAATGCTTCTGTGGTGCAAATTGGTAGTGATTTTAATGCCTTATCGTGTTCCTTTTCGTACAATTTCGCTCCTTGGATCATTGATTTAGGAACATTTGACCATATGACCAGTTCTTCTAATTTGTTTCATACTATGACCCTTGTTCTGGCCATGAAAAAATCTGTATAGCAAATGGATAATTTTCTACTGTAGTTGGTAAAGGTTCAGTAACTCTATCCTTGAATATTTGTGTTAAATCTGTCCTACATCTTCCAAAACTAACTTGTAATCTGCTATCTGTGAGCAAACTAGCCCGTGATTCTAATTGTACCATTACATTTTTTGATTTATATTGTGTCTTTCAGGAACTAACTTGATTGACAGTGCTAAGTTGATAGATGATCTCTACTACTTCGTTGATGATGACTTGAAGAATAAAGAAGCTCATGGGTTAAGTAGTATTTGTTCTACCCCTGCTAAAGAATAGATTTTGCTTTGGCATAATAGATTAGGACATCCTAATTTCTCTTACCTCAAACGTCTATTACCTCATTTGTTTAAATTTGTGGATTGTTCAAAAATTCATTGTGAGCATTGTATTTTATCCAAAAGTCATAAGATTTCTTACCCTACAAAACCATATCAACCCTCCAAACTATTTTACTTAATTCATAGTGATGTTTGGGGTCCATCCCGTGTTAAAACCCTTACCGGAAAAAAAATAATTTGTAACTTTTATTGATGATCATACTCGGCTATGTTGGGTCAATTTGATATGTGAAAATTTTCAAGTTGCTCAAAGCTTGCAAAATTTGTATACCATGATTGAAACTCAATTTCACACATGCATTGGTATACTTCACTCTGACAATGATACCGAGTATTTTAGTGAAGTCCTTGGAAAATTTCTTAAGTCTAAAGGCATTGTTGACCAATCTACGTGTGTTAACACTCCTCAACAAAATGGTATTGCCGAGAAGAAAAATAAACATTTACTAGAAGTCTCTCAGTCCATTATGTTTATAATGAATGTGCCAAAATACCTTTGGAGTGAGGCTGTTTTGACTGCATCATACTTAATTAATCGAATGCCTAGCTGTGTTTTGCATTATGCTACACCCTTAGATGTGTTTAAACAATGTTTTCCTGAAAATAAACTTTACTCTACTCTTCCTCTTCGGGTCTTTGGGTGTACTGTATATGTTCACAATTCAACTAAGGGAAACTCCAAACTAGATCCAAGAGTTGAAAAATCTGTCTTTATTGGGTATGCTCCTAGTCAATGAGGTTATAAGTGCTACAATCCTTTAACTCAAAAAATTGTTGTCTCCATGGATATAACATTCCTAGAACATAAAAAAAAATTCCTTCAGGGGGAGAACTCTAATGAAGCAGAAAATTTTTAGGCCATTACACCTAACTCCTTACCCATTGTCATTATTGATCATAATATAATTCCTGATAATGAAGGCAAAGATACTACTTCTAATTTATCCATGTCAAGAAATCCCGGTTCAACCACAGGGGGAGAAATACTACTGTCCGTTCCTAAGGAACGAAATACTGAGCTTCGTGTTTATAGTAAGAGGAAGACCCAATTGAGAAGTAGAGAACGACCTACAATGCATGGCCTCGCAAATCCCTCGGAGAATGAACCTGGGAACAATTTAGGTAACCCTTCTGCTGCTATACCCCTTATTGTACCTAGTAATGATCAATCTATACCTACTGACCCACAAATTACTAGTGATTTTTCTCCTGATCTCTCTGCTGATAATTACCTACCCATAGCATTTAGAAAGGGGAAACTGGCGTGCACCAATCATCCCATATCAAAGTACGTATCTTATGGGAAACTATCACACACACACAAATCATTTATCTCTAAAATCATTAACTTGTTTATGCCAAGAAACATTCAGGAAACACTTCAAGATCCGGATTGGAGATCAGCTGTTGTGGAAGAAGTAAATGCACCTGAGAAGAATAAAACTTGGGAACTTGTAAATTCACCTAGAGATAAAAAGCTGGTAGGTCACAAATGGGTATTCACTGTTAAGTCTAAGGCTAATGGTAGTGGAAAGGCTGAAGGTAAGATTAGTTGCTAAGGGGTTCACTCAGACCTATGGTATTGACTACCAAGAGATATTTGCTCCTGTTGCAAAGGTAAATACAATTCGGGTATTGCCATCCTTGCTTGTAAATTTTGAGTGGACTTTACATTAACTAGATTTAAAAAATGCATTTCTTAATGGAGACTTAGATAAAGAAGTCTTTATGAGCCTACCTCCAGGATTTGAGGATACCTATGGGAGAAATAAGGTGTGCAAGCTAATGAAGTCATTATATGGCCTAAAGCAGTCCCCTAGAGCATGGTTTGATAGATTTGGAAAGCCTGTGAAGAGCTATGGCTATTGTCAAAATCAAGCTGATCATACATTGTTCTACAAGCGGTCCAAGGTAGGTATGCTATCTATTCTTATTGTTTACGTAGATGACATTATCATAGCAAGAGATGATGTATCCGAAATAGTAGAGTTGAAGAAGAGATTAGCCAAAGAATTTGAGATTAAAGATCTTGGACCCCTCAAATACTTCCTCGGAATGGAGTTTGCTAGATAAAAGGATGGAATTTTTGTGAACCAAAGGAAATATATTTTGGACCTATTGAATGAGACCGGATTACTAGGATGCAAGGCAGCTGATACTCCTGTTGAGACTGGTGTAAATTTTAGACCAGTTCAACTTGAAGATGTTATTGATAAGGAGAGATATCAGCAACTAGTTGGGAGATTAATATATCTGTCACATACTAGACCTGATATAGCTTTTGCCGTGAGCTTAGTGAATCAATTTATGCATTCTTCAAGCCAAGAACATTTGAATGCTGTATACAATATACTAAGATATCTAAAAGGAACTCCCAAGCAAGGTTTAATGTTTCGAAAGTAGAACAACCTTCAAGGCGAAGTCTATACTGATGCTGATTGGGCAGGGAGTGCAACTGATAGAAGATCAATTTCAAGTTATTGCACATTTGTTGGTGGTAACTTGGTAACTTGGAGGAGTAAGAAACAAAGTGTTGTTGTAAGAAGCAGTGCCGAAGCCGAGTTTCGTTCAATGGCACATGGAATTTGTGAAGTTTTGTGGATTAAAAGGGTACTGGAGGAACTACAGATTCCGATTTCAAATGAAAATGTATTGTGACAACAAAGCTGCAATTTCAATTGCGCACAACCCTATTCTTCACGATAGAACAAAACATGTTGAGGTTGACAAGCATTTCATCAAGGAGAAGATTGAAGAAGGATTAATTTGTGTTTCCTATATTCCAACATCACAATGGGTAGTTGATATTCTCACAAAGGGATTACACCAGAGACAGTTCTATGTTTTGGTTACCAAACTGGCTGTTTGACATATACAAGCCAACTTGAGGGGGAGTGTTGGAAAATATCCAGCTGGATATCTCCTAGATATTATTGACTCCTAAAAGTTAGCAAATCAGATCATTTAGGATATTATGTAGAGATATTAGTTTCTTAGAATAGCCTTGTCTATTTCTATATATACTTGTCCTGTGTATTGATCAATGTGAGAATAATATACAACTGTTCAGAATTTCTGCTCAAGGCAATTATTGTTTCTGAATACAAAAAGAGGTCAAAGTTAATTTTCTGGTTTGCATAGTGTAGAACCATTGCACATGTCACAGATGGAGTGGTTTTCTATATTTGTTAAATGATGACGGCATCTTTAAACAATGCCAGCATTTCTTTACTTGCCAGTGGGACAAATAGAGATTTTGATGAATCCTGAAAAAGGGAAAACCACTAGGAGCCTCTTTATTTAGGGTTGTACACAAAGATATGATAAATAAGATTGAATTCTATTTTGATGCGGGTTATTTTGACTAAATTTCTACCACATGGAGGCACGTTGTAATTCTATAATGTTCATTTAGTATAATAAAAGATCTCTGGCATGCAGATTCTTAAGGGTATCTTTATCATGTTAAAATTGTTGGAAGATAAGGGGATATATTTTAGAGATTAAAGGATTGTGTATTTCTCATTTCTTTCATCCTTAAGGTTTTTGTATTTCTCTCTCTCTCTATTATTTTGCTTTCTGTTTGTATCAATTTACCGAAGAATAGATTTTCATATTTCTCTCCCTTTATTGTTTTGCTTTTGGTGTGTATCACTTTACCAAAGAAGAGAAGTGATAGCGAATATCAAAAGTTAAATGGAAGTTTTATATATGATTGATTTTCCTTGTCAGAGAGCCCAAGCTACAGAAGTAATCAGGATGGTTACCCTTTTGAGGCTGAAAGGATAGGTCGTGATCGGTCAGAAAATTCATCTGTAAGAAGAAAGGGTAAACTGTGTCATACAAGATATTTCATCATTAAGAGTTTGAACCATCATAATATCCAACTATCAGTTGAGAAAGGAATATGGGCTACTCAAGTTATGAATGAACCAATATTGGAGGAAGCTTTTCGTGTAAGATACCTGTGTATTTAGGTATTTTCTACTTTCTATCATGTTGCTTTATAGAGATTTATGTTCTTGTCTTGCAGGATTCTGGTAGAGTGATTTTAATATTCAGTGTCAACATGAGTGGTTTCTTCCAAGGGTATGCCCAGATGATTTCTACTGTTGGTTGGAGGCATGATAATTTCTGGAGCCAAGGAGGTGGTAAAAATAATCCTTGGGGTTGCAGTTTTAAGGTTAAATGGCTATGCTTAAATGACTTGCCTTTCCAGAAGACACTTCATCTCAGGAACCCTCTGAACGACTACAAACCTGTCAAAATTAGCAGAGATTGTCAGGTATCAATTTATTTACTGTGTGCTAATTCATTATGTAGCCCTTCATTGTAAAGTATATGACAGTATGTACTGCAGGAATTACCTGAGGATGTAGGAGAAGCTCTTTGTCAGCTCATCAGTGGGGATGGTGATGCTGATGGCATGCTGAAAAGGTATAATTGCCTTCAACCTGGAACGTAATAAGTTTAGACAATTAGCTGATAGCCATATGACTTCATACTTTTAACAGCTTTCATGGAGATGATATTCCTTCAAAAAGGACTCGTATAGGACCTCCTTTCTCACTAGGAGATGGCGAATATAACTTACCTTCTCTGCAAATGCCATGGGCCAGGACGCCCATACCTTACTCAACTTTCGTTCACCAACATCATTCGCAATCAAATAGACATCATTTAGCACAACAGGGATCTAATGGGGTTACTTTTCCGAGAAACTTATCTTTTGCTTCCGGAGGGATTGTGAGAACGACAGATTCTTGTACAAACAGAAACTTGGCTCACCAAGTGCAGGGTGATGTTCCTTCTCGAGCGGATGTTTGGGGTTTGTCAACAGAAAGCCCTCTTGTTAGTACCCTAACAGATGATGATTTTCTTGACATGGTAAACAGTTCCTTTCTGGGTTTCTCATTCCAATTAGGTGTGATTATTAAGTTAGCATATTTAACATTTGAATTTTTTTTGTTACTGGATGCTTACTTGTAACCATAAGAGATTTAGATGAGATAATACAGAAGCTGGACATTTGTTCTTTGAAAGTCTAGTGAACCTTTCCATGGAATGTGATTGAATTTATGGATAATTGTTTGCATTGTCATTTTTGAAACATTTCTTGGTTAGTTTTGTTTGATATGATATAGTTTTATGAAAGTAGGGGAATTTTGGGAAGATCCTCCGATTACTTTATCAAGTTTGGTGAAATTGAGACCTTTATTTATGGTTAAAAATTGGTTGAGGAGAATCTTGGGGTACATGCTTAATGGACATATTTTGGGCTTTTTGGTATCTAGAATCACCCTAATATTTTACTTCGTGTTTTATGTTTTATTAGCTTGATTTCTTTTTACAACATAAGAGGGAATATAATTGTCTTTTTTTGGAATGGACGAGACAGTTAATAAGTTCCAAAATTTTCTTCTTTATTGTTTATTGAGAAATTATTGTGCAAATCCGGTGTTATTATCTTAAACAAAGCACGTTGCTTTTTGTCAAGAAAGCCTAATGCTGCTATGTTGACACGTTTAAGCTTTTTCATTCTTGACCAGATATTGGCTGTTGCCTGATGCTTTATTTCTATCATGTTCTTAGGGTTGTTACTATGTACGTTAAAGTTTTCTAGATGGCTATTCATCAGTGCACATGACCAGGATCACTGATTCATGACTGATAATTGTATCTTTCATGCTCATATATATCCTTACTCATCTGTTATTGCAGACATATGAAGAGTACCTGGAAGTCCACAGCCGATGTGTCAACAGATCGAACCTCCCTGTGAGTACAACCTATAGATGCTTTATAGTATCTGCAGAAGATTAAATAGTACCTTGGAATACATGGATCAAAAGGATTTTTTTTTTTTATAATTATTCTTTGTATTAGTATTTATTGAAAAATGAAAAATTAGGGAAAGGAAAATGGACATAGGATTTATGTGGTTCAGTTGTAGACTTTCTTTTATGGGCATGAGGCAAAATATACATATCGGACTTGATTGTTACTAGATACTCACAAATTAACTCTTAACATATTAAAACTTGATATATATTCCCTTAATCATGTTTAAGAATTAGTAATGCATCGCTAAGATTTTTATTGCAGTATAGACAAGTCAAAAGTAATTCTAGTGCATTATGTAGTTATTTCCAAATAAGGATTGTTTTACTAGTAGATGTTAACATTAAGATTTAACTGATAAACGTTAAAACATTAGAGACTTATCTCAATTTTTATGAAAATTTTAAGTGGAGATGTATCTTTAACTATAGATATTACAACTAAAAGGTTATATATTTGTTAGTGATATTGTATGCCCATTACATAGTACAGAAAGTCCTATTTATAAATATTAATGATGTATATTATTAAGTAAGAAGATCTATTGATTTACATGTAAAATATCAAATTCTACAACTAATTCGAGCTCTAGTAAATCAACCATGATTGCATTCAATTGCTAAATATTCTAACTCTTAACTTGTTACAAACAAAAAGAAATCATTAACATAAAATTTTTCTCTTTTGAGAATTGCCATGTCGAGCCAACAGCATTCTTCTCCCTTAGGAAGAGATTCATTGAACCAACAAAAGAAAAAAAAAAGGACTTCTCATTTGGAAACAGATCCACTGAACCAACAATAAAAGACTCCTTTCTTCTCGCTTGAGAAGAGATCACCGAACCAACAATAAATAGAATAAAAAACAACAAAGAACTAGTGGTAGAAAAAGAAGAAAGCAAACCTAAGAGAAATAGAAACAAAAGCCTGATAGAAAAGAAACCAGCATTCAGTAGAGAAGAATCCTTAGTGATGAAACCATTGGCAGGAGAGAAGAATGCAAAGCCCAGCAATGAAAAATCAGCAGAGAATAAACTAACAAAGAAGGAGACGGTGGCACCAAGAGAACTCCAGAGGGAAAGAGAAGATGATTGGAAATGTCCGTAAAAAAGAATATGGCAGCAAGTCTTTTTATTTGCTTAACTTTCTGATAAAAAGTTGATTTTTTAAAAATCTCCATCGTAGAGGATGCTTGGTTCATATACAAGAGCAGTGCTACATCTTGATTTGAAACTTTAAGAATTGCATTTATTATATGCATACTGTCCTTAATTATTGCTTCTAGTGGATGTGAGCATTTTTACACTTAATACAGCCCCTGACTCCTGGAAATGAACTTTTAGTGTGTGAAGTTTGTGGGATTGGATATTTGCTGTTACTCATAGGACTGGACTTGTATGGGAAGATCTGTTATTTAATTAGCAATGGTTCTAGTACCATGTTAAAATGTGAAAAATAAAGAACCATTTATAGAGGAACATGAATATAGGATTTAGGTGGTTCACCCGAAAGATCTCCTTACACATATATAACAACAAAAAGGTTACATATTTCTTATAAATAATTATAGGAAGGAATGGTGTATGTATTAGGTAATACTATCTCTTGATTTATAGAATAATATCATATTCTACAATTAATTCAGATTCTAGTAAATTAAGGATAATTGTCGTCAATTTCTTGATATCCTAATGGTGTGTTTGAGAACCATTTGGTATTTTCTATATGTAATTTATTCTTATGGATTGCTTGATAATTTTGTTGAGAAATTCCTTTTTTTTTTGTTTTTCTTCGAATTTTTAATTTGGCATTACTTTGAGCATATGGCTTCTTTCTAATTTATGACTGTTACTACTCATTAATATCTCTACTTGCATGAGCTGTATAGCTAAGGATTCTTGCCTAGCATGGAGCCACGGTCCCCGCTATATGGCTCCATCCATGGTCATTGGTAATTATGGTTTTAGTTGAACAATTACACTGATAACTAAATATGTAGGAAATCCCTGGGTTTGTCTTTGAGGTTGTCACTTTTTCCTACAGCCTAATTCACCATTTTCTATTTTTTTTTCTTCATGTAATCACATTTTGTACCAAAAAAGCCACTATGTTGTTTTGAGTCGAATAAGCAACCACTATTGTACCTTGAAAACTAAATGCTTTTAGAACGTGGAAGGTTGTCAGTTTGGAGGATGGCTGCATCCTCTGCCTTCACATTCTGGGTTCACCACCAATTGTTGCCGCTGTTCCAAATATCAAGATAACA
>JAOQMR010000213.1:25409827-25430855 GCA_027563865.1 Erythroxylum pelleterianum
GTGTTTGTCATTGCTTCACATTTGGAAAATTACAAGAACACAGACACTCATTTTGCGGGTGTGTGTGTTTTTTTATATATCTATTTCACATTTTTACTATTTTTAATTTTGATTTTTGGAGAATTTCACAAGATTAGACGTGTCCTTGTCTATGATTGTGTTTTACACATTTTCTTTAGATTCATTTAACACAGGTATTATGTATCTGTGTGTTAATTCATGTAATTATATTTCGGTTGCCTGAGATGAAGACTCGTCGAGACTGTGCACCAAATCATATGCACCTAACAGTCATGTTTTCTTCATTTTCTTTATAAAAACCTCCAATTGCATCCTAAATCATAGTATAAAGTTAAGAAGTTTATATAAGCATAAATTACATATCACTTTGTATTCCTATCACATTCTCCTACAGTTACCTTTTTGTCGTCCATGAGTAAACATACTCTCTAAGATAAACACCAATTAAAAAGTCTCCTCTAATCCATTCATTATAATATCACAAAGCATACAAACTACAAGATATAAACATAATTAAAACTTAAATAAACACGATATCTTATGGTTGAGGTTCACAAGAAAAATTAAACAAAAGTTAGTTCAATAATTTCATTAAAAAATGAGTGTAAGAATTCAATAATTTTTTTAACAGATTTCACTCTAGTCACCTAACTTTTTCATAAGTCAAGTGTGTCACTCGAGGTCTTCTTATGAAAACACACTACTACAGGTTTACTAATACACAAAATCTTCATTACTTAGATTCTATGCACATATGAATTAAAAGGTCTTTATATTTTGTTTGAAATGGAGTTACGATCAAATGTGAAAAAATTTTGGATAAAGAGAGTCAAAGGTGAGAATTTTTTTGAATAAATAAGGTTAAAGTAAAAGATGTTAGTAGAGCATTTAAAATATTTATTAGTTAGATATAGCAATTGGGAATCCATAATCCAACTTCTTCCAGTTCATCACCTTATCAAGAATATGGACTATTACTATCATATATAAAAGTAACACTTTTCTTTTGTACATGTGATATATTTAAAGGTAAATATCCAAGTTTAAACATAATCCCAATTTTACATTCAGTAAAAAATTTCACTTATACATTAAGCATACCTTAACTTTTGGTTTCTCTTTCAGAAAACCCTTTTATTAACTTGATTCAAATGCCCTACTAACTTTCAATGTTAGGTAAAGATAGTTAAATTTAAGTATGGGCTTATATGATAGGTTTTAATGAAAGAAAGTGAGTTATATTGCTCAAAAGGATTGACTAGAGATATTAAATCAAGTTGGCTATTTAAACTAAAAAGGTTAATCCAAAGACTAAATTTATTCTTTTCCTACATGTACATATCAATGTAGTCTCAAAATGGTTCTAAGAAAGTTCTAGAGCTACATCTATACAAAGAGCATTACATTTTAATGAAAAATAAAATAATATAGATGTGTCAATCTTATATAACTCAAAAGCTAATAATGATCAGTAATTTATTAAAATTTTCCATACTTCCATTCTAAACTCACTATCAATGTTAATTAAAGTTCATATCTCAAGTTAATTTAACCATTAAATATATGCCACCTTTATACTCAAGTGGTTCAACCTCATAACATATATAATAATTTAATATATTTGGAATAAATTAACTTTCCATTTAAACATGTTCATGTTTAAGAATAATTTTTCCCCCATACTTAAAACTTAAATTTTGCTCAATTTAAATTGAAAGTGCAAACTAGAAAAAGACTAAAACGTAAACTAGAGTAAAAATAATAATGTAAATGACTAAATAACTAATTTCTAAGTAGCAATTGTGTTTATTATCGTTAGTTAGACTCAATGAAACTAGAGTCATATCATCCCTCATAGATTGCTTCTTTAATCCCACTTCCTCAACATCACTTACTTGAGATCCTTCATTATAATTCCTAAGCTATAACCATTGAACTTAAATGTCTCATTTATCAAGTTTTGAATTTCAACTGCACTATAAGAAAATTCATTAGTTAGAATAAAAGTTCCAACCTAATAAGGACGTTACTTACCCAAAATAACCTTACCTTGAATAAAAAAAGAGAACTTTCTGTCCAATAGTAAATTTCTTTGCAAAAAAAATCTATTTTAAAAGGCTTTTGCTTTGTATTTGTAAAAGGTTAAACTGCCTTAACCATCATTCTCATCTCTTCAAGTTCCTATAATTGCAACTTTATTTTAGCCCCAACCTTATTTACATTCATGTTGCATTACTTGACTGCCTATTATGTTCTTTACTCTATTTCTACAAGAAGATGTTGTGACTTTCCAAACACTAATTTATACTAGGACATACCAAAAGGTATCTTGTAAGTTGTTCTATAGGCCCATATTGTATCTTTATATCTCAACTTATAAGTCTAACTTTTCCTATGATTCTCTACTCTATTTTCCATCATTCATTTTAGTTCTCTATTAACTACTTCTATTTGATCACTAGTTTGAGGGTGATAAGAGGTTGCAACTCTATATGTTGGGAGATAAGGGGTTGCAACTCTATATGTTGGGAGATAAGGGGTTGCAACTCTATTTGTAACTCCACATTTTCTAAGAACTTTTTCAAATTGGACATTGCAAAAAGAGTGCCTCTATCACTAACAATCACTCTTGGTATGTCAAATCAAGAAAATAGATTTCTAAGAAACTTTACCAAAAACCTAACTTCATTTTTAAGTAAAGAATAACTCTCAACTCATATAGAGACATAATCTATAGTGACTAGGAAGTATTTATTTCCATTCAAATGAAAGGGACCTATGAATTTAATTCCTTAAATATCAAATACTTCATAAACTAAAATAAAATTCTAGGGTGTTTCATATTGGTTAAAAATGTTACCTATCCGTTAGAACTTATCATAAAGTTGAACATACATTTGGGAATCTCTAATTAATGTGGGCCAATAAAAAAGAATATTTTTCATTGTTCTATTCATATAAAAATGCCCTCCAACTAGATTGGTATAATAATGCCTTAAAATATTCCACCCTTTATTTTAGAAACATATCTTTGAACTATCTTATATATATATAAATCTTAAATAAGTAGGCTTCCAAAAGACAATTCTTCAAGTTAGAGAAGAATTTCCTCCTTTTTTAAATGAGAAATCCCTTCAAGAAGAATCCTGGCATCCAAATAGTTAGCAATATCAACAAATTATAGAATTTAGGCTTATTAACCTCTTTGAGATTGTATAGGCATTCTTTAGGGAATGCATCATTAATTTCATGTTCTCTAAGCCTCTCTAAATTTAGATTTTCCAAATATGGTAGATGTATGCTGCTAAGTTTTCAGCTCCCTTTTTATCCTTAATTTCCAAATTGAATTCTTGTAATAAATTAATCTTGAGTTTACATCTGGCTTATTCAATAGATATTTTAGTGTAGAGTGATCGGTGTAGGCAACAACTTTAAATAAAATCAGTTAAGATCTAAATTTATCAATCAAAAAAGTCATTGCTTACATTTTTTCTGTAGTTGTGTAGTTCTCTTGAGCATCCATTAAAGTCTTGCTAGTATACTAAATAGGCTAAAAGCGCTTGTCCTTCTTTTATCTAAGAATTGCACATACTGAAAAATCACTTGTATCACACATTAGTTCAAAAGGAAGATTCTAATATGAATTGACACATTATTTTATTTTTCCTTAAGAATACTGAACATATCTGAACACTCCTAAGTGAACACAAAATGCACATCTTTCTCAAGCAACTTGGTTAAAAACCTGGCAATTTTAGAAAAATATGTTAATGAACCTTTTATAAAAACCAATATCTCCTAGGAAACTCCTAATAGCTTTAACTAAAGTAAGGGTGGTAATTTCTCAATAGCTTCCACTTTTGATCTATTAACCTCGATTCCCCTATATGAGATTTTATGGTCTAAAACAATGCTCGTTTATATTATAAAATGACACTTTCACAATTCAAAACTAGATAGGTTTCCTCATAATGCTTAAGTAATTTTTATAAATTCTAGGCATATAAATTGAAAGAATCCTTGAAAATAGAAAAGTTTTCCATAAATATCTCTATGATATCCTCGATTAGGTCATAAAAAATTGCCTTCATATACCTTTAAAATGTAACAAGTGCATTGCATAACTTAAAAGGCATTCTGCGTTAAGTGAATGTACCATATAATTCCTTATCATTTAGGGTTATCAAAATTTGAAATTAGCCTAATAAGCCATCTAGAAAATAGTAGTACATATGGCCAACTAATCGCCAAGCATCTGATTAAAAGAAGGGAGAGGAAAATGGTCCTTTTGAGTGGCGTTATTCAACTTCCTGAATTAATACATACTCTCTACCCTATGTTGGTTCTAGTGGAGATAAACTTATTCTTCTTATTAGGTGCAACCATCATTCCTTCCTTCTTTGAACCAACCTACCCAGGGCTTACCTAAGAATTATTAGAAATATAATAAATTACTCATGCATTAAGATGTTTAATTTCCTCTACCTTTAAAACTTCCTCTATATTTGGGTTAAGCCTTTGTTGAGGTTGCATGATTGATTTCAAAATTATCCTATTTTAAAATTTTATGTTTCTAAAAAGAGGGGTTAATTCCTCTAATTTCTAAAATCTTCCATGCTATCAACATTTGATGCTGTCTAAGTGCCTTTAATAACTTCTCTTTCTAGTCTACCTTTAAATTTGATGTTGTAATTATTGGTACCTTTAAATCCTTTAGTAAAAATAATTATTCCAGATGATAACAATTTTTCTTAAGTTCTAATACAGGAGAATCTTCAATGGAGGGTCTCAATCTCTTCTCTTTACTCACATCAATCTTCTCAAACTCTTTCCTCTACATTATAGGTTCATTAACCTTAAAATAGGCTCCTAGATCCTCTCTTATGGGTCTTCTTAAGCTTATAAGATTTTATCAATCTTATAACGCAAGTGAACGACATAGCTGTAGCTAGCACAAGTAATTATGGGTCGATCCTATGAGGATTGTAAATACTAGTAATTACCCTTTTCCTATTATCTAACCATCAAATCATATTTTAGATTTATTTAAAAATTAAACTAAACAACTAAACTAAGATTGAAACAATAATAAACTCAAACAGAGGAAATTACTATTTAAAGTCGATATTAAGCAAATCACACTTAGGTGTTGAAACCCCCTAATAATTCTTAAATAATAATCCTTTAATATGCAATTAAATTATTGATTGTTGGACCATGGAAACTCCTATCTTATTTTAATATCTTTTTCTAGACTATTAACAATTTATCCATCATGATTAATATAAATCTTTCTAGTTAAACCTTTAGGATTGCATTATTGATTCCTGAATTTCACAATTAGGTTTGACCCTAGGTTTGACCCTAATTTAAAGGATTTATGTCTATCTATCTCTAGGTTTGCATGCAATTCCTTGCAATTATGGAAGATTTATTCATACAAAAAGGTTTCTCAATCTCAATCATATGAAATCAAATCATGAACTAATATTCCATCTATATTATAATTCTTAATCAAATATCAATAAATAAATCAATAGAATTATATTAAATAAAAGATCAGATCATATTATTATCACAACTTAAGGTTCATCACACCTAGTCATTAAACAAGATTACTACCTATCCATAGAAAACAAAACCAAACACAAATATTCATAAGAACAAATAGAAAAAAAAGAAATTATAATTATAAATCTCCATTTTCTTCTAATAAATCTTCTTGCAAGTTAGATTGGATATTTCTATCTATCAAATTTTGCGAAGTATTCTTCGTGTTTTGCTCATCCTCTAATCAGAATTTCCTCCTCTTTATCTTTCTTATGACTCAAAAATTACTTCTAAACTCACCTCCCCTTTATTTTGACTCTATTCACGTCCTTTTATAGTAAAAACTAGGGTTTCTTAAATATACATGGTCAACATACATGATCGTGTATAGGATCCTGTACTTACATAGTCGTGTATATCAATATACATAGGTGTGTAACTTCACACCACTAGAAATAAAATTCTTCAAATCTCCATATGTTTACAAAGACTTACACAATCACTATACATGATTGTGCAGGTCTTATTTGCTACAAATATTCATTCCGTGTCACGATTTCATTTGAATTCTTCTCTTTTTGATTCATGAAGGCAGTTATCACCTATAAATATACTTAAAGTGAATTAAGTACAAAAAATATTATAAAACTATTAAATAACAAGCATAACACCTTAAATATGGGTATATAAATATTGTTAAATAATTAGCCTCAGTTGAAGCAATGAATTTTGTATGGACATCCTTAAGAAGTTGATACTCCTCTTGCTTCAAAAATCTAGATGAAACGTGATTGTTCCATGCAAAATCATAGTAACTTCTCCACTTTGAATTATAAGCATTCCCATATCAGGTGTGTTAAAGGTAGTTTTACACTCGAATTGGATGCCCCCATATATAGTTGATGCTTGACTTTTTTCATAATACCTTTTAGATGTCATTTGAGCTTCCAAAACTACTATAAGAAACATGTTATAATCCCTGTTAGAATACTATTCTCTCTATCCTTTCATTGTGTTTCGCAGCTATAATTACAAATGTCCAAATTCTACAATAAACCACATCATAAGATCAAAATAGAGAGCTCTAAGAATAAACAAACAAGAAAATAAAATAAATGAAGAAGAATAATAATGTCTAGTTTAATAAAATCTAAAGATTTATCCTTGGTAACGACGCCAACAAACTTAACGATGTGATTTAACTTTATTATTGTTTTAACTACAAGTATATTACCTAGCTATAACTAGCACTATCGAGTATAGGTCGATCTTAAGAGGACTATAAGTACTAATAATAACTCTTTTTCCTATTATCTAACCGATAATTGAGGTGATTTTGATGAATCATGTTTAAAATAAAAGAAAATAATCTAAAGTTAAGTCAACACAATTAAATAAACTAGAATAGAAAAAGAATGAGAAGTAAACCAATAAACAAACGATACTTAGAATCTAAATCCCCCTTAGAATCTAAATCCCCCTAGAACTTCTCATATAATCATGATTTCATTAATCAATCTAATCCAAAGTTTATTAGATCATAAAAATTTCTCAGTTATACTAATATGTTTATCAAGATTATTAACAACTTATTCTAGGTTGATTAATTGAAATCTCTTTCTAATTACAAATCCTAAATTCTTATTAATGGATTTAAGAATTTTACTATTAGGTTTCACCTTAATATAAAAGATTTATGTTGACCTATCTTTAAGTTTGCATGTAACTCCATTTAACTATGCTAGATCTATTTATATGTTAGATTTCATAATCTCAATGACATGAAATATAATTTAATCAATATGCCAATAATACTAATTCAAGAGTAATTGATAACACATAATTGAATATCATTGAAACTAAAGAATAAACTAAATTAAAATAAAGTCACTATAAAGTCTATTCTAGGGTTAATCTAATTCAGATACCAAAAAGAACTTAGTTTATACTCATAGAAAAAATATTTAAAAAAAAAAGCAAAAACTGAAAATCAAGGATGATATGATTAAAATAGCTAAAATATCCCAAACTATACTTTAGATTAATAAAAATCCACTATAAAGGGATTTCCTTGGTTGTTTCTCGTGCTTTATGCCATTATAGGTTTTCTCCTTATATTTCTTTAGTCTCCTTTCTTTTATATACTCAATCTTAGGTTTAAGAATTCAAAATTCATATTCTAAGTGATATGTAGGCATCAACGTGGCACGTTGATGTTCATATTTTTCAAATAGATGTGTGATGCTTTTTAAAGCTAACACTTGCTCAAACACGAGCTTTTATTGTCAACATGGCATTCTTGCTACTCAACACATGTGTATTCCCAACTAACATAAGCGTGTTCCATAGGAAACACTCAAAATGTCTAAAATATATCTAACACAGCCATTTACACCATGTTACACTTTATAACTCAATTAACATAGCTCCAAATTGCTCTAAACTTGTCCAAATTCGTTCCTTTTTGCTTTAAGTGAGTGAATTAAACCTAGAAAAAAATGAACAACTTAAGTACCCAAAATTAATAAAATAATTAGATAAACAAAAAATTCACTAAATATGGGACTAAAAATATAACTAAATCGCCACTTATTAGTAGTATAGAAAGTTTACAAAAAACTTCTTAAAGTTTTTTGAACACTAAAACAATCACTTCATTTTATTTCCTTAGCCATATATTTCTTTCTTATATTTTCTGCCTATAAAGCGACCAAATATTTTTATAAAAATGTACCCTACATCTCATTTTATGAATTGATAGAAACTGATGGTAGGTAGTAGAACCAATCTTTAACAAAGTTTCCCAAAGAAAAGGAGAAAACTCTCAGCTTAAGCTATTTATATGCTATCCCTTATAGCTTTACATGAAGCGTACTCCTTCAAGTGTTTATATGGATCTTCACCTGTAAGATCATGAAAATTAGGTAATAACTGTATTAATCTCAATTTCAATTTAAAAATCACCTCTAACTTAGTAAACTCATTATATAAATGTTGATGATTTAAGTTAGGGGCAGTTAACTGCTTTAAAGTTTGACATTCAGTAGTATTCTTTTCTCCTTCCAAATCTAAATTATTATTAAATAAATAATTTGGGACTAAGTTTCTACCTCATAGTTTCTATTGAGCTTCTTTCCTTAACGTACACAAGGTTCTTCATATTTTTGGATGAAATTATAGTTCACCTCAATAAGAGGATCAACTACTCGGCATATAATGTTCATGAGTGAAAGATGTGTAACAATTAATAAAATAAAATAAATGAAAACAAAAAAAATCAAGGACACAAAATAGCTAGATTATCTACCTATAAACAATGATATAGTTTGGTGTGTTATTGCCTAGACTAAAAAGTAAAACCATACTCTAAAAGCTTATGTAGTAGCTAAAAGTAATGGTTTATCTTATAAAGATTATTTAGTCCAATTTTTTACTTGTAAATAAGAATAAAAGGGGGGTTTTGATTATGAAGAAATAATTACAACAATATAATTAAGAAATTAAGAAACAACAACAATAATAACACCCAATGAGAGTCCCATTAGAATGTGGGGCTTGGCAAGGTTTAATAGTATGCAACCTTACCTGTATATAGTAAAGACGTTATTTTCAATAAAGACCCATATATAGTGTAAATAAATAATAATATCAAGTATCAATAAATACATATAACTAAACATATAAAATTATGTAATACAATACATATAGAACATGGTAAAGATTAACATTACATGATAAAATAACTAAATAAATACATAAACTAGGACAAAAAGACAAGTACAAAAATAAATCACAACAACCATTACAGTGATGTAATAAGACTAAACTACTAAGGCTAAATAACTTGGAGAGAAGTACTATTTAATCAAAATATTAAAGCTATTTATAGAATGAAATACTAGAAGGAGAAAATTAGAGGAGTTAAGAGAATGATAAAGAACTCTTTATATGAGATCCTTTATCCGTATTCGAGTACACCAAAGTTTATTATTACAGGCCATGTTCTCGGTAAGTTCATCACCGCAATTCTTCTTAGGCCTCCGCTTTTTTTCCCTCTTATAGTCTCTAGATACTCTTTCCTCGCATTTTCTCACTAGAGCATCATGGTGTTTTCTTTTAACATGTCCGAACCACCTAAATCTCGTATCTCTTAATTTATCATTAAGACTGGTCGCTTTAATTTATCTCTTAACAAAACTATGTCACGAGTTGTATTTTTTGCTATTTCTCAACTCTTATTTCTATAGAATTACATGGTTATAGATATACTCATGCTATGACCATGTTTTACATTGTTTCTTCATATTCATGTGGCATGATTTTTGTCTAGTCATGTCTTCAAGATGTATAATCTTATCTAGGTTACCTAAGGGGAACTCAAGCTAACACATAACCATTTTCTAAGTTGTGCTCAACCAAAATTATGTTTTCTTCATAGTTTTTTTTATATAAACTCCTATCAAATGCATCCAAAGTATAAACATAATGATTATATAGGTATATAATAAGTATAAAAGATTAAATATATATGTCATTTTTGTATTCCTATCAAATTTAAACATAAATTTTGAAAGAAATATAAAGTTAAGGATATAGAAGGATATAGATAGATAAAAGAATTATATAAAATTCATAAGATGACATTAGGGGCATATAGATAGGAGAATATGGTGAGAGAACTTTATGTGTTTATTTGTTGTCACCACTAATATTTTGATTCTAACTTTTGATAGGAATATCAAATTACAGTGATTTTTTCTACAACCCTTTATAAAGACAACTGAAGCTAATATCTTAGATCCTTATTATTAGTTAACCAATGTTTATGATCCTTTTTTTTAATATGGTTCTAGAAAAATAATAACGAAAGAACATAAGGGAGAAGTGTGTATTAAAGCTAAAGGGGTCTTTGAAGAGAAAAAGAAAAGATCTCAAGATAAGTATTGATAATGTTAGAAGTATTCAGCTAGAAGATAATTAAATTTTCAAATAGTAATGAATTCGTAAGTACCTTTTTTGTACGAAAGCTATTAGTATATACTAATCGGGGCTTTTTAGGATTATAATTTTTGTGAATATTAAATATTTAATGTTAATTAACTATTTTGAATATTTTAATTACATTTTAGGTAGAATGATAAATAACTATAATTCGAGATTTCGGGAAGAATTAGTTTCCATGAAATTGATAATTTTGGGGAATTGAGTTATGAAAAATTGAAGGTGTTTTACTTAATCTATGGACATATATAGGCAAATAGGTATATGAATTGTAATTTTGCGTATTAGTAAATACAAATGGCTACACATAATAAATTAAAGATATAGTCTTTGTAGATTGGTTTCTCATATGCATGCATGGTGTATGAATGCATGAATTTTGTTGACTATATAATTTAAGGCCTTGAAAGGATGATGATTGTGTATGTGTTTTATAATGATGGGTATAGTTTGTCGGAGCCTATTAGTCAATACAAGAATGAGGCAAATACTAATTCACCGGCCAAGAAAAATTAGTTGACAGTATCATATAGGGCAAGTACCATTTCATTTTCTAAGGTGAATTAGTCAATGCTTACCTTGGGTAGGTAAACTTATGTGTTAATTAGCACCATAAATTTGCATTGAATGTGATTATTTTGAAATGTTGAATAAACATGACTTTCCTTGACATATATTACAGAGAAATTACTTATGCCAAATAGATATAATATAATGTATATTTGACATATAGAATAAAAATGATATAACTTTATATTTATTTTAGGGTAAATTATATAAAATATCCTAAAATAAAAATATAATGTTAAATATCTTCCAAGTTTTGCTTTATAACACTAAATATCACCACCTATAAAAGATGTAAGCCTATAGAGCTTTTATTTCTCTAAAACATTCAATCCTTGAAATTTGAGTTGTTCGAGAAAGTTATTTTTTACTAATTTATAAAGGATGAAAATTTGTAAGATTATGAAGAATGAAAAATATTTCCAAATTTTATATGAAATCTTGAAAAATATTTTGAACATGATGGTAAAATCTATTTAAACACTATTGAGTTCTATTATTAAAGGTCTTATAATAGGATATAGAAATATGTACTTTTCATAAGTCATGTTATATATTGTTAAAATTGAAAGTCTTGATCTATTTAATAAATTATTAAATGGTTAGAATCTTTGAAATAATTTATCCTTTATTATATTATAATTTTTACCTTATTAGTGAGTAATATTTGGCTTTATATATTTTCTTAGGAATCGGAGTGTGTAGTGAAAGTGAGAGGACTTATGTTGTTTTGAGTGTTATTTCTTAGAAATAAATCCAAGAACCTATCTAGATAGAGAGACAATGTTCATTAAATTGTTTTTACCAAATTTTGTGAGATTAACATGTACGCCTTAGCCTGATAATGAGGCTTAAGTGGTTTGTTGACGGTCCATGATGGTCTTAGTTAGGCTAGCTTAGGCTTAAGTGGTTTGTGGCAACTTACAAGTTATTTAATCCCATTCAAAGACAAAGAACTGCTTCAAAGATTGGTATCTCGGAATCCAGATCCTTTGTCAAATATTATGGTGTATTATTGTGTCCAATAAATCTCAGTCATTTATTTACGTGAATCTCGCATGAATCCTGCAAAACAAATGGCTGAGATTCTATAAAACAGAATAAGAAAAAGTAATATTAGACAGAGAATCTGGATTCGATATCTCGGTGTTACTACCCAATCTTCTTTGAGCACCCTGCGATCCTCATCAATATCGCCCCCTTTGTCACTTTCATGCAACAACAAAGATAGTCGTTCTTTTTTAATTATTATTGTTTTTGTGCTCCTCCACTACACCTGGGAGGTGTTTTCACAATCTGGACCAAATATTCTATAATTTGATCCGTTCTGCGAGTCTTTCGACATTGTTTATTTTGAGATTGAATAATATATTACCATTTTCACACTTGTTAACAAGGCAAAATATATAAATTAATGCTTAAAATTTTATAAATTATATAATTTTATATATACTTATTTAAATTTTTGTTAGCTCTTAACATTGATAATTGAAGGAATCTTATTCATACAAAATTTAATAATGGATACTTGAAATTTTATTAATATACGGATACAACTTTGACAGAGTAAACAGGTTTCCTAAATTTTACTAACCATAGATTGTTAAGATTTAGGTTAGAATGTTATTCTTCTCCCTCTATACATGCTCCGCACATGAAGATGTATTAGTTCTGTTATGTTACGATTGGAGATATGTTGACTTCAGATTCCTTATTTTGCTGAATGGCAAATTAAACAGGCTCCAATGAGTTCGCCCTTTCAATTTTCTTCATGAAAATTCACATGTTGCCAACAAACAAAACCAAAATTGGCCTCCATATAACTTGAAATCCAGCTGCAGCGTCTTCTTAGAAGGTTATAAGAAACCTCCAGTGAAAAGCTCTTGTTAATGAACACAATCGAACTCATGGAAAACACATTACTCTGGGCTTAAAAGTTAAAACATTACAGCTATAGAACTTCTGACAGTACGCCAGTTGGACTTCCATATCAGGGATCCTTGAGCAAAATCCCCTGTTGCATACCCATTTTTGTTGAATGTCACGGAGTATGTTGCTTTCTGGTTCAGCCTTGTGAACCGCATCACTATGGGTTTTACTTCAACTTTTACACCTTTGGGTGCAACAACTTCAAGGACGTAAGATGACTTTGCTCTGCCAACATTGGTAACGACTCTATCATATGTTTGTGGACGAGACCCTAGCTTTATAGAAAATGTAGGATAATTTAACTGAGCTTCAGGTATGCTTGAATAGTTTGAACATTTGACAGGCCGCTGCAAAATAACTCCTACTTGTTTATCAGAATATTTCAAACCACACAAGTAAGGAATGTAATCATCAGGTTGGATATCATAAATAAGCCCCGGATCATTTACTCTTGATGCATTTACATGTCCTGCTCCCATATCAAAGCTAGTAGCTGAAGCAGCTGGTTCAGCGTACTTCAGATCAGATATTGGCTTGCCTCCGAGATTAACTAAACCAGCAGTAGTCATCATGGCAGACTTTATGGCAGCAGGAGACCAGTCTGGGTGGGCGCTTTTCAGCAAAGCAGCAATGGCACTTAGATGAGGGCAAGCCATTGAGGTGCCTGAGATCATATTGAATGCTGGTTGGGGACTCTCGTCAACAGAAATTGACCATGCAGCTAAAATACTCACGCCTGGCCCTACAACATCTGGTTTTAAGATCCCAGGACTTGCCAAGCTTGGACCCCTAGAGGAAAATTCTGCAACTTTTGGATCATCTACTTGAGAATATACAGTATTTTCAAACGATATCGAAGCTGTTGGTGATTTTCTGGAGGTTACATACGATTTTATCCTTAATCCTGCATCATAACTCACTTCAGATGCAGGCAATACATGAGCCTGCGCTTTCGTATCGTAGCCATAACGCCG
Organism: Erythroxylum pelleterianum; assembly: GCA_027563865.1. Lineage (NCBI taxonomy): Eukaryota > Viridiplantae > Streptophyta > Magnoliopsida > Malpighiales > Erythroxylaceae > Erythroxylum > Erythroxylum pelleterianum. The sequence continues at coordinate 25,423,870 of JAOQMR010000213.1, forward strand.
GTCATTCATGAGAATCATAGCAGCACCGCCATTGTTTTTCACTTCTTGGCCTTTAGCTACCCCCCCTTGTCCTCCACCACCCTCACACAACACTATCTTACCCTTCACATCAATGTTTTTAAGGGATCCCGGTGCACATGAAGCAGAAAATAGATTACCGTTTGCTCCTGCATAGACAAGTGGTAACATTTTTGGAGAATTATTTTTTGGCTGGAAAAGCGATTGACCGTCAAAGGCTTTCTTGTTTCCAAGCAGAACCTTAGCTCTTATTTCTCTATTTATGGTGCTTGCTCCTACTGTTAAAATCCAAGGTGCCTCGTTTTCAACAGACGAAGGATGGGGCCCGAAATTCCCCGCTGAGCAGCTCACCAGAACCCCCTTCTGCATAGCTCCATATGCAGCTATAGCAATACCGTCATCAAAGAAACCTCGGGAGTGACCTCCAAGAGATATCGAAAGCACATCTACACCTTCCTCCACAGCAGCATCAATTGCAGCCAATATGGCGCTCTCCTTGCAGGGGCCATTACAAACCTTGTACACTGCCAAGTGAGCTGATGGTGCAATGCCAGACGCTGTGCCTTTAGCCTGTCCATAAAAACTAGCACCTTTCACTGGACTCCCTGCTGCTGTACTAGCTGTATGTGTTCCATGTCCGTTTCGGTCCACCGGGGGTTCACCACCAGCAATCATATTTCTTGCACCAATTAGCTTGTTATTACACTTTGTCCCACTGAGCTCACACTTCCCTTTCCACTTTTCAGGTGGTGGAGGCATTCCTTCATCGTTAAATGAAGGGTGATCAGGTGTTATTCCAGTGTCTAGAACTCCAATGATCACTCCCTTTCCGTAATTTGATTTTTTCCAGAATCCTGAAGCTTGTTGTAAACCCATGAACTTAGGAGTGTAAGTTGTATGTAGAGGCAATTCCCTCTCTTGACGAGCCGATACAAAACCTTCTTTATCTTCTATGGCTTTTGCTTCTTCTGCCGTCAGTCTAGCAGCAAAACCAGTAACAACATTGCGGTAGGAATATAATAATCGATCCTGGTTTGAGTTTGAGACTGTAACTGGCAGAAAAGATCGATACCAGCAATCCAAATCCTGAATATCAGTGGATGGAACTTCTTCTGGTTTCTGCACAAAGATAATGTAAGTTTTTGTGCTCCTTTCTTCACCAGTAGCTTGGTGGAAACTAATAATTATACAAGTGAGGCTAATTAGACACATGACCACAATTTTCTCTACCACATCGCAGATCTTCTCCATGTTTGGTACAAAACTAATTTCTGGACCAATTCTTTAATCAGAATTATCGAGTCAGGGAAACACGATGATAAGAACTCAAGAATGTACTGCAGATTTTGTTAAGACATGTTGAAGGGAAGAATATGGTTATGGACAAGATTTGGTATCATTACTTCATAACGGTTAAGAACAAGCGCACGTATATTAAATTTGTCAAATTAGATAAAATATTGTTTAAGTTGCAGAAGAAAACAGGAGTTTGTCATCTTTGGGAGCTTCTTTGCGACACATCCAAACCAACTAACTTAGCCATAGGCTCTATTTCTTTCCAAAGGAATCCCAAAGATAAACAATTCAGTCTGAGCAAGAGTCCAACAACTGAAAAAAAGCAGACTACGTAGAATAATGAAAAGACCAAACATCAATGCTAAAACTCAACAAGCAACAATTACTCTTTTGAACGAACATGGGCATGTGTCAAACAGGACTGCTGAGTGTCCCCAGCAACTAAAAGAATACATCAACCTAGCTCCTGATCGAACTCCTCTCCTACAAGACAACTACTGGGATTCCAATACTATATGCTACCCAAGTTTCCAAATCAGATATCAAGCCACAGGTTCCAATATCCCTAACTTCTATCAAGCAAGTTTCTGTTTCCAATTATCTTTTAACTTTTTTAAATGAGCTTTTGAAATGAAAACGAAGGAATTGCTTCCTTAATTTTGACTTCACTTTGGTAGATATATTGAATGAAAAATAAAAAGACATTGAAGGAACTATGAATTCCGACTCTTCATATTTCGTCTATCGCTACTTATGTCTAAATTTATTTTTTATGCTTATATTTTTATTTAAGATGTATTTAGAGATATTTATTACAAAATGAAGATAATTGAGCAATTCTAGAAAGTTTTGACAATCTTAATGTACCTTTCTCATTGGATCTTTAATTGTATTGATTCAAGATGCTATGGAAAAATTAAAAAGAGACAAACTTTCATGCTTTGAGTTTTGAACTATACTAGTTACATCAAAATCAAATTAGGCTTAAAGTGTATGAGAGTCTATATAACCACTTAGAAAGGTTCACAAAGAAATATAAAGATCTAGATTCATGTTTCCAAATAGTGTTTACTTCAAACTAGATGTGCTATTTATTTTAAAAGATCAAATACCCTTCGTTTTAGATAGTCTTTACTTTATTTTTTTTAAGTTTAGTACAGGCAGCCACCTCTCTTCCTATATAAGCTACCTCTCTTCCTGTATAATTCTCTTTGACTCTTTGTTACAAAGGTTTTCCTGTCTACCACACTTATACAAAAGTCGCATCTACTCCGTTACACATCTCACCGAAGTCTGCTTAATCAAGACTCGACCTTCCTATGTGATCGTTGACAAATAAAACCTTCTTCTCGAATGCCTTGTGATGCTTGAAATGTTTAACTCTCACACTTGAATAAGAATACTACAAAAATATTAAATAATCAGACAGGAAAGAATAAACACACAAGAGTAGGTGTGTTTAATGTCCGTCAGTAAATTTACCTACGGTTGTTTTTCCGACGTCTTTGTCCGTCAGAATATTCCGTCACCAATTTTTATTATTGATAAAATCCAAATGTTTTCTATCGGTAATTTTTATCGCTAAATGACATTTTTTGTAGTATGTATTAGAGTCTATATACCTGCTTAGAAAGGTCCACAAAGAAATATAAAGATCTAAAGTCATGTTTCCAAATAGTGTTTACTTTAAAATAGTTGTGCTATTTATTTTAAAAGGTCAAATACCCTTATTTTTAGTTAGTCTTTACTTTATTTTATTAGGTTTAGTAGAGGCAGCAACCTCTCTTCCCATATAAGCCACCTTCTTCCCATATAATTCTCTCTGACTCTTTGTTACAAAGGTTCTCCTATCTACCACACTTATACAAAAGTCTCACCTACTCCTTAACACATCTCACCTAAGTTTGCTTAATCAAGACTCAGCCTTCCTATGTGATCGTTGACAAATACAACCTTCTTCTCGAATGCCTTGTGACGATTGAAGTGTTTAACTCTCACAATGAATAAGAATACTATGAAAGTATTAAATAATCATATAGGAAACAATAAACACATAAGTGCTACGATAAAACTAACCTTTATTACTTCCCCGAAAGTATAAAAAGGAATGTTCTCCTCATTGTGTTCCCTTCCCCTCCATCTCTATTTAGGAGCAAAGCTCAAATAAACTGTTTATAGGCACCTCTAGCTTTACAATCCAGAATTTTAATTGAACTGAACTATCTAGATCTTCTATATTCTTATCAGATTACATCACACTAACTAATTGGATAACACCCCTATCTAAATAGGACTCCATTTGATAGGATTTAGCTACATCATAACTAACAAAATAAGAAATTATATTTGGTTAGTAAAGATACATCCATATCCATGAAGAACTTCACTATCTTCAAATAATCCTCCCATATGATCTTTATCTTTTATAGTTAATGTATATCTATTGTATTCTTATACATGACATCAAACAAGATCTCCCATTGGCACTTATCCATTGATGATGAGTAATCTAGCCCAAAGACATTCATAACTCATTAGTCAGGTTCTAATACTAACCCATATCAAGTCCATTATTCATGGTTCATCTATTTGAGCACATATTAAGTCCTTCGAGGTCTCACATATCTCCCTCATGCATTTGATCTAGCTAACTTTCAACCTGAGGTCCATCTTGAGCTCATCTTTTACTCTCACTTTTGAATCTTTTCATCTCATTGAAGATCTCCGCTAATATGCACCAATTTATGTTAACTCATCGATAATTCCTATTTTATTTGCCGACTTGCAAGTCTTTGCCTTGTTCCATCATCCCTAGTATCAAACATTGGGCAAGGCTCCCCAATAATTATACGATTATGTAATTAAAACTTAGGGTTCTAACAAACCACCCCTACCAAAGGAAATCGACGCCGTCGTCAAAATAATCTATGGGTACTCCTCCAAATATGGTTCACTCAAAGACTCTTTAGTCATTCACACATCTCCAACGTACCATTTTCCTTCTCTGTTTGGTTTTTCCTTGTTTTTGCTCGAATGTTGTTTCACAAGACTTATTTCTCCCAACATAGCATAATTGTTGAGATAAACTTCTTGCACCTCCTTCTCCTTAATCCTTCATGACCATGGAATTCATTTTCTCCTTACCCACCTTTTGTCTTAGGCATTCATATGTAAAATGTGTCCTTTTAAAAATGAAATAAATCCCGTTTTGTTTGTTTCTTAGACTTCCATTAAGAAGAATCACTTACTTTTTCTTTATTTTTCTCAAAGCTATTCTGTCTCCAACCTTTCTTTTTTCCTTTGTTTTTGTTTTGAATTGGTGGTGGCATTTGGAGATCCACCAAGGCATCCACAACCACTATAGCATGTGGGAGGTATTTCACATTATGTCTCTGAAGGTTCATTTGTGCCCAACTTTGCAAGCTATTTATGGAGTTGAATAACTTGTCTTTCTTAGAAATTTTTTAGATGTCCAACTTCAAATATGTGAATTTTGTCACATACTCTCACACTAAACAGTCTTGCTTTAACTTCTATGAAGCTTCCCATGTGAGCCATAAAGTGTTATTGGGGAGGAAATGTTTTGTTAGCTTCTTCATATTCTCCCAAGTTTTAATGAGAGGTTTACCCGCATTAATGGCATTATAAGTTCTCTTCCTCGACCATAACTTTACATCCTCCACCATATATATAGTTATGATCAACACCTTTATCACTGCAAAATATTGCTCCATATCATGTAAACATTTTTGAACTCCTTAGCACTCCATTTGCCATAAAAACATTGTGCCTCTTGTACCTTCAACAAAGAGCTTTTAGTATCCCCAACACCCTGTGCTGCAATGGGATGCCTTAGGATCGTGATCTCTAATCTTAAATCCTTTTATGCCTTCATCAGGTCTACTATTTTATGTTGCAACTATTGGATCTTTGCATTTAAAATATCAAACCGAGGTGAGTAGGAAGTAACCTCTTCCTCCTTTTGAGGAATTGGTCCTATAAGTGCCTCCACTCTATTGACACTCTCTATGAAATTGTTACCTCCTTCCATAATGATCTTTTAGTTCTAATATCAGTTGTTACAAGGGGTTTTTCTAGACACCGAACATATATCAAAGTCATGCCTACTCTTTCATATGACAATATCACTTACTTCCACTTAAGTAAAACTCATCCTTTTCATGTGATTGTTGACCAATAAAACATTATTCTCAAGTGCCTTACAACCTTTAAAGTGTTCAACTCTTAACTCAATAAAAAAAAACTACAAAAATATTAAATAATCACAGGCAACAATAAATACATAAGATCTATAATAAAAACCAACCTTTATTACTTCTCCGAAAATATACAAAGGAAAGTTCTCTTTTAATGTATTCTCTTCCGCTCTATCTTTGTTCAAAAGCAAGACTTAAATAAACTATTTATAGGCACTTTTAACTTTAGAGTTGAACTAACTATATCATTTATATCCTTAGTAGGATAAATCACACTAACATTGGTCAAGGCTTGTCAATGCCTTCACGATTTTGCAATTAGGACCTAAGGGTCTAATAACTCTTCTTCTCTCTATTCTCATTCATTAGTATGGCTAATCTTCTACACGTAGTTGAAGAAAACTGATACCTTGTCATATATTAAACTGTGAAAATTGATTTATTTTTTATAATTTAATTTATTAATGAGTATCAATAATTTTTGTATTTATATTTCATTATTATGTCACTTAATTATGAGGGTGTGTACTTGTTTATTATTACTTTTATATTACATATTAAATTTGTAATTGTTTAATCCTTTTAATCTATGAAGAAATTAATTTTAATAGATTATTGGTTACAGGATTGTTATATCTTAGAAAGAATAGTTAACCGAATTAAATACAAACATAACATTTAGCTTATGTTCTTCTTGTTAATTGATCTTTCTAATTTTTACAATTACTACTATATTGAATCTTCATGCACTTGATATAGGATGTATAGTAATTATAGTTAATTTGATTGTGTCTCTTTCTAAATGACTATAAAGGATAGATAGGAGTTAATATCATCGCCTAAGGTTAGAAATTACTTCATATTTTAGTTAGTTACAATTTCTCATTTAGTTATCTCTTAATGATAATTGATTTATAAAAGTTAACTTTTCAATTACATGATATAACATTTAAACATCTGGATGGTATCCGTACAAATTTTTTGTAACCCATCTTATTAAAAAAAACTTGTTTTATATGTTATATTTTTTCATTATTTATTATTACAGTATTCATATAAGTATAATATTATTTTTTTGAATAGTAAAGAGACAAGTATTTAAGATGCACATAAAAAAAATCGATATTTGGGATCATATCTTAAAATCATTTATTATTCCCTAATACATAAGGTAAAATCTTTTCCTCAAACTTCTACATTTCTCTTATGTATTTTCTTCTTATTATTTTATTATTTATAAGTTTGATTGGATCTTTTAAGGTTACTGGTTACTAATACCGATGCTCTAAAGTAAAACACTTAGGGGCCGTTTGGTTCTACTTTTGTTTTTCTGTTGTTGTTTTTGGTTTCTGTTTCCTGTTTTTAGTTTCGTTTTTTTTAAAACCTGTTTAGTTGAGATTTGCAATATAAAAACCGAAAACAAAAACTTGTTTGGTTGAGATTTCTAATAAAAAA
>JAOQMR010000213.1:25434095-25446397 GCA_027563865.1 Erythroxylum pelleterianum
TTCCAAACAATGGCCTAAGTCATTTGGGTCATTCCATTCCATTCCATTCCACCCCTTTACCAACATCCAAACATACCCTTAGGTAAAATCATAAATTCCTAAGCATTTTAATTAACCGTATATAGTAAATTATGGTAAGTTACTGAAACTAAAGGAATCCAATGTATCAAATCCCACATGAAATATATCATTATGCCTATTAATCATAGTTAAACAAAAATACTAAAATAAGTAAGATTTAATAAAATAATTAAATTTTATACTAAAAATAATAATATAATAAACTAATAAAAAGGACAAGCTACTAAAACATTAAATTTTTTAGGTTCTCTTTTGTGGAATTTCAATTATTACAGGAGATTGATTATTTAGCTTGAATGAAATAACAATTAACCTAAAGTATTTAGGTCCTTTATCAAGGAACATAAGTATATCTAACTAGGTAAATACCACATATTGATGTGTAATTCAACCTAATTAAGCTTATTAGGCATAGTTAATTTATATGATTATCACTAAATTTCATGATATCATTGTTTTCTAGTACTAAAGTGTTTATTCTCCTAGTACATATGTTATACTTAACCTATCAATCCTTTATACAATCTCTATAATTGAATTTGTGGTGATCAAACATGAATTCAAGAATAAGAATGAAGAGAACAAATTTGATGTAAACAAATTCTAAAACTAAAAGCTTAGTGATAAAAGAGGTGGTCACAATTCTCCCCAAATTCCCTCACAAAGACCCCTTATGAAAGTATTCATAGGCTAAAGTTACATAAAAGAGTTAGGTGATTAAATTTATATTTTTTCTTGTCCTGAGATTGTTTATTACGAGAACTAATGCCTATTATGATTCAAAGTTGGCATTGGTATTATTGTGGAAGTTTTTAAATGCATTCATCATGGGTATGGTGCTAATTATTCTTCTTTTTTTAGGTCTTCTACAAATTTGTATGCCTTTGAGTTAGTTTTCTAATCCCTCTAAAATCAAATTAATTGGAAAAAATAAAAAAGTTATGCTAAAATTTGTGATTGCTCTTTAAAATCATCACCTACAAAAAAAGAACCAGAAATAAGAGAATATCATATAACTCCAACAAAACTTGCCATAAAAGTGCTAAATCACAATTCCCCACTAATCATTAGGATTAAGTTGCCTTATTCCCTTTCTTCTACCTGTAAGATATAAGAGCCCGCTTCACTTAACTTACCTATAAATAAACCCTTAAACTTCTTCTTATTAGAAATGAGATCCTTTAACTATTAAATATTCTTCAACATTTATGAAAGAATAAATTGATCTTCCTTTCCATCCCTTTTAAACATGCTTATGTATGGAATTAGCGTCATTATGGGTCAAGATGTTTGTTACTTTAAACCATAATCAGTACCTATTGTGGAAGAGACTGGCTCCATTTTATTTCTATCTAAATCATCTTCATAATCAAAACTATGATCAACACTGGTTTAAGATGAGATCGATGATGATTTACTTATGTTTATCACTTTCTTACTCACTTCATCATGTTTGTCGGACCTTTTCTAATCCTTCTCTTTAATATCTTCATCATCAATGCTACTCCTAAGTGATATAAATAACACTTGACCTCTTAGGTTCATCTTTATATGACTAGAAGTTCTCCTTGATCTCTTTTACCTTATATCTTAGCTAGATGGGTAACAAAGCATCTCCAAATTGCGAATGGATGCATTATTTCACTAGAAAACCTCTTCAAATGTTACCAAAATACCCAATTTTTTAACTTTATGTTCACATAAGGCATAAATTGGTTAAATATCTCTTCCATGTTGTTATTATGTGAAAATGGTTGTTTTTCAAATTAAGGTTGTTATTATGGTCCTACAAGTCTGCCCTCTCTAGCTCCTCACTCCTCACTCTTCCCTAAAGATAATTGGATGCTTACTCCATCCTAGATGATACACATAAAAAAATTCATGTTATTCCCTATATAGGTAACCACATAGTTTGTATCTTCATGGTAATATAGGGAATTATATATATTCATACATCTATGAGAAGGATGCCTGTACATGCCAAAATGATAACATGCCTCCCTATAACCTATATAACTATTCATCAATAACTTAATCTAGATTGAAAGATCATCAATTTGCACTTCTATTAAAGATGAAAAATAGAAGAGGGCTATATTGTACACAAATAAAAGGAAAATAAAAATATTAAAATAAAAACTAGGATTAATAAAATAAAAGTTGAATAGTTTCCTAATAGTAGGGCTAAAAACTTCATTAACCAAAATTTCAAGAATATAACGTCAATTATAGCAAGTTATTAAAACTAAATTGATCCAAAGTATCAAATCTAACAATTAGCTATATTGCTATGCCTATTAATCATAGTTAAACAAAAAAATTAAAATAAATAAGATTTAGAAAAGTAATTAAATTCTTACAATAATAAAAACAAGAAATAAACTAATAAGAACGATTAAGATATTAAAACGTTAGGATTTTAGAGTTCAGTTGTATAAAATTTCAAGTGTCAAATAAAATTGATTATCTAAGTTAAAATAACAATTAATTTAAAGTATCTAATTCCTTTGCAAAGGCACATATGTATATCCAACTACGTAACTATCACTTATTGATCCATTTTTCAACCTAATCAAACTTGCTGAGCATGTTTACTCTATATGGTTATCACTAAGGTCTAGCATATAGGACCAAAGTGTTTATTCTCCTACTACTTGGTGACCAAACATAAATAAACTATTAAGAAAAAAGAGAATAAATTTGACTAAATAATAATCAATTCATGTATTAATAATCAAATCATCTATCATAAGCTACATCCCTAACCCTAACCAAAGTTTTACTACTAACCATAAAAAAAGATAAAGCAATCCTTAAAAAAAGAGAAAGAGAAGAAAGAATCGAAAGAGTTATCACAATCTCTTTCAAATCTTGGTGTAAATCCTTATTTGATGTAAAGAAATTTGAAAGCTAAAAGCTTAGTGATAGACTAGGTTCTCACAAGCCTCCAAATTCCTCCATAAAGACCCCTATGAAAGTATATGTAGGATAGGGTTACATGAAAGAGTTTAAAGGTGATCAAATTTGAAATTTAAAGAGTATTTGTCATAAGAATCAATGCTTATTAAGCTCCCCAAATTTTCAAATACTTTTTAGGCCTAATAATAGTTTAAGTGAATAAAATAAAATGCCCAATACCTTCCCTATTTTATAATTTGACTTCAAAACTCAATTATTTGGTTTAGGAAAACCTCATAACCCAATTCATATGTTAGATATAGTTAGTGTATTTGGCAAAAAATAAGGCAGAGTTATGACTCTATAGAAAAAATAGGATAGAAAATTGAATATATATATATATATATATCTTATATTATATTAAGGGCATCCATAAACATCAACGATAATTATGGTGAATTCACTATAGACTTATGGTGTACCTTTTTTTCAAGTCTTGGGTTTTTTCTTTTAAGGAGTTTTTAAAGTTAAAATAATAGTATTGCAAAAATAGAAAATCAATAATTAGGCTAATCTAGGATAAGTTATACAACAGAGAAATTAGTAACACAATAATACAAGAACATAATGGAAATTATAAAAGCTATAGTCCACACCTAAGAATCTTTTCGAGACTCATTATATCAGTAATGTTTTTGGCCATTGTTACTACTCGAATTTTATGGTTAAAGTTATCTGTATGAACTTTCTCCTTTCTAAAAAATGTTATGTTTCTTTCACTCCATATGTGATATAGTAGTAGTCCAAATGCAATTCTGAATAGCTTTTAATCTTCTTTGGTGACAAAGTGTATAATTGACGACTAACTAATTATTATTTGACTAGTTACAACAAGTTCAATGCACATTGAATAGATTTAAGATTATGTCCCCTAAAATTGATGAGTAGGTATAGTTAAGGAATATGTGGTTAAGGTCTTCATTTGCATTCTATCATAGCTCGCATTTTATGTTAACGATACAAATAAATCCTTGGTGCCTTATTTCCTCTTCACTGCTAGCAATAAGATAAATACACTAGATGGAATGAGTTTGAATTTCATACTAGGCTTGTCCAATGGTATTTTCTTTGGTTGCCTTATAGCATTTTTTACATAAGTAAATAGTGAAATGCAGTTTCTTATCCTATAACTAGTAGATTGTATTTAGTATAGAGGAGATAGGTGCATAGTTTGACATATGCACCTAATTTCTTTAGATCCTTTAGTGGTATGAGCCAACCGAGTTTATGTATTATCCTTGATTAGAACCACAACCTAAGTATTTAATGGAATGATTGTTTTGAGGGATTGGAATTCCCTTAATTTTTAAAATAGTCTTATATTAGGTTAATTGTCGAACTAAAAGAATGCCTCTATCGTCACTTATCATATGCTTGATGGAAGATTGCACCTCACTTTTAGCAAGGAATATATGTTTTAGGGGCCAGAAAGTATACGAGTTGATGTTCAAAGACCTTTTTTTTTACTCCTTTTTAAAAAATAGTAATGTGTTTACTTCACCCATTGGCTTTCCTTATCTGTATTGTATTTCCAAAGTCTCTTCAAAAGAAAAGCTTTAACCATAAGTCTAGTTAAGGGGATGCCAAGATCTCCATTCTCCTTAGGTAAACATACCTCAATCCATTTCACCTTAGTAATTTTTGCATTGATATCATAGCCAATCCATATAAAAGTTTTAATAAAATTTTCTATAGTTTTCACTACCCCTTAAGAATAGCTAAGTGGTCAAACTAGTACACACGTATATTGTAAATAACAAAATAACAAGTTAAAGTCTTCACCCATTTAATAATGTTTTATTACACCAATTATTTAAACTTTTGTAGAATAAATCAATGAATGGATAGCAGTTTGCATAAAGGAGCTTATTTGAAGTGATAGGAAACCCCAAATATTTGAAAGGTAATTTTTAAAGTTTAAGTACCTTAGAGCTAACTAATGGCTCTACCTTTGCACTCCTCCTAAGATTGAAGGGAAAATTAGAAATATACTTCAAAAGCTCTAGTATGTTGAATAAAAGAATAATGGAATCAAAAGTAGAGATATATAAAAATAAAAATTCATCAACAAATGATAGATTGAAAATGCCTAACATATTGTACGTATAGTTTTACTTATAATTTGGTTCTTTGAATATATTAAGCTCATTTAGCCTAGTGAAGATATCCATACTGATGGAAAATAAATAATGTGATAGGGGATCACTTTGGTTTTGTCCTTTACTAGCTTTACTAGTTGGTTTACCATTTACTATAACAGAGTAAGAAGTGGCAGTGTCGGACTTCCTAATCCAATTGATGAACTTGTCTGAAAAGTCACTGAACAATAAGTAAGAAAGTAAAAATTACAATTAAACAAATAAAAACCTTAGGCGAACTGTAATACCTTGAAACTTTCCTTTAATTGAATAAAAATTTTCATGTTTGGTGAATAGTATTTTTAGATGAATATATGAATTTTTTTGGGACCCAACCTCAAAATAATGAAAAATATCTGGAATAAGTATTAGAGTTTAATGATACTAAAACGGATCAAAAATTAGTCCTATAGGATAGATTTTGGGAGTTATGAAAGTTTATGACTAAAATGTCCTTTTTTTTTAAGTAATGGTTATTAATGATTTTAAACCTATCGATAAATGTTTTAAGCATCCAATTAATAAGAATTGACCCTAACTAAAGTATTTCATGGTCAATTTGAAAATAAGACAGTTATGGAATATTTTTGAGATTTAATTCAATTGGTTGGTCAATTAAATGCATTAAAGGGAAATTTGGTCTTTTGTACTAATTAAGGACAATTTGGTCTTTTTATGATATTAGTGGATTGATGAGTCATTATAGATGACCAATGAGATGATGACATGTGTTTGATGAGTCATTAGTGGTGATAAATAGGAAGGTGACATGTGTAATCTAGTAAATGAGTATAAAAAGCAAAACTTAAGACATTTTGCTTTATTCTTTCAACATATACATGAGAGTGAAACAAAAGAAGAAAAAGAAGAGAAGAAAGAGTGAAGTTTTCGGCCAAGAAGAGAAGAAGGAGGGTGTAGCTGATTTTTGATGGGTTGTGGAACATGAATTGAAGAGAGCTTAATCAAGGCTAAGTGTTCTTCAATTGTCCAAAAGATTTAAAGAAAGTGGTAAGTCCCTAACCTAAATTTCTAGTTTTGGGGCTTATTAGTGGGATAGATTTATGTAAGATAAATGATGATTTTTGACTTTCCATGGAGTAGATAACAAGTTTGGAAGCATTTAAGGGATGAATATGACAACAGAAAGAATTATGTTTAGTGAATGTTTGTATTTCGTTCTCAGATCACTTAAACCAGACATCTTATTTTAACTATAACTTGGCCTAAGGACCTCCAAATTGGGTTATTCCAATTGGATATGAAACTCAAGACATAGTACTAAAAATTACTATAAGAGACCTGACCTAGTTCTAGCTGAATCATATTGGAATTTGAGATTAAAGTGGTGATCTGTTGTGTTGGAGCAGCTTGTGATGTTTTGTGCATGTTTCTTGAATTAGAACTTCAAATGGTCTGATTCAAGACCTCGATTGCTTACTGAATGCAAATGAAGCTGATGGTTAAAGAGTGAACAAAAATATTTTAGGAACTGAATTTTGCTTCTTCGTCAACAATATTGAAGTAATATACTTTATAAGAAAAAAACTTAACAGAGCATTAATCAACAATTATGCTCAGACCATGCTACAATTGAAATTAAAGGCATGAATACACTTTAACCTACCAAAGTACCCTTTAAATTTTATAACTTTATGTTTTAGGTTGAAGGATTCAAAGAATTGGTGAGTGACATTATGGACACTCTAATTCAGGGATACAATACATTTCAACTAATAACCAGACTCAGGACCTCGAAGAATGAATTAAAGATACTGAAGAAAAAGAAAATCTTATAAATACAAGCATAAGTGGAGATAAATAAAAATTTGTTAGGAACATATTAAGGAGATCTCTAAAAAAATCCATTAGATATTAAACTGAACAAATTAGAACAATAAGGTCTACACAAGTATTCAAAAGCTTTACTAGAAGATAACTCCTATCTAAAGCAAAAAAGAAGAAGCAAGGATTTCCTAGCTGAGAGAGGGATATAAGTGTACTGGATTCTTCTTCAACTCCATTTTAGTACACAAAAATAACAATAAAATCAATACACTAAGGGATGACCAAGGCAATATTTAAGAGGACTAGAATGTGCTTAAATCCATGGCTTATAACTATTTCAAAACAATGCTAGGTACCAAAAGCCAATTGACTCTATAGTTGAAGTATTACATCAATTCATCAATCCTTATATTAATCTTCTTACTGTAACTATGTTGACTACAGAATTTATAGTTGAGGAAGTGATAAATGATTTTTTTAACTTAAAACTAGACAAAGCACTAGGGCCAAATGGGCTTAATGCAACTTTCTTCCAATAGACTTCGAACTTCATAGGTTGTGGAGTAACTAATTGTGTACAGAAATTTTCCAGGAATAGCAAAATGTCAAAAGAATTGAATAAATATTCTTATACTTGATCCTTAAGAAACAAGCCCGCAACACCTTGTAAGATTGTCATTCCATATCTTATTATAACATAACTTATAAAATCATTAGGAAAATTCTTACAGTTAGACTCAAAAAAACCTTAATCCCTCTAATTAATCCTTCTAAGGACCATTCATTAGTGGAAGAGATATTGAAGATAACCTTATCCTAGTATAGGAACTATTCAAGGATTACACCACCAATCTATTTATTAAGATTTGCTCTCTCAAAATAGACATATATAAAGCTTTTGATATGCTGGATTGGAAGTTTATACTAAATTCCATAAAAGTATTTGTATTTCCTAAGTAATTCATATCTTGGATTGAAGCTTATATAACAATAACGAATTTTAGTGTTTTGATTAATTAAGAACCAACTTATATATTTCATGAATCAAGAGGGATTAGAGAAGGAAACCCTTTATCTCTATACATCTTCACTCTTACAATGGAATTTCTCCTTAGAATTCTACATAAACACATCAATAATATGGGGAACTTTAACTTCCATTACAAAATCAAAGAGCTTGTCCTTTTCTCTTTAATGTTTGCAGTGATCTGCTTATATTTTGTGGTAATGACCCCAACTCTATCCCAACCTTCGTTAATTCTCTGCAAGTTTTCTATAAAATGTTATGATTAAACATCAACTGGGAAAAGAGCAATATCATAACTTCAGTTGGGATCCATGACGTTAATTCCTTAGTGCAAATCTCTTGAATGCAAAGGCAAGAATTACCTTTTACTTACCTTGGATCACTTATCTTCACAAGAAATCCAAGGACTGTAGAATGTCAACACTTGATAGAAGTAGTTAAGAAAAGAACAAATGTATGGCAAAACAAGGCTCTTTCCTTATATGGAAAGATCCAGTTGGTGAAATCAGTTCTCCTAAATCTCCAAACCTACTGGTGTTCCCACGTGATGTTGCCTAAAAAATTCATTAAATATGTAGAGAGAACCATAAGAAGGTTTTTACAAACTAGAAACGTAAAAAATTTCTGTAGAGATAAAGTTAAATGGAATGAAGTATGTACCACTAAATAAGAAGGTGGTTCCAGCATCACATCCCTCAAACTCAAAAATTAGTCACTAATTATAAAGAAAATTTGGATATTATGCAACGATAAGGAAGCCATATAGATTAAATGGATGAACTCACATTACTTCTCACAATGTTGCTCTATATATCCTCTCATCAGGAAAAAAAAGTTGGTAATAGGCTCAGCTATAGTATGACAATTGATGTGATGTGAGCCCTTTATACTAACAAGAAGAACTCAACCCACTTAAAGGAAGATTCCTACTATATACTAAAATGGTAGAGACAATTTTAGGAACTATTGGGTTTGTAATCATAGAGGTATGTCTCTAATTGAAAAAAACTTACCAAATTACAGACCTATCATAACAAAAGATGACACACTCATTTGGACACAGAGAAATCCTTGCGCATTTCCAACATATCCTATTTGGATTTGTTCAGGCCACATTCTCCTAAAGTTCATTGCCATAAGCTTATCCTCCAAGATCCTAGTACTTAAGGTAGCTATCACATTTGGCTAGTTATTAAAAACAAGCATTGGACTAAGGATAGATTAAAAGATCAAAATCCACTTTGTGTGCTGTACAAAATTTAAGTTGAAATAGTGCAACATCTATACTTTGATTGTGGTAAGATAAACTATCAATCATACCTCAATAACACTTTGATTGCATTCCAATTGAATTTCGAACAATTTCAAAATGAGATCCAGTTGAATGATATAAATTTTTGGAATTCTTTTCCCTTTTTTTCCCTTTGATCTTCTTTTCATTTTTACAAACCATAATATTATATACACCATTTCATATTTTATTCTTAAATATATATATTGCTTTTACAATTTTTAATTGACGTTAATAAATGTAAGTAACTACGTATAAATAATTAAAATCTACACCTACAAGTCTACAACATATTCACAATTTGACAACAAACATTCAATACATCACTTCTTTATGGTTTATGCTCAAACAAATTTTTTTCCTAAATGAGTAAATTCAATACCAAATATTAAAAATAAATTACTATTTCACAAATATTAACAATATATCAAATATCAATTAATGATTTAAAAATCTTTGAGTGTTGTGAAAGTCCCCTGTAATTAATTGTCAGTTGAGCTGCTGGAATGAATTTGCTTAATCAAATGCCATAGCTCATTTCTCTAAAATGCAAAGTTAGAGTCATAAATAAAAGAGATAGGTGTCTTGTAGTTTTCTATGATTAACACAAGTAACATTGATGAGTTGATCAAAAGTAATAATGACTACCCTCATATCAAAAGTATTAATAATTTTTCTATAGTGATTTAGGTATGATTAGACAAAAAGGCCCATCATTTTTTCTAAGAATTCTAATAACTTCAGATTCTCCAATCTCCATTCTACGCTTAGTCTCAATTAGTTCAAGAAGCTATAGACATATGGATAATTTCACATTTGATTATTAATTTTACACTTAGTTTTAAATGTTAATTATCAACTTTCAATTTTAAGTTTTAACAATCTTTACATAATACATAATTAATTAATTACATACTAACCTTATTTTAAAATTCCATTTTCAATTCCAATTCTAATTTTCATATAACAAATTCATAGCAAAATAACATAAATTACTTACTCAATACCCACGATATTCTTCAACTTCAATCCAACAATTTCAAATTATCAAGTTCAAAAATTTCATTCCAAAATTTCATTCCAAAACAATTCCAATTTTCAAACATTCAAAAATTCACACTTCAACTTCGGTATTCAAAATCCAAATCCATTCCTTCACAAACAAGTCCACCCACCCATAGCATTTTCATCAATGGAAAACCCCGATACCGACCGGTATTTTCGGCCAGTACCGAGGTTAGGATCCAGGTACCGTTATCCGGCCGGTACGAAACGGATCCCATAACGTTGCTTTTAGTGCAAATTAAGTATCATTTTGGAATTTTCAAATTTTATTAACATTTCATATACCACAACAATTGGACGGATGTAACCAGAATTTCAACTCTCATGCAAATAAACTAAATCTTCTTTATTCTTCTTTTCAAACTCTTCAAGACTTATTAGTACAACTTTCACTCTGAACAAATGACAAGCAAGTTAAAACTCATATTAAGCACTAATTTTTAAAAAAAAAAATAAAAATAAATGGTCACAAAAGCACCTAAATCTGTGTCACATTTCACACAACATCATTACTACATAAGATTATTATAGATAAATATGCATTTCTTAATATTTTAAATACCAAAAGTGTTTACAACTAATGTCGACATCCAAATATTAGACTAATTGGATTGTGATATAAAAACTTGAAACCTCACCTTGGTCCAAACACAGTACTCCAAGCTTAGAATATTGAAATAAAATAACAAGTAAATGCGCTTACTTAGATATCAGAAATATAATAGATAACAAATGACAATGATAAATGACCAAAAAAAAAAACCCTTCTAATGCAATATCGTCGATCAAAAGTAGAGGGTCACAGTCACAAACTTCAAAAACATAATTACTGTCAAATGGCCAGAAGAGAATTTTCACAGGAAGAAATTCGCCGAACCAAGGAATTTGCTTTTCTTTTATCTAATACGCCAAAATCCCTTTTCTGAACTGTTAATCCAGTAAATGTACGAGCCAGGAAGTACTGTCTCCCAACTAGTATGAAGGCAGGAGTTTTGGGTTCGAAACGAAGCTTTTCTTTGTCAGCTTATTATGCCCTCTCTTTACATGAGACATGGCAGACTTCCATTAAATGGACTCGGGAAAGAAATTTTGTGTAGATAAGAGAATCCAATATCACCCGAATCTATGATGGAATCAACAGGAGAATGATGCCAAAAATAAGCAAAAACTTTCTCATGACAGTAATCATTTATTGCAAATAATGCTATCAAACATCAGTTAACGCAAATAGTAAGCAGCAGAAAAGGCTACTTGATAAAATGCTGACAAAGTGAAACCCACATACAAATTCCCCGTGTTGACAACAAATCTAGTGGCTAGGGGAGTAAAGGGTTGTCCTATTAGCTTTTCAGAGGCAACAAGCCTTCTCTCTTTGCCATTTCATAGAGTGCAATGGCCATCAACACCTTAGCATCAGCAGTCATGCGCCACAGTTGTCCATAAGGAACCACACGAACCTTGATCAGCTCACCATGCTCCCGCAGACCAGACTCTTTACCTTGCAGTTGTGTGATTACCTCTTTATCCACACATCCTTTATAAAGAAACACGCTAATTTCCTCATCACATCCACCCTACCCATAGCCAAAAAGTACGAAACTAAGTTGTCCAATCGTAAATTTATCAAAATAGTTTACTACCGTTGACCATTTTTTCACACATTAACTCCAAAACATAATTTGACAATTGATTATTTCAATTAAAAGTATGCACTTAATAATAAATCGCAAGCATCACCTCCACATGTAATAAAGCCTGATAGAGAACAGATTACTTGATTGACAAAACAAAAGGCAGATAATTTAGCACATTCGACTCCAAATCATGTAGCTCTATACTGCAAGAACCTCTTCCTTTCCTCTTGAGATGCAACAGAGATTATGTTAGAGACGCATTCATAGGCAAGAATTACGAAAGGAAGAAGTCAACATATCTTACAAGGAAAGAGCAACAGAAA
>JAOQMR010000213.1:25481195-25496756 GCA_027563865.1 Erythroxylum pelleterianum
TATGCTCCAATCTATTCCTTTTCTTGGAATGGATAAATTCAAATGTGCTTCAGTTTCGTTCACACCCAGTTGCACTCGCACATTGACTTAAAATCTGAATCGCAAATCTTCTTAATTCTGGAACACTACATCCGAATTGATCCCACAAAGAAACTGCAAGTTATAAGATAACAAAAGTAGTGTTATAAACAAAATAAAGTGATAAATAATTTTCAACATATAAGAAATAGGAAATAAGTAATACCTAAAGAAAGTTTTCCTCTTTATCGAATAGCGATCGATATTCTAAAATTCCCAATAGGACAACTTATAAAGCTCCATTTGTGAGCTTAAAATATCTTGCATTGAGTCATGAGGAACCATTGTTGTAATTGTGAAAAGCATTCCTTTACTAACTTCAACTTGCTTTTCAACATCCAGTCTAAAATACACACGAGGATTTAAAAATGTCCCAGCTGCAAACAATGGAGAAGAAAGTTGTCTTCCCCTTTCCTCATTAATGATTGAGAGATATGGTAGGCATAAAGAAAGCCTATTTTTCAGATTAGCCTTAATTGATTCCGTCGCTCTCTCCATAGCATAAAAAATATAACCATTGTTGGCTTTTCTTCACTATTAGTCAACCGAAGCACCCTCACTAAAGGCTCACAAACTCGGATAACGAATTGACATTGCGACTAAAACTTCCTATCTTCTAGTATAATACTACAAACCTCTATTCCAGCATTAGACCTAGCATGCTGAGATGCAACCCACTTATCACTTGTAAACATTTGCCTTAACTCCTTCATCGAAATAAAAGACTGAAGTGATAAGAAATTTGTTGCAAATCTTATCACTGCAGGGCGACACAAATTCCTACCATTAGTAAATTCTCTTCTCATCAAATTTAAAACCCATGCACAATTATAAATACATTTTGTCACCTTTTTTGCCTTCTACATGGTCTCATCAATAACAAGAAAATACCTAGGATCTCCTATATTCTCCAGCATTAATTCAATGCAATGTGCAACACAAGGAGTTAAAAAAATGAATTATTGGTACTCTGTAACCTTTTCCCTACCGCTTTATAAGCGGAATCATTGTCAATAATAAACTGAACAATTTTTTCCACCCCTACTTCATTCACAACTTCATCAAATATCTCAAACAAAGTATCAACATTTCTAATCATGCCAGATGCATCAATAGATTTTAAAAACATATAGCCATTTGAAGAATAAACCAAAAAAATTATAATAGGTTCTTGTCTCCTATTTGTCCAACCATCACACATAATTGAACATCCATAAATAACCCAACTCACTCTTCTTTCATCCAAATAAGTTCTCATTTCAGAAATAGAACAACTCAAAATTTTACCTCTTAAGTCATCAATCGATGGCCCTTTGTATCTTGAACCATAAGAGGCTATTGCATCTATCATAGGTTAATAATAATATGATTGAGAAGCATTAAATGACGAACCTGTATCATACCACCATCTAGCTACGGCCATATCCACATTGTGAGCCGCATCTCTTGACTGCATTGCACTACGAATTGAAGGTTAGGCTCTAGGAGTTGTTCGTGATGCAAAGAAACCAGACACCTGCCTTCTTCTCTTCCTCACATCAGATTCTTCATGATCCTGAGGTTGAGATGGAACACTACCAGTACCAGTACCACTACCACTTCCACCTTCAACATTTCTATAATCACCACGGAAACCAGGAAATGAACTTCCACTACCAATTTCAAAATTCAATCTTTCCCTTCTATCTTTCTCAAATTGATGTTCATCAAGCAATGTTTTCATCTGCCACTTCACATCATGACTTACTTTTTTATATGCTTCCACATCTCCTTTAACCCCAGCTAAATTTCTTTTCAATCAGGTAATTCCTCCACCTTTCAAATGCTTGTTACAAAACAAGCAAATGGTATGATTCTTTTGACCGGGAGCCACACCAGCGTGAGCCCAAGCTGGATCACTGTATCTTCCTGAACTAGGTTGATCAGGAGTATTTGAACTTCCTTCCATTTATCTGTACACAAAAAATAAATAACGCATAATTTCAGTACACAATGACAATATGCATATCCATCTTATATAATATAACTCATTCTGTAATTATCACAAAGCTAACAATTCAAAACAATCAACATATATAATAAGTAACATAAAACATACTCCAACAATTTTCAATCCTAACAATCACAAAACATTCATTATTGTATTTCCATTCCTACCAAATAATGTCAATTTCCAATCCCAACAATCACAAAACATTCATTATTGTAAATCCATTCCTACCAAATAATGTTAATTTCCAATCCCAAAAATAAAAAAACATTCATTATTATAAATCCATTCCTACTAAATAATGTCAATTTTCAATTCCAACAATCACAAAACATTCATTATTGTATTTCCATTCCTACCAAATAATGTCAATTTTCAATCCCAACAATCACAAAACATTCATTATTGTAAATCCATTCCTACCAAATAATGTTAATTTCCAATCCCAACAATTACAAAAAAATTCATTATTGTATTTCTAATTCTACCAAATAATGTCAATTTCCAATCCCAACAATCACAAAACATTCATTATTGTAAATCCATTCCTATCAAATAATGTCAATTTCCAATCCCAATATTCACCAAACATTCATTATTGTATTTCCAATTCTACCAAATAATGTCAATTTCCAATCCCAACAATCACAAAACATCCATCATTGTATTTTCATTCCTACCAAATAATGTCAATTTCCAATCCTAAGAATCACAAAACATTCATTATTGTATTTCCAATTCTACCAAATAATGTCAATTTCTAATCCCAGCAATCACAAAACATTCATTATTGTAAATCCATTCCTACCAAATAATGTCAATTTCCAATCCTAACAATCACAAAACATTTATTATTGTATTTCCAATTCTACCAAATAATGTCAATTTCCAATCCCAATAATCACAAAACATTCATTATTGTATTTCCATTCATACCGAATAATGTCAATTTCCAATCCCAACAATCACAAAACATTCATTATTGCATTTCCATTCCTACCAATTAATGTCAATTTCCAATCCCAATAATCACAAAGCATCTAATCCCAACAATTACAAAACAATTATAATTCCAACAATTTCCAACAATCACAAAACAATCATGATTCCACTACCAATTCCAACTTCCAACAATCACAAAATAATCATGATTCTATTACCAATTCTAACAATCATAATTACAACAATGAGATTACATGCATAATTCCATTTCCATTTCAACAATTTTCAGTTCGAACAATGACAAAACATTCGTAAATCATAATTCCATTTCCACTTTTAACATTTCCAAACACTTTTCATTTTCAATCCCAACGATTATCAATAATTTCCAATTCCAACACAATATTTGAGAGTGTATAATTTTTCCTTTACAATATATCTAAAATGAAAAGACAACCTAAATCCTAAATGCTTTATCATTATAATTAATAATTAAAAAGTGAAACAAAAGGTGTTTAAATAATTTCCTTAAGTATGTTGTAAACTATGTATGTAATTGTAAATAGAATTGGCCCATTGGATGTAATCATGTAAATGATTAATTTACTACAATAAAAAATCAACAAAAATTTAATACTTTATTTTTGTGATTTGATTTTATATATTTTTATACAATAAATAGTTCAAGCATATATTTCTAAACTTTTATTAAAATTGTTAATTTTAGTTAATATGCATTATGTTTTATTTATTAATTATAACAATTGATTTTATATATTTTAGTTTTGCATATACCAATTGCATTTAACTTCTAAAGTTCTAACTTCTAACAAGATAATTATTTAAAATTATAACATAAAATTTTCAATTCATAACAATTGTCTAAAATCCAAATCCAATACTAAACACAACTTACAAAACAACATACTTTCATTTTCAATTTTCAGTTTCCACAATCAACAACAACTATACTATCAATTTCAAATTCCAATTTCCTAATCACAAATACAAAAATATAATTTCAACTTCAATTCTTCAACATTGCTGAATGGTCAACTTAATACTCTTTGGTAGAACACAATTTACTTCAACTCTTCATCAATCACAATATTCACAACACAAGTGACAAACCCGCAGCTGCTTCAACTTCAACTTCCTTCCATTCACAAATCCACCATCGGCATTCAACTTCAACCATCGGCAGTCAACAATAACAATGACAATATCATCATCCAACTTTCACAAATCCACTATCCAACACAATAAAAAGTTAAATCAAGTAGAAAAACAAGCAAATGGTAAGATAAATGACAAAAATGAGAAAACACAAAGTCACAAACCCACAAAAATCCTTCGGTAGTGTGACTGCTGGATCAGAGGGGGGGAGCTGCTGGTCATGGTGGGGTGTGCGGTGGACGCCGGACGGTGGACCTCAGCAGCCGGTGACATCTTCGGGCGGCGTGGACGAAGGTTGAAGACGGCGAGGCGAGCGCGACTCCACGACAGAGGAGAAGAGGAGGAGGAGGAGAAGGATGAGGCGGCAAAGGTGTCGGTGACAAGCGGCGAGACAGGCCAGAGGGAGCTACTGCGCGACAGGCGAGAGGGAGAGAAGACGAAGAGAGACGAGAGGGAGAGTCGGGGGGGTAGATTTAAGGTTTTTTTTTGGCAAAATGGTCAACTGGAGAATTTTTTTTACGGAATGGGCTGGAAAAATTCGGTATTGGCGGTACCGGTCGGTACCGACCGGAATTTATCACCGGTACCACATACACCTATACCGGTACTATTTTTCGGACGGTACTGTACGAAGTTCGAAACGTTGGTTGTAGGGCATAAAACAACATTAGATAGTGTCAGTCACCAGATCTATATAACATTCAATCTAAATCTTACTTCTGCATGAATTTTCCTATGGCATTTCAGAACACATATTACCCCTTCACTATTATTATGTTGTCATTATACATTCTTCAACAACTTGGCCGTTTCTCTCGTAGGGTGTTTGTTGATTGGAATTATTATTTTATTCCTGATTTATTTTTAGTAATAGGTAAATAAATTCATTCTCCCCCTATTTTTATCTATTTCAAGTGAATTGGGAATAAAAATAAGACAAGAATATCCTTAATAATTACCTATCTAATAATAATAATAACAAGAAGAAGAAGAAGAAGAAGGACAAGAACAACAACAACAACAACAACAACAACAACAACAACAACAACAACAATAACAATAACAACAACAAGAAAACTACTACTACTAATAATAATAATAATATTACTACTGCTGCTGCTACTACTACTACTACTACTACTAATAATAATAATAATAATAATAATAGTGTATTTAGTAGGGACTAATGAATATTGTTTTGTTAGTTATTGTCAATTTAAATTTATATTTTCAAATCAAACATTAACATTATATCATCATTAGCAATTTTTATGAATAAATCAAACTAAATAATAAATATTATATTATATTCTACGTATAGTCTTCCATGCTTTGCCCATACGTCTTGTTAGTCTTACA
This sequence comes from Erythroxylum pelleterianum, assembly GCA_027563865.1. Taxonomy (NCBI): domain Eukaryota; kingdom Viridiplantae; phylum Streptophyta; class Magnoliopsida; order Malpighiales; family Erythroxylaceae; genus Erythroxylum; species Erythroxylum pelleterianum. The sequence goes on from JAOQMR010000213.1 coordinate 25,486,741, forward strand.
TGCTTTGCCCTTAATTAACCAACCATTTGTTTGGCTCGTATAGAAGAGTAGACTAAAGTGTCTAAATTAACTTGATTGTTAATTTTGTACAAGAAACGATCCCTTTTACAGTTGCAAGGAGTTGACTGGCTAACTGGCACAAGAAACGGTCCCTTTTACGGTTGCAAGGAGTTGACTCGCTAACTGAACTGACCTTTCTTATATATTTTTACTCAATTCCAAGATCGACGTAGACAACCAATTGTTTTTCTTCTTACCTTGGAAAAACTTGGGGTTAATCAAGTTTACCATCTAGTAATCAAAAGTATCATATAAATTATAATTCAAGGCTTTTCAAAGATAAAATAAAAAACTTTAAACCATCTCTCAACTCAAAAAAGTGTCAATACAATCATTAATTAGAAAATTATAAATTTCAATTGCAAAAATATATGAAATTATAAATACAAGTTTTAGCAAAAAAAATTATTTTAGTGTTTAAAAATCAAATTAATAGAGTGAGGATATTTATTACTTTTCACATTGTTTAATATTTTTATAAAAAATCTTAAATTATTATCAATGGCCTTTTTTAAAAAAATTAGTTTAGGGGTTAATAAACTCTAATCTTAATTATGTAAAAGTCTTCTTTCCCCAATAACTAAAATTCTAATGCTTAATAACATTCAAAATTTATTCTGCAGCTCCGGTCATCATTAGTGACAGTATTAATCTTGGCCAATTCGGAGCAATGGATATGTAGTCTCTTTCTGTTAGTCTCTCCTAGGCCTGCTAGTTACTGGTTGGACTGTTTTAGCTAGGTTTTTCTCCTTGGTCCTTGTATGCCTAGTCTTTCTTAGGCTCTGTTTCTTGGGTTTCTTGTTGTTGCTGTAGATTGGATTTTGGGTTACTACTTCCTATGTTGTGGTGTCCCTTATTTTATTTTGGTTTGCCCTGAGGCCTCGCTGGTTGAGCCTTGTGTGGCATTGTCAATGAACCTTCTTGTATATATTTTTTGATTATTAATTTGATTTTTTCTGATTTACCAAAAAAAAAATATTCTTCCCCTCTTGTAAAGATAATCTAACTAGATGAAACCATTTTTCTTATATCATTTAACAAATGACTAGAAGTTCTTAAAATTTCCTTTAAAAAAGGAATGTGGACATAATCATTCTAGTTAAGCTTTGATGGCAGTTTGGATATGATCCTCAAACTAATTTTATAAGTGAGTTATATCGGGCTTGTCCGCTACTTTTTACAAATTGTCCTAATTTGGTCCGAATTTTGACCAGATTTGGCTTATGTCACCCATCAAGTTCGATCATACTTTGGGTGATTCAAAGTTTACATAAAATTCAAACTGTTTAACTCTCAATTCAACTCAATTTATTCATACCTAACCACACTTTTGACAGATGGTCATTATCATCAACCCCTCTTCATTGTTAAATTCAGAATCTTAATTCAAAACATTGATTAGGTATCAAAAGTTACAAAATAATTTGGTATTAACTAGATTTATATAATATGGTATTTATGTTAATGAAATCAAAACTCGAAAACTCCTAAAGTATAAATGGATAACAATCACACCAAAAATTAGAGAAGACAAATATGGAAATTTAAAAAGAAGGGAACTATAAATGAATTAAACTTACTAAGTAGCTTCAAAGATTAAAGTTTAAGAAACTGATATTTACAATTTCGAGTAACAGGAAAAATGGAGGACTGGAAGAGAAACATGAAAACAATAGTGACTAAGACTTTGAGAGAAGAAGGAGGGAATGAATTAGGGTTAATATATTGTGACGCCTAAGCTTGACTCTAATCTAAAACTTAAAAAATTTAAAATAAAAAGTTTGAACCTAACCTAAATTTAGTTAACTTGATTCAAGTTTGTTAATTTCAAACTAGGTAGATCAAGTCAAACAAAGCTTGATTCTTTTGCCAATCATAATTTATGAGTTTAACTTGGGAGGAATTAGAAGTAAGTAATCCTTTTGCAGTGCAACTATGCATATTAAGTTACACTTCTTATATTGATTTATAAAAATATTCAATGTTAATAGATGGTAAAACTAGCTTGAAAATACCACATAAATCATTAAAATATAATAGTAAAGTTTATAAAGTCTAATAAAGTTATTATGATATCATTTATTAGAATTCTCAACAATAACAATGACAACAACAACAACTGAATAAGAATTTTTGCTGAGACCTATGCTTTAGAGAAGTCCAGAAGTACGCATAGCTTTAAATCACAAGAGAAAAAAAATTCAAAATTCAAAATAAAATAACTATATAAGCAATTGCAACAAAAAAAGTATTAAAACTAATAAAAGCCACAAGAGTTCAAAGAAAATGTTTGAAAGGCCTATGTGGTCAGGTTTTCGAAGCCCTAAAATAATTCTGATTCTCTAAATTTATTATAGTAGTTGTGGAATCAAGTCAAATCCTAAGAGAACTAGACAGTAGTTTCTTAATTTCAAGTAATGAAATTAAAAGAGGGGGGTTTGATTAAGTTATTGATTAATTAAAATTAATAAGAAATCAAGTTAAATTAACTGAATATAAAAGTGAAAATGTCAATTACCAAACTCTGAATCAAGGGAAAGATCACATCTAATTGTAATATTGATCATTAGTTTAAAAAAATATTTTCACAATTCAAGCAGTTAGTCTGAAATATATTAGGATAGTTGTAATAAATCTAAAATTTTTCTAAATTAATTGGTTCAAACCCAACATCCAAACCAAAACTTATCATTCATTGACTGGGTGTGATGGCATTCCATATCAAATAAATGATAGCAATAAGCTTCGCGAACAAGATTAAACCTTACATTAAATAATCGAGGTAGCTGCAATTATCTAATTTAGTTTTCTTGTTTATTATAAGTTAAATATAGAAATTCATAAATAAACTATTTGCTACTTGTACCAATCCTTCATGACAATTACGGATCATTGAATTCCTGGATAGCGATAGAATAATAAATATTAAATTAAATTTTCATATTAATCAAATATTAATCATTCATGAAATATGGGAACTCAAAACAAAAAATACTTGAATTACAACGTCAATAAAAGTTTAGGAAACAAAACCTCATAAAGTTATAACTAGAATATTGAATCCCTTTGAATTAGAACGATTGAGTTTAGCCACATATGACTTTTGCTCTAATAACAAAAATAGAAAAAAGACTAAGAATTGTAAAAAGCGTAAAAAGAGAGAATCTCTTTCTATCGTGAGGAACGTCCTTTTATAGGTTTTCTGCTCTAATCCTAATCTAATTCTAACGTATAAAGATGTTTATCTAAAATAAATTCAAATTCAAACTCCTACATGATAGGAATAAGAAGAAATTTTCGAGTTAAACTCTAACTCTTCAAGTGATCAGCTTTATCCACTATAGTAATCTCTTCACTTTATCCAAGATTTGTCATTATCATCAATAAAGTCTCAATTTGATGCAATATCTACTTTTCATCTCCTAAAACAAAAAAAAATAATTTCCATATTTAAGCATCAAAATAAATCCAAAACAAAAGAGATAATATCAATTAATATGTTAAGATAAGATCTTATCACTATGACAAGAGAAGGGCTTCTTTATATAGGGTCATTCAATCCTAGTCGCTAAAGTTTTCTATCAAATACTAAGTCTTCAGTAAGTTCTAGTAGGTTTATATCATTCCTGATTACCTTTCCCTAATTCTTCTTGGGTATTTCTCTTCTTCTTTTACATTATCAAAGTATAATCTTCTCGCATCTTCTTATTAGGGCATCAGGATGTCTTCTTTTAATATTTCCAAACTACTTAAGCTTTGTCTCTCTTAATTGACTATCAATTTTAGTTACTACCAACTCATCTCTCGTCCTTATGTTTTCTTATAAGATTATACATCTAACAAAGCATCCTCATCTCCACCATCATCAATTTATAACTATACACCTATTTGATGAATCAGCACTCTAACCTATAAAACATGGTCAAAGTAATTGCTAAACGGTAGAATTTACCTTTTAGCTTGAGTAGTATCTTTTTTCACATAAATTTCCTAGGACACCCCTCCATTTAAACCACCTTGATTTGATATGATGTATTATGTCATCCTCTATCTCGCCATTGCTTTAGATGATGAATCGAAGATAATTAAAACAATATTTTTGTAGCATAACAATAATTAAAGCTTTAAGGACCCCAAATCTTCATGAGTAGGAACCTGGATTGCTCCCCTGACCATAGAAAAGGAAGCTATAGGGGAGAAGGAGTACTCAGGACTGGGTCTACAACTCTGGGAGTCTGGTCCAGTACCACCGCTCGAGAAGACGGGGAAATAGTGATGGTAGGAGCAACTTGATGTGTTGCAGTAGTCAAGGAGACACAGGAATGGCCAAAAACACCGCACTAGGAACACCGCTTGGGTGTCCACTCATACTACACTTGGACACGGATCAATTCACTGCTCATACCAGTAGCAATCTCATTCTCATAAGCAGGCTCAACTGTAGCTAAAAGCTCAACATAAAATTTGGCGAAAGAGAGACTAAGTCCTGTCAGAAGTATGATGATCACAACTAAGGGGTCACTTAATCCTACTGGCCAGGAGACCAAGACCTCATTCATTCCATAAAGGAAGTGGTAAATCAGGCATTCGTACCCAAATTGGCACTCTAGAAACTTGTAATTTATCAAAAACAAAATGAGGATGCCACTGCTGTAAAACCACATATTTCCCACCAAAAGACCACGGGTCTTGCTCGAGGATCAACTGTAAAGCCTCCTCTGATTGAAAATGAAATAGGAAAAACTTGGTGCCTGTGGAAGTAACATCCTCAAGACCAAGCATCTTCCAAGCCCTCATCGCAATGGATTACATGGCGAGGAAGGGCATACTATGCCCAGGAAAGAAACCCACTAAGCATCGGGTCTACTGATGGAGACTCTCAGTTATATAGTCATCTGGAATCACTACAGGCCCAGTCAAACAGTCATAAGGTATGTCCGAGAACCAAAATTCAGTATTGAAATTGATGATTCAGACTTTGTCAGCCCAAGAGAAGTCAGCAAGTTTTTTCACATGTTTTTTCTCCCTAGATTTCTCTACTTTCTCATTAACACGCACTACAAGGGCAGAATTGTAATTATGCAAAAGGGCAGACTTATATTTACCTTCTCCAAGGGCACAATAGTCATTCAGGCATGGCAGTTCCTTCCTTCTTGGCAGTGGAGCATTCGGACCAGGCGGTGGGAGGGACATCTCTGGTGCTACAGGGTGGGCTGGCGGAGGTGATGAAGCACACCTTATATTCGCTTCTCCCTACCATGATTCCTTCCCTATTCTTGTGATTGTCGGGTACGAAGATGATGGAGCACGTCGCCGCCCCTTATCTCCCTCAGCTACTTCGATGGATCCAATCACTCTTACATCGCTAAAGTCTTAGCTAGTAGGTTATGTAGAAATCTGTGGAGATTTCTGGGAGGACGTTGGCCTCGATGGTGGTAGAGAATTGGCAGCTAAAGGTTGAGTGGGTGAATGAGATCTGAAATTTTTTAGCATGGTTTGTGTGTTGTTTTAAGATCCAATGGCAAAACTAAGTGCAGGGTTTTGTAAATCAGGAGATTTCGAAGCTAGTGGTGTGCTTTAGATTGGAAGGGGAGCATCGGAGGTGTTTCTGACTATTGTAGCGGCGGTGGGCATGGCGGTAGCGGCGGTCTGGTGAGAAGCAATAATCTGCTGGTTGTTTGCAGTGGCTAGTGTTAAAGATTTCTTTTTTCTGAGACATGGTGGTAGAATTAAGTTGAGAGAAAAAAATCACTTCCGGAAATATAGATAAGCGTGATGCTCTCACTCTAGACATTTTACCATTACAGATTCATTTTCCTATTCTTTTGCATTTAAGTAAATATATTGTTGATTTGGTGTGCTTTGGACTGGAAAGGGAGTGTCAAAGGTGTTTCTGGCTACTGTAGCAGCAGTGGGCATAGTGGCGATGATCCGATGAGAAATAGTGGTTTGCTGGCAGTTTGCGGTGGCTGGTGTTAAAGATTTCTTTTTTTGGGACATGGTGGCAGAATTGAGTTAAAAGAAAATTTTCTTTTAAATCCTCATATAGGTAAGCGTGATGTTCTCACTATAGACATTTTACCATTACAGATTCATTTTCCTATTCTTTTGCATTTAAGTAATATGTTGTTGATTTGGATACAGTACAGATAATTTGAATGAAATCATTCTAGCGATGTGTCACTACTTGCAAACTAAGGTTGATGGACACAATGTTTACAATTGTATGATAACACGCATGTCAAGGCTAATTCTCTATCTATTCTATCTAATTTATGTGAAAGCATTTATATGTGCAAAATAGTTTGCATTGATAAAAGGATTTGGAGAAGAAAGAAGTTGGCAATTCAGTCGTACAATAACTACTGTGACAAGTTGCATTTTTTTCAATTCCATTTTGTCAAGCTTAGTTGTATTTATTATGCAATCAACATCATTTACCTAACTCTATTCTGTTTTAAAATTACAAATAATAAAAAAGCTAAAAGTGGGAGTTTGTTTATGATATCAAGTGATAGAGATGTCAGCATGGTTTGCTCTGATAAGTACGACAAAATAGTGAGACCAAGTTAGATGCATCATTGTTAGATTTATATTCTAGTTGTGGTGCTATGTCAATGAGCCTTTTCTTAGATGCCAACATGTCAGGTCTTAATGTCGTCACTCTATGTATTTTCGTGGTTCACTGATTAGTTTATAACTTGTAAAGATGGGCTATTGAAGTGAAACAAATTTGCCTATCAAAGTCTTAGTTTCATCTTGAGACTGAGGTAGCCTTTTCATCTATAAATTACTTATTTTGATTTCAACTTCTTATATGTTAATTTTTAGTGTAAATATCAATAAGCATCAGGTGAGGAATGAATTTGCAGAAGAGTTTTTATCATTTTTAAAAGAATGGGAAAAACTTTGCATGAGGTTTTCCCTAGTTAGCCGTAGAGAAAAGACGTTGGAGAGGAAGATAGTGATGAAAATGAACAAGATCAAAATGGTGAAGATGAGGATGATGGTGAGACTTTTAAAGTTGAAAAGATAATTCAAATTTGCATCAAGCAATTGTATTATAATAGAAAACAAATTGGGAATTAAGTTTTAGGCTTTGTGATTTTCATTTAATTCATTATTAAACAAATGAGTTGGAAAAAGAGAGACACGTGTCAGATCTGTGGTATATAAAAAAAATGACATGGCTAACTATATAGTGACGTTAATGAGAAACTTAATGTCGAGCTGTTTTTACAATAAATTGAAACTTAAGGTGTTTTAGCATCACTTTTTAAAATCTAGGCTAGTATTTGCGAAATTGAGTAAGGTTTGAGGTTTTCTATAAACTAACCCTTAATTATTTATATTGTTTAAAGTAATTTTTAAAGTGAAAATAATTATTTTATTTTATATTTTAAAAAATTACATTTATATTTTATTATTTTATATCATTTGGATCATACAAGTTAAAATTTTGGTTTAAACAATACTATTATGTTTCTTTAAAATTAATAGGTTGCATTAATACAATGTAATGAATTTCATATTACAATCTATATTATGCAGATTGAAGGATCTACCATAAGCCTACACCACTATTATTGATCTGTATTGAGCAAAAAATATCAAAACTGAAATAAGCCTAAACATATTGCACAGAGGACACTTGTCCTATACATTACTATCTTCTTATAAGGGGTCAATTGTCCAGGTTAATAGGCAAAACCTAAACAATCCTTCTAAAAATGTGTCTCCTCCCATCCTTATTCAATTTACTTGACGAAAGTACTTCAAAGGGACTGAAATGGCGATTAAAATGGTGGTTGTTTACTTCTAGTGTAGCAGCTAGATTTGTGTTTGAATCTTTAATCAAGGGATGCTCAACATTTTAGGATTCAATTATGCTCGACGGAAGCTGGGATTTCTCAACCATTAGGGCTTCTATAGGTAAGTAGCTCACTACTTGATTGTCTAATTTTTATTAATAAGTTTTCCTTGGAATTTTCTATGTTATGAAAACATCTAAGATCTCTCTCCCTCCTAATTTTGTATATGTATGTTACCTAGTGGATTAAGATAATCTTTCTTTCTTCTATTGTGATGTTGCTACCCTCCCAAAGCCAATTGATCATAATGTTTAAAATTGAGGATTTTCATCCTACTATTGAAACTTTCATGAGGTTTATCCCAGATCCACCATGAATAATTGCAGTAAAAAAAAGATGGGGGATTTATTCCCTCTCTATTCTACGGAGACTACAATTTTCTTGATCATTCAGAAAACTAAGTTAATCCTTAGTGATTAGGCCAACTTTTATTACTAACCAAAGTAGAAAGGACATCATGTGTCTTAGCTAGGCATAACTGTCCTCCCTACCTTCTTGAGGATTATAGGCTAGGATGATATTAGAGGATACTATCAGATAATTACTCCAATTACGTCCCTTAATCCAAGTCTCCACTTTGGTGTTTAATAGGCAATCAGATAGTAATTGGTCTCGGAGATTGGAATGTACCAAGAGTTCGTCCCTGCTCCAATAGTTTAAAAAACAAGGATGCCTTCCTACCATTCCTAATTTTGGATTTTATCAAAGCATCCGTTGATTTAAGAAGTTGTAATAGAAACTAAGAAATTCTTATTTCATGCTTATTCCCAGAGGTTACTGGTTTTGAGGAAGTGTACGTAGATCCATCTACACCAAAAGGTTTCTTTACCTTCAATTAGTCTCCAAATCCTTTTAGCAATGAGAACCTTATTTGTTAAGCTTGTTTTAGTAATTCGCAATCCATCCCCATCTTTAGGTTTACAGACTTCCTCCCATTTTACCTTGGCCATTTCCTTCCCTTCATTTATTCCTCCCCAAAGGAAAGCTCTCATGGTTCTTTAAAATGTCGTAACAACCCTTTTTATGAGCATTATGTGGGTTGTCCAATATATGTGAAGGAAATTTAGGACATCTTTTATCAACCAAAATCTTCTTGCATAAGCTAAGTCTTTGTTAGTCTAATGGTAAGTTTTTCTTGCCCATTTTTTACCAAAGAGAAGCACTCCGTGTACCTTAGTCTTTTTGTAAACACTGGAAACCCTAAATAAGTGAATTAAGGTTGTATAACTTAGAGCTTGATACCTTTGAAAGCCAGTTAGCTTCTCCTATTGCGCTCAATGAAAGAATCGGTTAGTTTTTTTATAGTTCACCTTAAGGCTCGAAAGATCTTTGAAAATCTTCAAGCTAGAGATGACGGTGTAAATGGACCTATCATTAGTTGTACAAAAAACTAAGAGATCATCAGAAAAAAAATATAAGCTAGTCCTATTTCCTTACATTTATTATTAAATTCAAAACCTGGACTTATAAAGATTTTGTGGATTAATAATCTTGAGAAAGCTTCCAAGCATAAGATAAAGAGGTATGGGGAAAGGGGATCCCCCTACCTCAACCTTTTATTACCTTTAAGAAGTTTAATAGGTTTCCTATTAACTACGATAGTGAAAGAAGAGTGGGTGATGCACGTTTTGATCCAGGTGCAAAATTGATTTGGAAACTCAAAAACCTAGAATAATTTCATGATGAAATCCCAGCTTATGATGTCAAATAGCTTATTGAAATATATTTTTAAGGCACAATTTTTAAGTACTATTTTCCTTACATAGTCTTTAAATGGTTCTTTCACCAATGATATATTGTCCCCTATAACTTGTCCCTCCAGAAAAGCCCCTTGTGAGTCTCTTATAAGAGAATGAAAGGCTCCTTTTAGTATATTGGCCAGTATCTTAGAAATAGCTTTATAGATGAAGTTACAACAAGATAATGGCCTATACTGAGTTAAGAAGCTCGGGTTTCGCTTCTTAGGAACTAAACAAAGATGTGTTTTGTTGAATTCCATTGGTGAAGAATGTAGAAAAATGGGCAGCATATAATTCTTGTTGTATTGAATTAATTTGCAAGACTACTACATCTCTATTTATACAA
>JAOQMR010000213.1:25500920-25510927 GCA_027563865.1 Erythroxylum pelleterianum
TTATCGAAGTGTGTTTATCGTTGCAGGTTTTGGGCTTTTGCAAATACAGCCGTTATGCTGCCCAATTTTCGTTAAAAAATTGGGTGGGGCTGGTTTGTAATGTAGTCATGTGTGAGTTTTATAGTAATGAAATAATAGGAATTGGATTACATTGTTGAGTTATGAGATATAAATTGAAGAACTAAGTTTTGATTGAGGATAAATTTCCAAGTGGGGAAATTATATGGTTTTGATTTGTATGAAATTGAATAAGAATGGTTAGAATGAAAAGAAAACAAAAAATTTAGACCCGATTCGGATGGTTGAGTCTTAAGGTTTCCAACGCGACGCTTTCTAAAGCTTTTTTCTGAAATATTCGTTCACGGATGTCGGACTCTTTGAAAATCGGTTCGTTGAGATTCTTTCCGATTTGTGTTTCGGACAATTTGTTTCAGTTAGATTCGAATTCGATTTGCTTTCGATTATGCTTCCATATCAGTGTGATTCTATGTCTTCGTGTGGTATCCACTTCGGATACTTTCGATTTAAGTTTGTTATCCGTTCTTTCGTTTCTGATACTTGGTATTGGATCTCGAATTTGCTTCCGTTTCGAGTGAATTCGATTCGATTTTGCTTTTGCTTCGATTCTTTCGCTTATGCTTCCGCTTTCCGTTCGTTCGCTTTGCTTCCGCTTTTAGGAATTCCGATTCGATTTGCATCGATTTGTGTTAAGAGGTTGGGTTCCGAAAACGGGACCCAACAGTTATGGTATCAGAGCAAGAGTGGAATGCTCTGGTTTAGTTTGGTTTTCGAGAGAGGTTGAACATCCGGTAACAGGTGCCAACAGTTGTGGTATCAGAGCAAGAGTGGAATGCTCTAGTTTAGTTTGGTTTTCGAGAGAGGTTGGACATCCGGTAACGGGTGCCAACATTGACAATAGTCGTACCTCTTCACAACCCTTCCAAATCTATCAAACTATGCTCTAAGGGACTGTTTTAGGCCATATAATGACTTCTTTAGCTTGAACACCTTATTTCTCCTATAGGTATCCTCAAATCCTGGAGGTAGGCTCATAAAGACTTCTTCTTCTAAGTCTCCATTAAGAAATGCATTTTTTACATCTAGTTGATGTAAAGTCCACTCAAAATTTACAGCCAAGGATAACAATACCTGAATTGTATTTACCTTTGCAACAGGAGAAAATGTCTCTTAGTAGTCAATACTATAGGTCTAAGTGAACCTCTTAGCAACTAATCTTGCTTTCAGCCTTTTCACACTACCATCAGCCTTTGACTTAACAATGAATAGCCATTTGCAACCTACCAGCTTCTTATCTATAAGGGAATTCACAAGTTCCCAAGTTTTATTCTTTTCAAGTGCACTTACCTCTTCCATAACAGCTGATCTCCAATTCAGATCTTGAAGTGCTTCCTGAATGTTTCTTAGCATAAATAGGTTAGTGATTTTAGAGATAAATGATTTATGTGTGTGTGATAGTTTCCTATAAGATAGGTACTTTAATATGGGATGATTGGTGCAAGCTCGTCTCCCCCTTCTAAATGCTATAGGTAGGTAATTATCAACAGAGAGATCAGTAGAAAAATCACTAGTATTTTGTGGGTCAGTAGGCATAGATTGATCATTACTAGGTACAATAAGAGGTAAAGTAGCTGAAGGGTTACCTGAATTATTCCCATGTTCATTCTCCGAGGGATTTGAGAGGCCATGCATTGTAGGTTGTTCTCTACTTCTCAATTGAGTCTTCCTCTTAGTATAAACACGAAGCTCAGTATTCCATTCCTTAGAAACGGACAATAGTATTTATCCACCTATGGTTGAACCGGGATTTCTTAGAATGGACAAATTAGAAGTAGTATCTTTAGCTTCATTATCAGGAATTGTATTATGACAGTGGGTAGGGGGTTAGGTGTGATGGCCTAAAAATTTTCTGCTTCATTACCTTGAAGGAAAAATTTTTTATTTTCCAAGAATGTGACATCCATGAAGACAACAATTTTTTGAGTTAAAGGATTGTAGCACTTATAACCTCGTTGAGCATACCCAATAAAGACAGATTTTTCAGCTCTTGGATCTAGTTTGGAGTTTCCCTTAGTTGAATTGTGAACATATACAGTACACATTAGTTGAATTGTGAACATATACAGTACACCCAAAGACCCGAAGAGGAAGAGTAGAGTAAAGTCTACTTTTAGGAAAGCATTGTTTAAACACATCTAAGGGTGTAGCATAATGCAAAACACGAGGCATTCAATTAATTAAGTATGATGCAGTCAAAATAGCCTCACCCCAAAGGTATTTTGGCACATTCATTGTAAACATAATGGACTGAGAGACTTTTAGTAAATGTTTATTTTTCCTCTCGACAATACCATTTTGTTGAGGAGTGTTAACTCACGTAGATTGCTGAACAATGCCTTTATACTTAAGAAATTTTCCAAGGACTTCATTAAAATACTCGGTACGATTGTCATAGTGAAGTATACCAATGTTTGTGTGAAATTGAGTTTCAATCATGGTATAGAAATTTTGAAAGATTTGAGCAACTTCAATTTTTTCACGTATCAAATAGACCCAACATAACTGAGTATGATCATCAATAAAAATTATAAACCATTTTTTTCCTGGTAAGGGTTTTACCACGGGATGGACCCCAAACATCACTATGAATTAAGTAAAATGGTTTGGATGGTTGTTATGGTTTTGTAGGGTAGGAAATCTTATAACTTTTGGATACAATGCAATGCTCACAATGAAGTTTTGAACAATCCACAAATTTAAACAAATGAGGTAATAGTCTTTTAAGGTAAGAGAAATTAGGATGTCCTAATCTATTATTAGCCAGCCTCTAAATCTTACCTTGATGCTCAGGCGTGGGTCTCTAGCTATATGAAACATACACTTCATCTTTAACAAATTTCCCCTCTTCACCAAGTCTTAAGATTAGAATAGCTTCAAAACGCTCTTGATCCATTCCCACACTAATTCAAATGCGAGCAAAACCATTTTTCTCCTTTTTTCTATTGTTTTATCCATACATAAGGGCCTTCTTAGATAACTTATCAATGAACTTAGCCCCTTATTAGCCCAATACTCTAAGGGAACATAATGTATATTCACCCATGGTGGTATATTTTCATACTTGACCTTGTTTAACATGATATCAAGCCTCCATACTTAAAGAAAAAAATGGCAGGTTGAATATATGTCATAGATTGACTTCACTATATTCCTTGCTTTGATTAGCACTTTGGAATTTGAACAAGATATGATTTTCCTCTAAGATTAGAACTTCCTGCAGCCCTCTACCTTTTTATATTGTGTGTGCCCATTTGTTGATTGCTTGGAAAGGAGGACTACAGTCTAGAAATGACCAACAATTGTAGTATTCTAAGGCTTTGCCCCTTTTTTTAGAACTTCAATCTCAAGTGCTACAATCTTACTCGTTCCTATGTTACAGGAAAGGCAATATTGCAAGTAATTTTCCAAAGAATCCCCTACCACTTTTCTCGAATTCATCTATGCTGGACATGAGGTACCTATCACCTGACCTTAGTGCTTCTTTGCTTAACTTAGTGGAGGAAGATGGATAAGATGAAGGAAGGGGTGAAAATTTCAAAGCCAAATTGAGGTCTATAAATGGCATCGCACTAGAGCCTAACATTATCTCAAAGCGGAAAAGGCTAACCAAAAAGGAGGATAAGCTTGAAAAGGAGGAACAAAAGTGAGAAAAAGAAAAGGCGGGAGCCTAAAGTTATAAGACAAGGACTAAAATGCCCTTAAGAAGGTGGGGGACTAGAATGAAAAAAGGAAAGAAAGAGGGATAAAGGAGTAGAGAGATGAGAGGAGGAAAGCCTAAGAAGCCTTTGAAACAAAGAAAATTTATCAAGGCATATCGAAGAGAATGAAGAGAGCATGGTTAGACACATTATTATGTTGTAGGCTTCTTCTCAAAAGAAAAAAGAATATTGTAGGCTTATTTGCAAAATGAAAAAAAATATAAAGAATATACTATTTGAACCTTTCATCAAAATTAGATGTGCTACTTAGGTTTTCTTCCTCAAAATTTATTTGGTAAGCCCTTTTTAACAGAAATACCCATCTCGATTTATTGTTTTAAGTTAATCGTGTACTTTACCTAAGTCACACGTCTTGTTAAATTAAAGATTGGGTTCAAATTGACACTATTAGATAAATTAAAGATTTATTTGGTAAAAAAAAATATCAACGAAATAATTGGGATTGTTTTCCTCGTACGTGAGAGTAATGGTGGTGAATTACACTCTTGCTAATTGAATATGCACCTTTGATTACGATATCAGACGTTGAAGAGATGATTGATACGTATTTCATAGATGTATGCAACTTACAGACAGGACTGAGCTAGAGCATCCAATAATTCCTCCAAATGCTTCCAAGTAAATATAAACGTTGGTGGGAGGTCTGATTCGCGATATTTACACAAACAAAACTACAGCAGACTAATCCTTTTCATCTTGTAACTTAACAGACTAGAAGATTTCATATTATCAGAAACCTAAGGCAGTACAGGTATATGTTTCCCGCGAAGTGGACATAACAGGCTGTTCATATTGTAAATTAATTTGTATTGTAGACCCACCGGCCAATATAAATATACAGAGAAACAGAGGCATCAAGAAAAATGAGAGGCAATGAAAGAAATAAGAAAGCTGGCCGTACCTACGTTAGATTTTTGTCAATGTCCTTCAATTACACCATCATGGATGAAGTTGAACAAAATTAAACCTCACCCATCTGAGAAAATGCTATATTGTGCTTCTGTGAGCACACTGGTTTAGATTATACTGATCAAAATGAGACCTGTCACGCTAGGCCAACAATGGTTCTCCTTGTGATACTCTTAGCTTCCTTTTAGAATATAGAGTGAAGACAACTGTGGTGGCCACACTAGCACAGAAACCAATAACATTAAAGATAATTTGTGAAGCTGAAAGAGCATGGTGGTCATCTGAAGCATCTGCCAAGGCCTGTATGAGTATCCCGCTGCAACAAATGGAAAAAATATACAACCTCAGTAACACATCAAAAGGATTATACTAATAAATAGAACCAGTTTCTGCATTTTCTGCAAAGAAAGGACAAAACAACTAAAGCCACTTTTAGATAAAAATAAGGAACAGAGAATACATGAATAGAACAGAGACATTAATCGAAGAACTGAGAGACATTAATCGAAGAACTGTCTGCCTCTGAAGGAATATCAACCAAAGAGACAATTCTTGAAAGCTAATGACTTTTATGCTACCTTTGCTCAATAAACCATCCTCTGGCTGTTGAAAGCCCAATTGGTACTCTAATAGGGACAACTGCTAACGAAAGTAGCTTAAGTTCATGTAACAGGTGAGGCTAGAGGTTAGAACAACGAACAGATGCCAACAAAATAACTTGTATTTGGAACAAATTACATCGTCTCCAAGTGCTCAAAGAACAATTTCTCTGTTAAGTGTAAAATGTAGGCACACAAATTCATTAAAAGAACATAAAATGAGAAAATGTGTTAATACAATTCAGAAACGGATGTATGTTGATTTACTTTGGGTCTTATATAGCTTTACCATATCTTCATTACTGACTACAATATTTAAGTGGGGAATCTGACCAACAGTTTCTAAAGGCAACGACACAAATTCTCATCAAATCCAGTTGTGCCTTTACAGCCAATACCTAGAGGTCTTAACTCTTAAATAAATTGTAAGAGTCCACATATATGATTGCCAGTTTTTATCTTTGTGTTTGTCATATTCAAGATATTCCCGATAAACCAATTGTAAACATCTTCCAAAGCTTATGAATTCATCAATAACTTGACGAATAATCACTAGCAAAATCTTCCAAGCCCCAGACCCAGATGTAAACCTAGATCTAACACATGAATAACTTTAAAACGATTGGAAGACTGCAACTAAACAATTACAAATTAGAATTAGAATTTTGAATTTCCTAACATTGCAAATGATGGTAGCTTTAATGCTTACTGCAAGGCATGTACTTCTATTAAAACAGCACAAACTGTCAGTAAAAATAATCACTAGGAAAGATCTAGCGCCGTCTTCATCACACAGCTTTTCCTCTTTATCCCATTTTCTCACATCATTTATCACCTAAATAGCTGGTGGTGTTTGATTTCCATTCTCTCATAATTTTCTGGATGTAAGTCTTCTAACTGAAATTTCAGTTTGCTCTTTCATTTGTGTGATAGGTTTGGACCAGACAGATCCACACACATTAAGGTGAAAAAAATAAGAAATATCTGAGAGGGAAGGGATACAGAAATAGCTCTTACGTATATATTGCAAGAAAAACCTCTGGCACCATTCCAACCAATGACCCCAAGATATAAGGACCATACTTCACATTTGTTGCCACAGCACAGTAATTGTACAAAATATATGGAAACGGAGAAATCCTTATCAAAGTAACACTTTGAAACTGGTGAAACCAGTTTCCTTCGCCAGCTGCTCTCAATATAGCAGCTTTCTTTGGATATTTTTCCAACCAACCCTGCATCAAAAATGTTTGATGACATCTGTCAAGAATAGTGAAGAAGAAAAGAGAGTACCAAAACTTGATATCTTCACATAGGCATACTTGAACTTTTTGAAGGAACAGAGAACCAATGAAAAAAGGAAGTGATACTCCCACAGCTGCTGCTGACATAATTAATAGAAAACCAAAGCCGTAACCGAATGTCATTCCAACAACCCACATAGAAGGTGTAGAAGGCAAAAGCAGAGCAGGGAATAATGCCACAGATGTAAAGAGTAGAATGGCCAGCACTGGAGTACTAAATGTTGCTGTCTCCCAATTTATGATAGGAATAATCTCCTGAAAATGTAAGTCAGAAACAGAACATTCTTAAATAGGCATGCACTTATCAATAGCATATCTGCTGGTCCAGAGTACAGCAACAAATTATAATGGTTAGTTTTGGTAATGATTACCATTAGGATGAGGATATGCAGACATGATTGCAACCTAGTTTAATTACATGCATAAAATTCCATGTGCTACAATGGAATAATTAATGATATTAGGAAAACAAGGCACACAAAGAAGAAGACAAAAAAGAAGTATTGCACAAAGCAGAAGAGCCCTATAAAAATCTAAAGACAGATGAAAACTGAGCAACTTACTAGGGAACAGCATAACATCATAAAAGCATTCAACATACATCCTCACTAAAACTTTCATCAATTAACTAGCAATCCCATTCTTCACCATTAACCAAAAAGATTAATAATAAAGACTAAACTTATCACTCTTGAAAGCATTGCTGCATTATAAACTGGTGATTTACAACAGGAATATATCACCTCAATGTTCTGCAAAGATCACAAGAAAGGAAGATTTTAAAGGCCAATCCATGGTGAGGCTCATCATATATCATAAAACAAGAAGGCGGAGCAGCCATGCTTCTATTAACGCTATCATATCCGAAAACTCGAATTAGAATACATAAGAATGAACTCCAATAATGTCACCGTGCATAAGCTAAGAAAGTTACATGAGAAGTCTCTAATCTCTTTTCCACTTTACAGATTAGCAGGGGATTCAGTTGCTCAAACCAAGCCCCGTTCAAGAATTAAGGAATGACATAATGCAGGTAGAAGCACCATTCACAAGAAGAGTACCATTGCATACGAGACAACTCCAAGCATCAAATCAACAACGCCAGAAAAACTCTCGTCAGTTTACATTCACGCTCATTGTAAAGCTAGTCCTAAATTTTAATTATTGGAACAAATAAAAAGAATAGCCCGATCCAATCCAATGGAATCATAAAAGAACCAGCAAAAAGAAAAGGAAAAAAAGACAACGAACACTGGAAAAATAACAAGAAAAAGGGGAGAAAGACTAATTGAGCATAAGTACCCCCCAGTAACATGCAATCCAAGCATTACAAGAATCAAAAGTAAAGTGTCCAAAGAAAAAATATGACAAAAGCCACTAAACCTTAGTAATTTATAAGCAAATAAAAACTAAATATGAAAGCTTTTTAAACCCATTTAAGAAAATCCCCAACATCAAGCTTCCAAGCATCCAACAAGAATCTTGATAAAAAAGTACACTAAACCCAAATTGCAGATGGCCATAGTTGTAACTACAAGTACATCACATGATAAGAAAAACCAACCTTATCCATGAAATAAGGGGCAACCCACTTGAGAAAAACTGCGGCCAAGAGCCCTAAACAAGTGACCAACAAAGCCAATTTGAACCAATACCAAACCACACACCCTCTCCATCTCCAACAAAAGATACTAGACCCTTCCCTAACCGCCTCATCCACTTTATGATTCCTCAATTTCACATAATTTCCTTTTCCATCATCTTCCTTATCTCTCATCGTCAACGCCTGAACCTGGTCATAATCCTCCTGATAAGTCATTGATCAGCACACACCACAGAACCAATAAAGTTTCCAACTTTCTGCTTTGTTCCTCAGAAAGCTGGGAATTTAGATAATCCCAATTCGCTAGAAAGAAATGGGTACTGGAATATGAAGAGGAAATACCATCTATGAAGTCATTGGTAAGCAAACAAATTTCGGTTCCTAAGCCAAGTTCTGTAGCCTTCCTCAAACATAAAAAGCTATGAATTTGTTTCTATGCTGCCAATTTCCGCTTTTCTCTTTTTCTGGGATGTTGTAATTTACGATTCAGCCAAACGCATGTGCTACCATTTCGCGACGTCTCCGTTAATTAGCGTCGCATGGTGGGAGAGGATGCGCCGTGACTTAAACTTACGGAAAGCAATAAAGCAACGGAAGGGATCGATTTGGGTGGGATTTTCGTATAACGTTAGGCCCGAATCCGATAGCCAGCATATTTGTATGTTTTGTTTCGAAGATTCGGCCTGGTGAGACCTGTAGTTAGGGTCCAATTATAAACACAATTAATTATTACAATCTTACGTTTCACATGTATTTTTTTTTTTTTGATAAAAGGGTCAAATTAGATTCTAATATTTTTACCAAATTTAAATTTAAATTTAAAATTGTAACATGTTCAAAAACAGTTTTTTGACCCTTTATGTTTCTACCTACCCTTCATTGGCACTAATGCCTACCTCACCAATGACATCCCTCTTAGCATTTGGGTCAACTTTACTCATACCGTCACTAACCTCTTCTTATTTCATGTCCTCGTCAAGTTTCACACAAATTTTATTGACTCCCAGTTCTCGTACTTTTGACAAAGGACAACTGATCATGGACACAAAATCCATTGCCATTCGATACCTCAAATCTAACTTTGTTCTTAATGTATCCCCCCAGTACATTCCTAGATTTATTGTCATGTTCTTTTAAAACAATCGAATTGTGAAACGTAAGATTGCAATAGTTATGTTCTTAACTGGCCCTTAACGTTTTCACCAGAATTTAGTTTAAACTCAAACATTTTGATACATTCAAAAGAAACTTTAACGTTTATATTTTGATACATTCAAAAGAAACTTTAACATTTTATAATCGTTAAAGTTCTTTATGAGTAGTATGTCTTTACATACTCCTACTGAAGAGTACAATTACACTCCCATTCTACCATTGGTTGTCTTCTAAATCCTTAACCAACACTTAAACCAATTTAATCTCACTTAATTCTAATTATCATAGAACAATTAAAACAAATTCTTTTTAGAAATGTCCCTCATTGTCTTAATTTTCTAATGACACCAAAATTATTCAATTTGGCTTAAAAATTCTAAAATTATAACTCAAACATGTCCAAGTCATCCTGATATTGAAACAACATTTCATACTCAATATTCCATTCAAAAATTGAAACTCTTAGAAACTAAATTAGAACTTGAGTCTAACAGAAATTTGTAGCTCTATTTCTCTAGTTTAATTTAGCCTCAAGAATCAACTTAATCGGATATCTACAGCTCCCGAATTTTGAAAAATACCAAACTATGTTTCAGAAAATTTTCCAACTTAAACACTTTAACCAATCCTTTGGCTTTTG
>JAOQMR010000213.1:25511027-25534007 GCA_027563865.1 Erythroxylum pelleterianum
ATGCACCTAAAATAAGCTAGGATTATTAGTAATAATACTCATTTCATTATAGTTTGATTGGTGATTGTTTAAAATATAACAATTCTTACAAAGCATCCACTGGCAATTGTGAAGTTTATTTTCTTTGGTTTTAGTTTCCAAAAGAACTATTATGTAAGGTTTTCTTGACTACAGGTAATAATATATTTTCTTCCTTTTAGGAAAATTGTTCTCATAATATTATGAGGCAACATTACGGGAATAAATTGAGGAAATGGTTCTCTTTCTTCTTTAATGTCCTTCCTAGTCTTCTTTTTATACTAACCACCTTTTCATCACCTTTTTTGGATCTACTTGAAGGGTTATCCTTAACCATCTCCTCTTTTCATCTTACTTTTGATACACCATACTGAGTTGTCTCCATGGCCTATTTCAAGGGGTGTCCTTTGACAAGTCTTAGTCCCCTTATCAGTCAAATATAGACCATGTGTGTTCAATACCCAATTAAAATTTAAAGTTATGTTAATAACTATGATTTCTTTTATTTGTAGATCCAGTTTCATACCTCCTAAGCCATATTTATTTTATGGAGCTCTTAAATTATCCTAGTGTGTTTTTGATGAATTATTTAATTTCTATCCCTCTTTTAACAGTGATTGCTTTTCTTTCCCCATGTTCATATAGTTATTGGTAGTCTTCAATTTCACCAATTCAGAGCTTTCTACAATTGAATGAAAGATTAATAAACATACCAATTTTTTGGATCTATATGATGGTTATTAATGTAATTGAATTGCATCATTGATTATATGATGATCATCATTGCATGGTAATTAATGGAGCACAATTTTGGATTATGTAACTTATCAATTGGGGTTGTGAAGATTTATTTAGATTAATGTAATGAGGAAATTAAGAACAAACAACATGTATTGGGGGAGATAAACATAGCAGACTAACTTTGTACAATAACTTTGTATTAAATTGATAAGCTCTTATTAATTTAAGTGTTAATTGAAGTTGCGATGTAATTCGTGAAGTTTTATTTGTTCAAAAAATAGCCTTGTATTAATGTCCCTATTAATGGATTGATTTGAGAATAGACAAGTAGTTTGGAGACCCAATTTGAGTTGTGGTGTTTGGTCAATATAGAAGTGTATTTTTACATGCAGGGTGACCCTTATTTCAAAAGGGGAATGTCCATTTTGTAGGAAAATTCTGTAGAATTTTCCATAGGATCCTCGTAAAATGTGACATTCATTTTTTAAGTTAAACAAAAGCTCCTTAGTATTAACTTATGATCATATTATGGAGGAGACTTATAACTATGCAAGTTATTGAGGATAACACATGATGGTTGAATTATTTGAGTATAATTAATGACCTTTATTGATTATAATATTCCATGGCAATTGTTTTAATATTTTGTTCTTGGTTATAGGAACTCATTTGTTGTCAGTATTTAAACTTTGAAGGAAATTGAAGAGAACCTTTCGAAGGTATTCAAATGACATTCATTTACGAATATGGAGAGACAATGTCAACAATGAATTGAACCACATTTAACCGACATTTTTTCAGTTCTAGCTCCGGCATCAGCATCTTCGTTGACGTACTTCAGGAAGATCCTTCTGCGCTTCGATTGAGGTAAGTGATTATGTTTTATACTACTTTTTTTTGCTCCTGTTTTATTTGTTGGATGTATTAACTTCCCATGTGAACTTCCTGCATTTTTAATTGATATACAGTGGATGATGTGAAACTTGTTTGTCGTATGAACTTCGGTTATGTATGAATTTATATATGACGAGATTGACTTTTGTTATTGTTCCAATGACCTTAATTATGTGAATCCGTTATTTCATTGATGCTCTCTTAAATGATGAGGTTTTGTTTACTTTTTATGTGAACATTTTTTTCAAGGCATGTTTTTTTAAAGATTGTATATGTTAAACTATTTTATTAAAATAAGTATTCATAAAAATATGAATACTTATTTGATTAGGTAATAGTACATATTTATAATCCATTAAATTCCAATCTTTTAACAATATTTGTCTTATGACATATATGGTTACAAACATATATGTCATATATTCAGTTTAAATATATTTTTCATGTGAACCCATAAACCTTAACCCAAAACCCATTACGGAGCTCCCGTAATAGAGTATAAGTGAAAAATACTAGGAACCTAGGAGTCAGAACGAGAACTTCTGATGTTGATTCACAGGTCTTATCTTACATGATTTGTTATATGTGGCTAACAGGAATAATACTAACAATGGATTCACTAGCTTAAATTAACAATTTTCCATATATGAGTTTCCGGGATAGATCTTGGATGTATAGACGATTAACTCCTGATGGTTTCATTAATCCTAAATTTGTTGAGGGAGTTAAAGATTTTATTCATTATGCATGTTCTCAACCTGTATACATGGATGGGCCAAAGATCAGATGCCTATGTAGAAAGTGCAAACACAAATGTTTCCTTACTAATGATGAAGCTAAATTGCATTTGCTGAGAAAAGGGTTTGTATCCAATTATTTGGAGTGGACACGACATGGGGAACTGTTAATTTCTAGCACCTCAAGGGGGAAAAAAAGCACAATTGTCTGTCAACTTAAATGAGAATGAAGGGGAGGTTGAATTTAGAAGAAATTATATTGATGGAACTGAAAACTCATACATGCAAATGGTTTATGATGGGGCCGGTTATACCTTTGAGGCAAATAGGAAAAATGTTGAAGAAGAACGTAACCTACAAGCAAAACATTTTTTTGACTTACCACAGTCTACTGACCGAGAATTGTGATCAAATTGTGAGACAATGACCCAATTGTCTTCAATTGCTCAGATATTGAATATAAAGAGTGAAGGACATATACCAAAATTGCAACGTTGACATTTCAGGATTGAGAGAGGACACTAGTGACAGAGAGACTCTACAAGAAGCATAGTTTTTGTACTTTTCGATAGAAGAAATAGCTCAAAGGTCAGTCAGCTGAGACTGAAGGATCTAGTTGGAAACTTTTGTATAATTCCTCATGTATGTAGCATGTTTTGTAATTAGTCTGGATAACGTACATATTTGGATGATTTTGTAAAGCTACAATGTATATCAGGTTTTTATGAAATAAAATGAGGAAATTTGGATTTTTAATTATTGTGTCTTTCTTTATGATGCCTTATAAGAGACTATGAGTGCTCTACCATACCACCCTTGTGGGGGTACGTATTCAGATATCACTCAGGATGTCGGGTATATGTCCTCCGAGAGTGGGGTGCTACATACTCACTTCAAATGTATATATGCTTATGGATGCCACGATAGGCATCTATAGTTAAGCTTCATAAGCATATACTTAGGCTATAATCAAATCCACATATAGGAATATGATGAAGAAAAAAAATAGTATGTGTATTGCATAACAAAACTTACTGCTACAAGATGATATCACTTAATAAACAAATAGATTGGCTTGCCAAATACTAGTCAACTTTATATTCCATAAGAATATTTGCAAGAAAATAAAGGTCAACATAATTGTCAAAACAAAAGTATAGGTAGACCATCTAGAAAACTTACTAGAGTTATTTAAGATATTGAAAAGATATGACATGAATCTCAATCTCGAGAAGCTCATGTTTGAAACTTCTAGCAGAAAATTTTTAAGTTTTATAGTAAGTTAAGGAGGCATCATAAAAGATTTACATTGTAATGAAAATAAGATCACCACAGACATTAAAAGAATCTCAAATTCTCATAGGTAAAATAACAAGTTTGTCTCATTTTTTTCTAGGTTAATAGATAAATTCCTTTCATTTTTCAAGTTAAATTTTCAAATAAATAGTGAATGTTAACATGCTTTAAAAATCTAGAGATATATTTATAAGGCGTACCTCTTATAACTACTCCTTAAATCAATAAAGACATTTATCTATATATCTTTATGTCCCCATAAGTACTCAGTTTAATGGTAGTATAGGAAGATAGACAACAAAAGACTATATACTATGTGAGCAAAATCGTTCAAAGCTTAGAGCTATACATAAATGTAGAAGGTAATGCCGATTATCATCATGTTTGAAAGAAAAATAAAGCTTTAGTTCCATACTCACTCTATCATCATAGTAACAAATATGCCACTGACAAGTGTTACAAAAACCCAAAATGTCGTATAAATTGTGAAGTGGTTAGTAAAGCTTATAAATTTGACATTAGTTTCATACTAAAAATGTCAGCAAAGTCTCAATTAGTAATTGATTTTATGGTTAAATACACCATTCATACTAATGGCTCAAACTCAAATGAAATTTCATAAAATAATCACCCATTTGAATTATATATCTTAATAAAGTGTCTGGTATCATTTGCTAAAAGTCACGTGAGATTTAGATAAGATATTGTTAGAAGCAAAATTTTCAAGCATAAAAAATGAATTAGTACGAGGCTTTAATTTACAAAATAAAAATCATAGAATGCCTAAGGATCTTAATTATGGTAGTTAAATCTAACTTTTGACTTGTAATAAATTAGTTGAATGGATCTTATATGTCCAAAGAAGAGACGATGTGGAAACACTTCTCCTTATATTAAATGATGAAGAAAGAAATTTGAGTTCAAATTGAACACATCTCAAAAGAGTAAAATAACCTAATCGACCATTTTCCTAAGTTAGGGGGAAAGGAACAAGTTATAAAGGATTTAGCTTAGAAAAGAGCAAAATTAGCATATGAAGAAAGATTTTAGGCCCACATGTAAAGATGACAATAAATTGGAGGACCTTAGTCAAGTACTACATATAACTTCAAATTTATCATCATTTTTTTAAAGTTGAAATTGAATTAAGAAATAGAAGGAAGCTTGAGACTTTACAAAGTTAACAAAGAGGACTCATCCTCTAGACAAGGAAGATACAAGGAACGATACAAAGTTCAAGCTAGCCAAAGAGCCTCTAAAAAATAACAGGGAAAAATCCTAAGCTAACAACACTTGTAGAGAGATAGGTAGCTTAGCGAGCTACTTTAGTTAAAGATCAGGTAGCTTAGTAAGCTGCTTCAGTTAGGGAATTAAGGAGGTCCCAATTGGATCTTGTTGGAGAGCTTGCTCTATCAAATTCTTTAAAAGCAATCATAGTTTCTTTAATCCAACTTAGTGTATTGGAGATAAATGTGGAATTATGCAGAGATTTTTCTTAGTGAATTATTCAATTCCTTTCTCGTTATAAAGTATAAATGCTACAACTTAGAGAAATTTTGAATAAATTAGTCACTTACCATTAGTTTCAGTTGATTCTTTACTAGTCCATTACTCTTGGAAAATATTTTTCGAAATAGAAGCAACCGAACAGTTGAAAGATTGAGCATAATAAAGTTTGTGAGAATTGACATTAAAAAACAAAAGATTCATAGATTCATAGAGAGACTTACAAACCTGACACGTGAGGTTTAAATACCCTTTAAGTCTATCTTTAATTTTTAATCTAATTATATCATTTTGATAGATTTTTTTTAATATTCCTGTTAAATATTTTCCTATAAAGGTGGAAAACAATTAATTGCATTTTGTCGGTTTTCAATTACTTATCAATTAAGTTACGTAAATTTGATCTGAATAAAGATCATAAAGTGACCTGATAAGTGATCTTGATTAATGAGCTGATGATCAAGAGAAAATTGGACTCTGATTAGTATGAACCGGACCTATCGGGCTTGTGATGGAGAAGCCCTATATGGAAGCTATATATATAGGGGGTTAAGGTCTACCATTGTAATGTGAGCTATGATTGGAGATGAGCTCATAATGAGAACCCAAAAATTTTGAGCCAATAAGGTTAAAAAAAGTATTCTATTTTGGTTTCAAGAAGACCTATGAGAGTAGGTTTCTTATCCTTCACCAACTCTTTCACCAAGGACTTTTTAGGATGGTCATTAAGCCCTATAGTGTTCCAAATTAGTACTACCATTTAAGGGGGAGCCCCCTTTGTGTTTATTGATTTGTTTCCCTTTCTTCCTAATTGATAGTCTTCTAAAAGTATTGGATTGTACTTTAACGTCCTCAAATTTTGAAATGGATGCAATGAATGAATGACTGTTGTTGTCCTCTGTGGTACTCCCCAAAATTATCTTGGAGTTCCCCATATTAAAGTTATCACTAGGAGAACCTTCAGGATTCGCCCGTACCTCGTCAATGCATTATGGAGCTTCTTCAATTCTGTTACTCTCTAGCTCAACTGGTGAAGAGTTTAGCACATTCTCATTCAAGGTAGACTCATCTCGAACTTCAGTATTTTTGGTTTCTAAGTGAACAACTTCACTTCGTTTCCTCATGCAATTTGAAGTTGATAAGCTAACAGTATTAGTGTCCACTACTTGCCGAGCTTCTATTGTATTCCCTTGCCTAATGGAGGGCTCACTAATGTCAACTATCATAAGTTCTTCATGCCACCCCGTTTTAAATTTTTTACTAGTAGGAACCCATTTTTTAGTAGAGTCATTAGGCTTCCATGGGTAGGTAATATGGACCTCTGCCTTTTCCAATTCACCAATTTCACCTACCTTTAAGATAGATAAATCGTCAATAAGGGGAGAATTCCTATGAATTTCAATATGCAGCTTAGCATATCAGATGCACTCCATTGTGGTAGTTTGTGTGTCCACGCAGATAGGTTTCCTTAGGGAGCTCGCCAGGAAACTTAACCCCTCAATAGTCTATAGTTCCATTAGAAGATTATGGAAATGCACCCATATTGGCAGTACCTTAATCCCTCCCCTATCAAGCTCCATTCCAGGATGCCATTGTCGAAGAAAAAGGGGCTGGTCACTAATGTGCTAGGGCCTCCATTCCACTATCTCTACAAGAATGGATTCATCATTGAACTTAAATAAAATCATGCCATCTTCACGAAGAATGACTTTATCGAGCCCTTTCCTTCACCATCAAGCTTTTGCCTAAGCGTTCACAACCGAAAATGTAGATCTCTTAGACCAGAAGAAACTAATGAATGCAGTAGACCACGTCTTAGAACCAGCCCTTAGCAATCCAATAGGGGGAATAACAACATCTTTGACCACATTTTTGATAATGTTTTAGGGTATCTTTATTGTGCAAAGTGTGGATTTAATTTTTCTAGGCTCCAACTGTGGGGTCCACAGATTGTCTGGCACCTATCGCAGCATTCCTAGTAGATTTTTCACCAGATTTCACAAGAAGCTCTTTGGAGAGAGTTGGGAAATTCTCCTTTGATATGGAAGGTTCTCCTTCTTTCATTATCACGTGGAAGGCCTTCCCTCAAGGCAAGAACCGCAGCCACAAAAGAAAATTACTATATATTAATTTTAATTATAATTAATCTACAATTATTGCCTATTACAGTGTAATAGGCAACAACTCTACCATTGCTCCTCTTCACGCTTCTGTTGTACTTTGGACCCTTTGTTGCACTCCTACATTTCTTCTCTTCAAGCAGTAGATGGTTGGCTAAAAGTCTTCCAGTAATAGTGCGAACGAGTGGGTTGTGAGGGAACTTGTGTCATTGGTGGGTTGCATGTGATCATCTCAATAGCAAAAGTGATCGACGAGGGAGGTGCAGTTGTGTGGCGATGGCGGTTGTTGTTGTGGTTAGTCGTGTGTGATCGTCGAGCTGCATCTCTCAATTGTCGGGCTTAACATGTAGTAAAATTTATTTGTTAAATGAATGGTCAATTGAATTTTATTTTTAATTAAAAATATATTTTATTTATTGAAAATTTGATGACCATGTTAACTTAACAATTTATGTGTTGGTTTAAATCAATAGTGTTAAAAACAAAATTATAATCTTAACAAATTAAAAATTAGTATTTTATTAATATATTTTACCTTTTAGTAATGCTATAAAAAATAAGTAAAATTTCATAATTCAAATGTAATTTATTCTAACACTTTACTGGTAATAAATTATAATTTTATTAGAATTACATGGAATTCATTAAGGTAAATTTAAATTTAAAAGATGTTAATTATATTCTAAATAATTTATTCTTTTCAAAAATTTTAAATTCATAAATAAAAAACATCTTGTCTTAATTATTTGATAGTTAAACCTTATTTAAACATTCATTTAATAAATTATACTCAAATTAGTTGTATGCTTTTAAACTCTTCCCATTCTTTACTTTCAATACATTCATTATTATTGGCTATGAATATACACACATATAAATATTACAAAAACAAAGGCAGGTATATACATATATATTCTCTTAATTAATATAAATGCATTCCTTATTTTAAATCAACAGAAAATTTATTGGGTGATAAAATAAATAATGTTAAATGATTATATCAAAATTAAACTTTTGATAGTGATTATTATTTGTAAGTTCCTTAGTAATTTAACCTTTTTTGTTAGAAGAATGATAATATAATATTTAAGTAATGATTAGTTGTCCATTTTAGTGTTGACACAATTCGAACTCAAAATTCTACAACATTTTATGTAATTGATTTGCTTCACGTCACCAATCTCCCCGAAAGAGTTGACTTACAAATGTTGAATGTAACGAACCCGCACCCGAACGGTTGACCTATGGTCTACCTCTCTTAGGTCGCTCGTCCTCCCACACTGTGGTTACAGTCACTCGGACTCGGGCACTAGAACCAACCAGCCCAAGTAGAGTTGACTTGTATCTCTTTTCAAATTTCTGGGGTCCTAAAAGGAAAAACTAGAATTGGGTAATCGAAATGTGCTACCCGTTTGCTGCATACGCCGAATGGTAGAAAAAAGGTGTAGACTTTAGACCATTCCCAGGTGGTGCTTTTGTGGGCTTATTTCGAAAGAGGAAAATGAGCGCAAACACTGGGCACTTGTACATCCAAGTTCGACGTCCGTCTATCTCACTGTTTCGTTGCCAAAGCTCCTATCTTGCTAGAAAATGTTTTCAGCTTCCACTTCCACGGAGAATTTGCTCACTCAACTCTTCAGGTCATTGTTTTTTCTCTTAAATTCTTCATTCATATACTTCTTTCCGATGTAATTGTGTTGCGCTCGATCCAGAATTTTCAGAGTAGGGCTTTCTTTCTTTAGCTGTAGTATTTGAATATTTGCAAGTGGAATTTATTTGTAGCTTGTACGCGAATGTTTCTGATCTTTCAAGTCTGGAAACACACTGTTACTCACAGTCGGGAGCTCAGGAGTTTTGCTGAGCAGATGTGCGTCCGATAAATTCTCTGAATCTCTTCAACCGGATCCGGGGCTGGATTTTACGACTGACCTGAATCAAGTGCAGGTGTGTTCTGTTGATTGTCATAATTTCATTTCTTTACCCAATTCCCGTGCTCCAATTCTTATTGATAATCCCGTTATTCTGTGTCTGGTGGACTTTTGGGTTCAATCCCACTGTACTTAATAATCTGAAGTTGAAAGATGGGAAATTTGAGTTCTATACTTCACGTTGTTGCAACATGTTTCTTCTGCCACAATCTTGGCTGATACCCCCTCGATAGGGTGGGTGCTATGAGCATAGCTGGTATTGTAAACTTCATGTTTTAATTGCATTACCTCACATGATATGTGCTTAGTTGATCTGCAATTTTGCGCTCGCAAAACACCCGGATGCATTCTAAAGGAAGGTTGCAAGGGTATCATTTCCCTTTTGCACGCTAGGATGTTTCATACTCCAAGTTCAACGTTAACTATTTGTGTTTGTTGGAGTATACTTGTCTTCATTGTAGGTTTGTTTTTTACTTGTTACAGGAACAAGATTATCATAGGTCTTTCAATAATGTGGAATTACCTTTTTGCTTTCAGATATTTGAGCAAAAGAAAACTTCTATTGTGGATATCCTGAAGCAATCAAATTCCGTTTTGCCTCATGTGATCATTGCTAGTACCTTGCTGGCTCTTGTCTTTCCACCCTCTTTCACATGGTTCACTACCAGGTTTTTCAGAATTTCTCAAATAAATAATATTATCTGGTTTTATCTTGATGAAGGCAGTTTAAAAGAATAATACTTTGTTTAAGTCTTCATTTCTAATTGCTGATTGAAGGGAATTCATGATAACCTAGAAGACTTGTTTGAAAGATGAAAGGACTGCAAATGAAAAGTTTGATAGTCCATCAATGGTGACATTAAACACGCGCTGAAGATCATTAAAAGGACAGAACAAAGGAATTTCTTTGTTAATTATGATACTCTTCATTCTTCTTTGCTGATGTTCTAAGCACTGGGTTCCTTAATGCAAATTTTGTAGTTTATTTTAAATTCATTAAATATCTTGTGGGCTAAGTGCAAAGTAAAAATATAAAAATGGTACCCTAAGTGGATCTTGGAGTTCAGGGTGGTGCAATCATGTGTATATTGCTTGTTTCTGCAGCTTTATTAAATAAATCTGTGATACATCTTTACTTATTTAGATGCCTTTGCTTATTTAGAACAATCCTAAAAGTTAATGCAGCTTATATGATGAGTTAACTTAGATAATTTAGGACATTTTCTTCTGATGCGATGATTGAGGTCTATTTAGGAGAATGTTGCATAAGTGAGGTATTCAGCAAGCACTGAATAAAATGTAACTTTATATGCAGTACACAAACGAAAGTTGCTCGCTGTACTAGTTTATGATTATCATTTTGGTAAACTTGTCAGGTACTATGCTCCTGCATTAGGGTTTCTAATGTTTGCTGTTGGAGTTAATTCCAGCGAAAAAGACTTTCTGGAGGCATTCAAAAGACCTGCGGTTATTGTGGCTGGTTATGTTGGCCAATTTGTTGTAAAGCCTATTCTTGGATATATTTTCGGCGTCATTGCAGTGTCAACATTTGGTCTTCCTACTCCCGTAGGTGAGAGTTTGTTTATATAAATTCCGGCATTACATGCTAACACCAGCAACAATGTGCTAACTTATTGGTGAATATACAAGTCAGGTGCTGGGATTATGTTGGTATCTTGTGTTAGTGGGGCCCAACTTTCAAATTATGCTACCTTTTTGACGGATCCACAGTTGGCCCCTCTTAGCATTGTTATGACTTCATTCTCTACTGCTACCGCGGTTTTTGTTACACCATTGTTGTCACTCTTGCTTATTGGAAGGAGACTGCCAGTTGATGTTAGGGGGATGGTATCCAGCATACTCCAGATTGTTGTTGCTCCAATTGCTACTGGCTTGCTTATAAACAGGTGATCAAAGGTCTCAACAACAAAAACTTCTTCTTGAAGTCTATATTAATCTAATACTTCTTTTTTCACAGGTTCTTTCCTCAGATATCTAATGCCATTCGACCTTTTTTGCCTCCATTATCAGTCCTTGTGACTGCGTGTTGTGTTGGAGCACCTCTGGCTATCAATGTTGAATCTGTTAGGTCACCTTTTGGAGTAACATTGCTATTGCTCATTTTTGCATTTCATCTGTCAGCATTTGTTGTTGGTTACTCTCTTACTGGTGTCTTTTTCCCCAATACACCTGATCTCAAAGCACTGCAAAGAACAATATCCTATGAGACAGGTACCACTTTCGGTTTCAATCAACTGATTTTATCGAAGAACCTCAGCTGATTTTATTTATTTATGGTTTCCAGGGATGCAAAGCAGTCTTCTGGCTCTTGCATTGGCCAATAGGTTTTTCCAAGATCCACTTGTAGCCGTGCCTCCAGCAATCTCTGTAAGTTATATTTTCAAATATTCTGATAGCTATACATCTTTTTTTTCTGCATAATAAATGGTTTTCATATGTAGTTTGTATTTGGCTTACACACTCTACAAAATAAATTGAGAGATTTAAGTTTTGACCTGGACGAATACAAACAAGAGTACTACATTAATATATTCAAGTTAGGAACACTTGTTAATAAGTTCAGGAATAAGGTTGTAGAATAGGAAAGACAATTATAGCGGAACATGAAACAAGAGGAATCTCGTCTATTGGGTAAAAGCAACCTTAGCGTATACTTCTCCATATAAAAAAGTATCGCTTTATGTTTTTGTTGGTTTAACTATGCGTGCAAGTAGAGAGAGACAGAGAGAGGGAATATAAGCATATATAGGCCAGGGCCACAGAAGGTGCCCGTGCTGTGTTCGGCTTTGAAACATGCGTAACGTCAAATGTTGTTGTGGAAGTTATAATTTCATAAGCAATATGAGGAACAGAGCACAGGTTTTGTTGTTTACATATTTTATGAGTTTGACTCATCTATTTCTCATGTGGGTCGCAGACTGTAATGATGTCATTGATGGGCTTCTCTCTTGTCATGCTTTGGGCAAAGAGGAAAAAGTAGGAGCACAGACAGTACACATGACTGAAACTGAGGAGTCACCAGTATGCCTAATGCTATTGCCTTTGGCTTTGGCTTTCCTCCCATTGTTCCTGTCTCAAAAACAAGAGTAGTAATGTTTATCTTATAGCTCAAGATGGGGATTGCGTCGTAGTTGTACAGAAGAATTCAATGGAGCTTGGTTAATGATTATATAAACTATCTTACTAGATCAGAAAAGGCATGGAAAAGCACTACAAAGAAAGCTTCTGCAAGTGTTGAAAGTCAACTACGAATGACAGTCTCTATTATGTCCAGTTGCTTGGTTGTTGTACCTTTCTTGGCCTTTGGTTCGGTTCCTGGAATGAATTGAATGGTCGAAAATGAAGTCTCAGACTCTCATAGCCTAGAAAAATAGTTCAATTTTTAATACAAGGTGGGAAAATCCAAGTTATCGAAACAGGCCTGATATTTTAGGATTACCAATTTAAATTGCTCAAATTTTTCGATCTAAATGATTACAGGTAAAAACGTTGTCGCTAATCGCATTCTCTCAACCCTCAATAACTTACCCGCAAATGGACTGACGTAACGTATGACAAAGAGAAATCTGAAATTATCCGCCATGGCAACTGTATCATCTACAACCTTAGCTCTGTTCTCGCAGAAACACCGTTTTTCTCGCAAACCAAAGCAAACCCCTTTCTTTTCCCTCGTTCGTCCACTAACCTGCAAACACGATGATGCTTCACAAACTCGATCGAATTCAATAAGTCTCGGTAGTTGGGGTGTTACAGGTCTTTATGGTGCGGGTTTGGCATTAGCACTAGTTGGACCAGCGTCAGCTGCTGGATTGCCTTTGCTGGGCGAACTCAGCGAACCCGCAAATGCTCTCTCCTTGCCCACTTGGACGGTGCATGTGTCCAGTGTTGTTGAGTGGTATGCTTAAAATTCTGAATTTTGTTCATTTAGTTCCTCTCCTTCTGATAATCTGATATTGTTCTTTTATTTTTTTAATCTTCATTTTACTGATTGATAATTGGCTTTTGAGTCGAGCTGCCCAGTAAAGAACTCGGTTTCAGTTTTCACTTTAACACAGTCTACTCTTGGAAACTAAAGATCCCATCTTCATAGACTTTTAAATTTACCACCATACTTTGTTGATACTGAAATACGTTGGATTGTGTGGTACATTGGTTCAGTGTTCTCAATGCTAATTGGAGTTCTCCGCCTGCACAGGATTACAGCAATGGTACTGGTGTGGGAATACGGGGAGAAATCGGGGTTTGAATCATGGAAGGGACTGTCTTGGGGTATGGTGAGTTACTCTTCTTTGTTAAAGGGAAAACCCCAACAATGGGAGCCGCTTTCTTTAGCTATCTTATCCCTTTCTTCTATAGTTTCCTTTAGTAAACAAACAAAGGTGGGAATCAAATAATGGCCTTAGTTTAGCTTGAATCATTCAGGATGTCATTTTTCGTTTTGAGGGGCTTTGTTTTCATG
This sequence comes from Erythroxylum pelleterianum, assembly GCA_027563865.1. Lineage (NCBI taxonomy): Eukaryota > Viridiplantae > Streptophyta > Magnoliopsida > Malpighiales > Erythroxylaceae > Erythroxylum > Erythroxylum pelleterianum. The sequence continues at coordinate 25,524,748 of JAOQMR010000213.1, forward strand.
ACCCTCTCCAGCTCCTGAGATATGGACACTCTCGTTTCTGGGTGGCGTTATGGCTGAAGGAGATTGTTTGCATCTCTAGGACGAACTGCCTTTTGACATTTGAATGATGCGTAACGTTTTGGATACCAGCAATTTAAACATGTCAGACACGTACTTGCTTAGTTTCCGTTTCATGAGAGACTTGTTTATCATCTGGGAGAGCCCAGATATTTCCATTTTAACTTTCTCCTACATTATTTCCCAGTCTCATATTGTTAACTGATTTAACTAACCCTCCCTTGAATAGGTACCTCTGCTGGGTGGAGCATTTTGTGCGTGCACATGGCATTTCTTTTATAATTCCGAGTCGCTCGAGGTAAGAATGATTGTATCATTTAATAGTGAAAAAGTATGTGGCTTCGTTTAGGCCCAAATTGGAAAGTAAGTAACCTAACCAAATGGTGTATAACCAAACCATATTACTGTGTCCATATGCATAGTCTGCACTTTGCGGTGCCTATGATCTTCTTCACCTCTCACATATTTATTTCTCATTCACTTTGGATGTGTATTTAAGACCACATTAAAGTTTAATCTCCGAAGTTGTCTTTGTATGACAAGTTTTCAACTGCACCGTACGATTTCTTCTTCCTCAAATAGAAAAATAATGTTTGACTGTGAATGGCTTTAGTTTGAATAAAGAAAACAACCTGCATGTCATATCAAGTTTATTCTAAGCTAGGAACAAAATGAACGAGAGGTCATTCTTCACATAGATCCCTGAGAATCTATTAATAAGGTTGCAGAATTCAGTCAATGGAATTCAAGGCAATTCTGCTTTATGTATCGGTTTACTTTTTAACATAAAACTAGTAAGTGATGCAGCCTATGTGCATCGTAGTTTCATGTTGTGGTAATTACAAATATGAATGTAAAAGGACTTGAAAATATTAGTTTGAAATATCTGATCTAACATAAATTGCAGTTATTCATAACGTTCTTCGTGTAGTTGGCTAGGTACTTACGTGCATACCGTGTAGCTTTTTGAGTATGATACTATGGGAAATGATTGACCCTTTGAATCCAGCAATAAAATGTGGATCATCTTAAGGTCACCCAGCAACAAGAATGGTAAAAAAAAATTTCATCAATGATACTTCCATATTGATGCATCATTAATGCTAGGTACTTCAAATCAACAAAAGTTAGCTTGAGTCCCGTGAATAAAGTGTGGATCATCAATTGGTACTCCATGAAAAACATATTTTGATCCATTCAGAGCATCTGCTTATCCGTGTCATAACAATGTTGCTGTCATTGGATTTCACCAATGTCCTGTATATATGCATTTGAAGAGCATGACCTTTGATTAGAAGACATTACTGCCATTCCAACATCCTGGTTTGCATTTTGTACACGATTTGGAGAGCATACAACAAAAAACTAAAGCATTCCTCAATGGGTTTTAGGTTTTGGTGGCTCTTCAAGCAGCGTTAACAGTATTAGGTAATGCCACCATGTGCTTGGCTGCATTCCGTATATACAAGGCAATGGAGGACGGCTCCAAAAGTCTCTGATAGTTTTCAACTCTGCGGGCTATATTATATATGTATTTCATTGTCAGGTGAGACTCTTGGTAAAGCTTTGAAGCAACTCCCAGCTCAACTATGTGATTACAACTAACTTGGACATCTGTACATTTATGATTTCTATTTTCAGGAAATGGTATGACAGAATTCATAATCCATGTTACTAAAATTGGCTGTTCCTTTGTATCGAAGCTACTGAAGTTTGACTTCTTGCCTATTCTTAAGAATCTGAAGGTCATCAGGCCACATGTTTGAACTGTATCTATGATGATTATGTAGATGGACTTTCTCAACCTCATGGATGGACCGGGGCCTTCCAAATACTGCAGTATTGCTCTCTTTGATTGTTTATTAATGTACCAAACAAATTCCCCACGTCAAAATATAATTGGGATGAGCTGTAACCTTGGTGTATAATCTATTTGTGTGAAGCCTTTATCTTCGAACCTTATCTAGTGTTGTGCTAGTATATTAACATAATCATCAATATCACCTTGAGAGAAAAAATATATATAAAGGAAACTCAAGATGATTCAACTTGTCATATTGCATCTATTTCTACGGAGAAAAGATTGTTTTGGCAGCTAGAATTGATCATTGCTCCATTGACATTGCAGATCTCTTAACTAGCTACTGTGGTTGGAAAAGCCTTCTACATAAGGTGTTACTTTCACGTGAGTCTCTTTGAAATTCACTACTTCTATCATTGTCAGGCGCCACAACTTCTACCTAGTGTACTACTAGTCTGACAGACATCGCCACAACTTCTAAGCTAAGCTCTTAGAGTACTAATAGTCTGAGAGAGACATCTATAATAACTATGTAGCTTACTAACTTGCACCAATTGACCGGAAGTGGAGGAGACAGCTCTACTCTCAAGTTTGTGTCAACCAGCTCACCAATTTGAATGGCACACCATAATTTCACAATATGTGCGGAGGAGATTTAAGGGTCCGTTTGTTTTTATTGATGCTTTTAGTTTTCTGCTAAATTCAGGATATAAAAACTATATCTTTAGTTCTTTAGTCCCTATTTTTACTCCTAATTATTATTCATAAGTTGTAAATATTAAAAAGATTGGTTTTTAAAAAAAGATATGAGTTTTGTACCGTATCAACTAAAAAATGATACGAAATTAATGTCTTCGATATCGGATGTCGGTAGTAGCCATTACCAATTTTTTTGTCTTGTCGGTTGGTATTTGAAATATTGACTAAATACTGACTTGTATAGTAAATTTTTAAATCTTCAAAAACTAAATTGCAATAAAATAAAATTAAAAAAAAAAACAATTCACTCTCACAGACAACAGACTCTATGCCATTATGGTCTCCCTCTAATGTTAACCGTTGCTTCTCACCCATTGTCAATCGCACAATGCCACGCTCCATTGTTGAACCTGCCAATGAAATAGATCATGGTTGAGCTCCATGAGAAAGATCAAAGAGGCTAAAAGATCTTAATAGGCAAGATGAGGGAAGCAAAGTGATTTATGAAAGAGAGGTAAGGATAAGCCAAGAGTTTTAACGAAAGATCAAAAGGAAAAGCTAAGAGTTTTCCTTAACTAAAAAGCTTCAGCTTCCTCCAAAAATTTCTAGCCTTTTGTTTTTGTACTTTTTATCAAAATTTTAAATTTCGTACTGTACCAATCCAAAAATGATACAAAGTTATGTTCCAAAAATGATACAAAGTTATGTTCAAAAATACCAGTTATCGATCCTAGTTAGTACCGGCCGATTTCACATGATATCAAGTGGTATTTAAAATACCGGTTAATACTGTAAGTTTTAAATAAGACTTTTCAGCAAAATTATCCTCTTACATCCCCTTTCCCCATCCCTTCCTTTTCAAACTTTTTTAATTAGCTATTTATTTCAACTTTTATTGTGATTTTTAATTTTTAATTTTAAAATAAAATAAATATTTTATTACTCATAATAATTTTACGTTAAATAAAACTTTAAAATAAATTATTTTTAATTAAATTTATTTTAATCTTTTATATAATATTTATTAATAAAGTATTAATAAATATTATTTTATTATTTAAAATAAATAATTTAAATTTATTATTTATACAATAATATTAATTTTAAATATATTTTAACTATTAAATCAAAATTTATTTAAAATTTATATATTTTAAAAATATAATAATTAATTTTACAAAATTAAATTAAATTAAGCTATTTAAAATTTTAGTAATAATTAATTTTAATTAATTAAATATGTAATATTAAATTAAATTGTTTAAATTATTATTAATGATTAATATATTAAATAATTAAATAATATATTTAAGTAATAATAAATTAAAAAATTATGTTTTGTTTCAAGTTTCACTTCTAATTGGTTATTTTCTCATCACGAACGTCTAAATTGATATAACTAGAGAGTTAAGGATCTTTATTATTATTTTGATTTGATTTTTTAATGTAATTAATATTTATTATATGATAAAATTGTAATATTTCAAATACTTTGTATTGTTCTTAATTTTATACTTGTATGATGATAATTATCTTTTTTTTATATTAGTTGTAATTACTATTTATATGTGAAATATCTTAAAATTATTTTTATTTCATATTAATTGTGATTATTATTTATTATTATGATTTTTGAAAACATGGTTGATATAAACTTATTAACTATACAATATAACTGTAATACATGACAATGAACTATTTTCCAATTTTTAAAAAAATTTAGGGACTATTTTTATAAATTTAAAAAATTACCCAAAATGATACCCGGTATTGACTAGTACCAGTACAGTATTGTACCAGAAGCCAATCCGGTATGGTATTCGCAACATTACTTTTTATTATTAATTAAAATTTTCCTACTATCTTTCCCTCCAAAATAAAATCCTAAAAGATAACCCATGTTTTAAATTACCTAATTGCCTTTATCATTGGCTTTTTCCTTCGTATTTATCTTTTCTACAAAATTATTGAGAATTCTTAGAACACTAATTGACAAAAATTAAAACAAATATATTTGTTAAAAGTTTAATTAAAATATAACTACTGTAAATTTGAAGTTAGTAACTCGTACTCGCAATAACTTTGAGCAAGTCCTCTTCCATCGCTGCAACATCAAAAGCTTGAACACTTGATACCTTATTAGATTATAAAGAAAAAAGGTGGGCTTCATTCATTTGTACAGGCTCCTTTCTTCTTTGATTTTTTGTGTATATGATTCTCATACAGCACACACATATGAATATTACACTGACTAACAAATCCATTACATTCCTTTGAAGATAGTCAGTCATTCTCATTCAGAAGAAATGATAAAATTAAGAAGCTTTAGCCGAAGAGTTTCGATATATATAAAACTACATGAAGAAAGAGACACGGTGAAACAAAAGGCTACTTCAGAGAGAATATCAAGAGAGCTTTTCTGCTAATCAACTAGATAGCGTTGTGGAAAGGAAAGAGAGTTGTGGAAACTCGATTGATGAGACGAGGGACTTTCTTTTCAAGTTCAGACATTAGTGCCAAGTTTTCTTGGTGTAGAAGGTGAGCTTTCTTTCTCAGTTTCTCATTCTCTTCAACTATACTTTGGTTCTCCAAGTACAGCTTCAAATTCTTTAGTTCCATTTTCACATCCTTATTCCCTTCTTTTTCTTCATGTGATGATCTTCTCCTGCAATTTATAATTATCATTCAATAAGACGAGACACTCCATGCACATGATCTTACCATCTACTCTACATGTATGCACTGCTCTATTGAATAAGTACCATCTAAATGAAATTTGGAGAAGAGCTAAACTAGATATGTGATTGATATGTTCCCAGTTGCTACAAGGTTCTTGAACTAGTTGTGTTAAATATTGTATCTATTTATATATAGATACCTGTTGGCGAGGCTGAAAACTTGAACCTTAGATTTCCTTGATCGATGCCTTCTCTTTGAAGAGGTGATCAAAGGAGGAGATGGGAGCTTCTCTGTTCTGTTGGTGCACATTTCTCTTTAATGGCCACTGGAGCTGTGATACTAGCTAATGTTGAAGAGTGGACTGATGAGAAGAGTTGGAAGTAACTTACTATAAATACAAGAGGGGATTGTTCTAGCTTTGAGAATATCTATTTAGAGAGTAGCTATGTGTGTGTGAGACAGAGAGAGATGGAAGTTTTAATTTGTCTTGTATCGTAATGATGCTGATTGGACTCGTGACTGAAAATGGGGCTTGTGATTCCATGTTCATTGAGGGACCAAGAAAATTTAAAGCCTTCAATGCAGAATTAGCGTCAATTGATAACTTCTTGGACCTTTAGCTTGGCATTAAAAGGGAATTGTAGCATATTCACTCCAACCACTTTTTATTTATCTCATTATGTCTGGTTTGAACACAAATATTTAAGAGTCAAATGTGACATTGAGCACCTGGAAACTCCATCACCTCTTTTAATGTTTCTTCCGACCATAAGAAACCAAATAAGGGATACACATGTAATAATGGCCATATGCATGTACTCCTACTATATACTATATTACAATTTTGTTGGTCGGCGCATTCACCAGTTCCTTGATGAGTACGTTTAATTTTCTTATTCTGAAAAACAAAAAAACCTCATCTGAGCCTCAGTTGCAACTTTCAAGAATGAGATTTAGAAACAATGCCAATTCAACTACTTCTCAATGCCAAATGATGACTTTTAAGGTCCCACACAATGTTAGTTCAAATTCCACAACTTACATTAATCCCTTTCTATAGTTGTTTTTACACACGTAGTAAGAGTTATGTGCTACAACATTAACTCATTTTCATTTAAAGTGTATGCCTTTTATTAATGTAATAGATGTTAGTTTAAACATATTTAAATTTAATCTGAGTTCACATTTTAATTCTTAAATTCATCTTTCTGAACTCATAGATATGGTGACCATAAAATCACTCTAACCCAATTCTTGTTTTTAATTTAAGTTTGTATTCTTGGTTTAAGTTTTTTGCTCTTACTCTTAACTATCAACTTGATAATAAACTTAAAATATGCCTTAACTCTAGTCATCACAAATATTAGAGGTGATTGTTCATATGAGAGGGTCAATTTTTTTTATCTATTTGACATATTGATTGATTCATATGAAAAATACTTTATGAAAAGTAACATATTTCATAATCAAGTGCTATATATTTCTTATTACTTAATAAACAATGTCAACTCATATTTGCTTTTGAACATGTCAATACCTTGAATGAACATGCATAGAGAAATGTTAACAACTACATTTCGATATCTACGTAATCTTAGTGACTTCACATGCTTAATTTATGTATCTTGAGAAATTAGTTTTGTTATTAGGTCTGCCACCATATCTCGTATAAATATATACCTCATGCTCACTTCTTCTTGTGCAACTATATCTTTCACTCAATTGTTCGTAATGTCTATATGCTTGGTTTTACAATGAAACTTAGGGTCTTTGGTGTAATCTATTGTTGCTTCACTGTTATAGTCAATTGTTACTAGATCAGTCTCATTTTGAATAACTCTCAAACTAACTAAGAATCATCTAAGCCATATGATTTCTTGTACTATAAGGCAACGCATGATTGTTTTTAACTTTTCCATGATATAAAACCATCATTGAGTAAGAAAACAAATCCAAAGATAGATTTTCTCTCATCTAAATATCCTTCTCAATTTACATTTGTATACCCTTGTATACGTAGATCATTGCCTTGATAACACAATATATATTCATTAATACTTTTTTGATACCTTAATATTCTCTTTACTTCTTTACAATATGCTTGTCCTAGATTTGAATAATATCTTCTCATCATTCCAAAAGTATAACAATTATCTAACTTTGTATAAATTATAACATATACAAGACTTCCAACTACAATAAAATAAGGAACTTTCTTCATTTGTTCCCTTTTATATGGTGTAGATAGGCAAAACTTTTTACTCAAACCTTTGTCTTTAACAATAGGGTTATTAATTGGTTTGCAATATTATATATGAAATCGTTTTAAAAACTTTTGAATATAGGTTACTTGAGAAAGTGACAATAATATTTTGAATAATCTCTTAAAATCTTAACTCCAAGAATATATGTAAGTTCTCTCACGTCTTTCATCTCAATTTTGAATGATAACCAATTTTTAATTTGCTTGACAAACTCACAATTATTACAAGAAATCAAAATGTCATTCACATATAAAGATAAAATCACAAATTTATTTTTGGATCTTTTAATATGTACATAGTATTTTTCATCAAGCATATGAAAACCATGAAATAATTACATTATGAAAAAAATGTGCCATTGCATTAATGATTTAGACCATAAATTGACTTTAATAACCAAAATATTTTATATTCTTGGCCTATCTCAATGAAACCTATAGGTTATTCCATATCGATTTCTCCTTGTAATTCTTTATTTAGAAAAGCAATCCTTACATCCATTTGATGTAATTTAAGATCTAAATTGGCCACCATAGCCAAGATTAGACAAATGGAAGCAAACCTCATAACAGGGGAAAATTTATCATCATAACCAATATCTTCCTATTATGTATATCCTTTATCTTTCGATACTCTCATCAACTTTCATTTTATTTTGAAAACCTATTCTTTCCCAATAGGGAGTTCAGCCAAGTCACATAATTTATTTGAGCTTTTAAAAAATAATTTCTTTCTTCATTGCTTTCATCTATTCTTCCTTGGCAAGATCAGTAAGGGTCTCGTTTACATTCCTTGGATTATCCTCTTCTTGTAGAATAATCACGTGAATTTCTCCTTCGATTTCAAAATAATTTCAAGGAATTATCCCATGATTACTTTCACATAAATGAGTTTATGAAAAACGGATTCATGAATATTTTGATATAATCATTTTGATCAAGATCTCATTTAAAAACAAAAACAAGTATTTTTCTATTTCACCCTACTTTGGAAAGTCATTTTCTAAAAGTATGATATCTCGTGATTTAAATTTAGTGACACCTTCATTACGTTATTCTCTTATAAATACATATCCATTTGAGTGTTTAGAATATCTAATAAAGATAATTTTTTCCTTCTCGGGCTTAGTTTCCTATACTTGTGAGAGAGATAATAAACATAAGCAACACATCACTTGGTCTTAGATATTCCGTATTAGGTTTTCTTCCTGTCTATAATTCATATAGAGTATTTATAATTGATTTCATGGGCACTTGACTAAGTACATAGGCAGTTGTAAGCAATGCATCACCTTATAGGTGATTGGTAAATTTGTTTATGCCATCATGGGCCTAACATTCTAGTAGCAGTCTGCTGCATTTTTTCATAATCCTATTTTTATGGGGTTTAAGGAATAGTTAATGATCTTTCTTTTCATTTTTCATCAAATATCATCTTAAACTTATTAGACAATTATTCTTATCTTGATCATTTATTAATACTTTTAATTTCTTTTACAATTGATTCTTTGCCAAACTTACAAATTAGGTTTTGATCCTCAAACGATTATGATGGATATTGCAGGATAAAAATTTGTTGTGGATCAGATGGTTACATTCTTATTTTATTCGAGGTTGAAGTATTTGGCATCTAAGAAACAACCCCTCCCACTCTCACTTCCTTAACCGATGGCTCAAGTGTAAGTGTAAGTCGTATACAAGTCGACTTGTTCGTTGGATAAGTCGACTTACACGCATTCAGTACCGACAAGTCGACTTGTT
>JAOQMR010000213.1:25567427-25580671 GCA_027563865.1 Erythroxylum pelleterianum
CTCTCACCCTCAGTTTCTAGCTTCAAAACTCAGCCGTCCAGCTCATGAAGGCAAGGAGAGGATTAAGGGTTTAATTGTTGTTTAGTTCAAGTTGGACCGGGTTTTTTTAATTCAAGGCCCACAACTTTCTCATTTGGAGACTGAGGGAGACAGATCAAAGGGGAGTGGGAAAGGAACTTTCAAAGATTATACTGTTGCTAAATCCTGTGATAAGCCTTGCTAAAAGAAAAGGATTTGAAGAGTTGGTTAGTAGCAGATAACACTCGGAGATGGAATGTTATAAGGATTATCAGCTAATGGGAAAGTTGAAAATGGTTAAGCTTGCATTAGAAGCTCCAGAATCATTACAAAATGCCAAGGCAAAGCTGTTAGGGTCCAACAGAGGAGTTACGATTCTCCTCGTGATGGGAGCTTGAATATGGAGACAGCATGCTTGAGGGGTTATAATTCAGTTTTGAACATTCATAATTCCATCTATAAAAGCACCCTTTTTAGTTTGAATCCATTAAAGACTCTCAGGCCTGACGATTTTAATGCCTTTTTCTTTCAAAATACTTGGAGCATTATTGGTGATTTAGTGGTAGAAGCAGTGCAGGAATTTTTCCACTCCTCCAAACTTTTTAAGGAAATCAACAAAACTTACATATGCTTCATCCCAAAAATCCAAAACCCCTTTAGCATGAAAGATTTTTGCCCCATATCTTGCTGCAACACCATTATAAACTTATTTTAAAGATAATTGTGAACATATTGAATAAATTCATAAAGCTTCTTATTAGTATTTCCCGAGGTGCTTTTATTAAGGAAGGAGCATTGGAGATAACATCTTGATCGTCCAAAATTTGATGAGGGAATACACTTCCGAGAAGGCCATAAAGAGCTGCTGCACCAATATTGATTTTTAAAAAACTTCAATACTATTAAATAGGAATTCATCATTGATTTTCTTCAAAAATTTAGATTACTAGAAATTTTAGTGGAGTCGGTAATATAATGCATTTTATTTTTTAAAAAATCAGTTTGCTAATCAAAGTAAGTACCACTAAATTCTTCAAGAACTTTAAAGGAATTAGGCAAAGTACCACCCTTTCCCTCTACCTATTCTCACTAGCAGTTGAAATCTTCTCTAGAATGTTGGCAGCCCTTACCGTAAAGAATCTGATGTTCAAATTTGATCACAAATGTGAAGTACTAAAGCTAAATCATTTAATGTTTGTGGACAATTTACTTTTTGTATATGGAACTGATGCGTATTCTTTAAATATAATGATGAGGATTCTTGAGAAATTTAGCAAGATGTCAAGCTTGAATATTAACTTTCTAAAAAGTTGTATATATGTTTCTTCATTTATGTAAAATTTGGAGGAGTTAAGCATATTGAAAAAACTTCAAATTTATGCTCCTCCATTTAAATATCTGGGAATTCCGATTACCACAAACAAAACAAAATATATGGATTGCTTATCCCTAGTTGAAATGTAATAAACTAGGATAAGTGCCTAGCAAAATAGTTGACTGCCTTTTGTTGGAAGATTGTAGCTGATAACCACTGTGTTGAGGAATGTTAGCATGCATTGAAGTGCCCATTTGGTGCTTACCTAAGAAGGTTATGAAGGAGATTCAAAGGTATATCAAGTAGTTTATATGGGTTGGAAATATTGGAAACTTGGGGTGGGGGGGGGGGGGTTAATTGTTTCTTTGTTATTTGGAGGGTGGTTTAGGGATTAAATCGCTTATATCTACGCAGAAATTAATTCTCACAAAGAGGATTTAGATGATATTTAAGGATAACGAAACCTTATGGTCTAAGTGGCTTAATGAAAACTATATGAAAGAGAAAAACTTCTATCAATTAGAACAAACTAGAGAAAAATCATAGAGCTTTAAGCAAATGTTGAGATTGAGACATCAAATATACCATTTGATGAAGAAAATAATTGGAAATTACGAATCAACATGGTTTTGTTTTGGTAACTGGAGTGAGTTGAGTACTTTAATCAATAAGAATGATCTTAGACATATGATATTCAAAATTCCTATTCAAGCAAGAGTTAGCTCAATTATTCTTAATAGAACTCGGGATTGCAATTGTTGTGGGGCTATTAGCTTGAATAACGTACTTCCTACCAATTCAATTGTTAGCAAGAAGGACAAAATCATCTAGACACTTATGAACTCTAGAGAATTTACTAATAAATCATGCTAGAAGCTATATAGGGAGAGTTAATGTAAGGTACTTTGGTTTGAACTAATTTGGAAAAACTCTTTTTTCCTTAAAACAACATTCTTATGTTGGCTTGCGATGAAAGATAGGATCAAAACCAAAGCTAGATGGTATGGCAGTTCAATAAATTTCGATACCAGATGTAGCTTATGCAGAATTGAGTGTGAAACCCGAAATCATTTATTCTAACAATGTAGGGTCTCAAACTCCATTTGAAGTAAAATTTAGTATATTTTGTAGGTTAATTGTTCCCATGATGAATGGGTAAATTTTGTACAGTGGACTATCAAAATGATCACCAAAATGAGTTAAGGTGGTGTAGCTCTTAAAATAGCTTTATGCCATTCAATTTATTATATATGGAAAGAGAGAAATATAAGGCTATACACAGTCAAGGAGATGAGACACAAAAGCTAGCTGATGCAATTATCCACTGGATAAGAGAACTCCTTTTAGCACAAAGAAAAGCATAATAAAATCATTGTAAGAATAAGGAGATACTGGAATTTATGATGTCCTAAGATATTAAGAAAGGCAAATTCCTAGTTGTTATATATGCTTTCTGATGGTGTTCCGCAAGTTCACGGGTCTCAAGTAGTACAGTATAATATCGTCCCACAGGGAGTAATTGTGTAACTACTAGGCTTGGATCACTCAATTAATTGGAATAGCGATTTTGTAGGATTGGGAAATTAAATTAAAAGAAAATTTAACTATCAAAATAAATAAATAGATAAAACAGATGGCGATTGCGTAAAAATGGGGAAATAAAATAAAAAAATTAACTAGCAAAAGTAACAAAATCAAGCTAAAGAAATTTGCGAATTTTTTTAGGCGTTAATTCGAATAGAATGTGCTAAGCTTCAAGGATGGTTCCACTTTTAGCGCTTTTTATGGACTTTACCCAGATCAGTTTATGAGGCGAATTTTGGCTGATAGACGGTTGAGCCTAGAGTTTCTTAGATCCTTTTTCAAGGTATCAAAGGAGTGTTATGCAATAATCCTAATCTACTGTCGTAAACTAGCAATCAAGCATAACCCATTAAGTTCTTTGCTAACCTGGTTTTCTCTCATAAATTCAGTTTATGTCTAAATCTGAAATTTATAAGTTCCCTGTTTTGGAGTTCCGTTATTAATTTTCACCTATCGGTCTTTCAATTAACAACTAAGGCTTAGTAGTGGTTGGCCAAACACAATACCAGCAGAATTAAAATCAAAACAGAAAAATCAAACTCGTAAATCCACACTCATAAATCAACCGAAATTCAATCCACAAAATTAGCTAAAAGCTTCAGCCTAACCTTGAAGCTTTGAGGAAGCTACTCAATCATGATAGGATAGCCACAAAAATCAAGATCAGCAAACAACATAGAAAGACAATAAAACAGATATAAAAAATATGAATGAGTTTTGGAATTTATGTTTGCGTCCCTCACTGTTGGTGCGTTAGCCTCCTTGGTGCGTCCTTGCTGGTTGGTAGTGTCCTAGCTTGTGTAGCGTGATGTCCCCTGGCCTGTAGCTAGATGAATCTGCATGTCCTTAATGAGTCGGCATCTGCTGTGTGGTGCATCTCCCTCCACTGTTGCTAGCGTTGCTTGGTTTAGAGCTCCTCTAGCTCTTCTATTTTCTTCAGTCATGCAGCTCACGTTATTTCCACCTTGTATTTTCTGTTCACGCACAAATCTCTTCTATTTTTCGCTACTCACCCCAGCTGCCAACATCATTCCACTAGCCACCTAGATTCACTCCCTCACAACACTCACACACTTAATGCACTTCACTCACTCACACACATGTCACGCACTTCACAACTATTTAATGCCCAGCTCCAATTTTCTTTGGTAACTCACAGCTTCCTTTGGTGTATTCGTTGGTCTCCTCACTCACTGCACTCATGACTCATGTATCCAGCCAAAATGTTTATAAAATCCCCCTAGCTTAGTGCAACGTAAGTGGTGTATCTAGCATCCCTCATGCATTCACGCTACTCCCTCTTTGCTTCTTATTTTCCCTTTTTCACGCACACACCTCACTCATGTAAAGCATCACCCATCTAACGCCTAGCTCTCACTCAACATATTTTCTCTCCTAATGCTAACATCCCCCCTTTTCACAGTTCAGCCCACACCCCTATAATGCTACTCACAATCTGGTGTTTAATGTTAGTCCATTACTTACCTCCCCCACCTCTATCTCTCAACTCCATGTAACGCCACTCTCCCTTGTCTTTGCTGTCAACGTTGGAGCTTCCTCTTGATGTCCTCGAGCTGGTGGGGTTGGCATGGGGCGTGGGTCTCTCTAGGGATGGTGTGTCTACATGGGTTGTTGTTCGTTATCCACGTTACTTCCCATCAGGTGTGGCCAGCCCTCATGTGCGTCGATCCTCCAGCTGCTTTGATGGGTTTTTCCACGAGTCTGCTGTTTTGGTGATATAGCTGCATGTATTTTTCTCTCTTTTATTTAATTCCTCCTGCTCCAGCTGGTGGAGTTCAAAGTTACTGCTTTTCTGCGTGATTGCCCCTCTCCTCTAATACCCCACTTGTGTTTTGTTTCTTCTCTTTTTATCCTTTTGCTGTCAGATTAGTTGCTCCTCCTTAGTGTTGATTTCGTTGTTTTTTTTCTTTTTAAAACAACCAGCTGTCTTGACCCCCCTCCTTCTATTGATGTATTGCATTATGCTTCTATTGTGGTGGGTCTTCCTTTGCCAGCTATTCCACGCCTCTATTATATCCCAGCTCATGTTATTTTCCTTTTATTCCTTGTGGTCTGTCGTGTCCCTCTTGTACTAGATATTGACGCTTCCACATGTAACCTGATGTTGTTGTTTTTACGGTCATCCTTAAGCTAGCTCCTGGTTAAAATCCTCCCCAAATTAATTCCTTGGTCCATTAATTATTGTTGTGGTCTTTGCAACTAAAATCAAGAGCATTTTTTATAAATTAAACAGGATAATTATAAAATGAAAATTTAAGTGAACCAAGCAATTTAGCAGGAAAAATATTAATAAAGCCCAATAATTAATCCAGAAATTAAGGGAAAATGCCATTATTTCTAATGATAAAAATGCCTCCAACACTTTCACTACAATAAGGCATTATTAGATCACAATTCCCTACTTATACAAAAGTAAGGAATATGTGGATAAAGGAGTTAGATACCAATTCCAAGTTTTTCCATAATTCAGTAAAAAGAAATACAAACAATATCCACTACTTGCTTGATCACAATGATCAACTAGTGACCGATAAGATGTTGATTGAAAGAATGGTTATTAGTTTATATATGGAGTTGTTAGCTTAAAAAATGATTGTCAATTTTCTTTGCAAGAACCAGTTGAGTTGATTGGACCTCCCCCTGCCAAAACAATTTGGATCTGATTGAACAAATAGCTATTAGCAAGGAAATCAGGGGACTTCTCTTTTCTCTCAATGCAAAGAAGGCCCTAGGTCCTAATGGGTATAATGCCCATTTTTTTCCAAAATACTTGGAATATCATAGGCTAGCTACTTGTGGTAGTTGTTCAAGAATTCTTGCACACTGGGAAGACACTAAGGGAGATAAATGCTACTCATATTTGTATGATTCCAAAAATCCCTAATGCCATCTCTCTAAATGACTTCAAACCTATATCTTGTTGTAATATAGTATATAAGGTGATTGCAAAGCTTCTGGATAATAGGCTTAAGGATCCTCTTCAGCAATTGATTCATCACTGGAAAAGATCTTTCATCCAAAGTAGATCCATTTCAAATAATATTTTTCTGGTGCAAGAGCTGACGAAGGAATACAACATAAAGAGAACTATCAAATGTTGCGGTATAAAAGTAGATTTCGCTAAAGCATTTATCAACATTAAATGTAATTTCATTCTTAGTAGTTTAAAATGGTTTGGTCTTCCTCCAAAGTTTATCTCATAAATTAGAGAGTGTCTTTCATCCCCCTCTTACAGTTTGGTTATTAGTGGTTCCCCCTCTAGGTTATTTAAAGGCTTAAATGGGATAAGATTGGTGGATCCTTTGTCTCCATACTTGTTTGCAGTCTTAAAGAAAATAATTAACAAAATCATAAAATCAAACACTGATGGAAACCTTAATTTCACTTAATATCATACATGTGAGGTGCTTCAACTAACTCATCTCAGTTGTATAGATGTTTTAATGTTGTTTTGTGCTGATAATCAAAAATCTATGTCACTTTTGCATAAATCATTAATGGAGTTATGCAAGATATTTGGATTGAGAGTTAATTCTATGAAAAGCAAAATCTACTTCTCTAGTGATTTTTCAATACTGATTGTTAAAGAATATTTTTAGTTTGAACATTCAAAATCTTCCTTTAAGTTCTTAAGGGTGTTAATTTAATCCAAGAAGCTAAAGTTTCAAGATTGCATAATGCTGCTGGAGAAGTTCAAGAAGAAGATCAATGTTATTTTGAAAAATTAAAGAAATGATATTAAATAACCTTAGAAAGGAATACAATTAGTCCCATGGGAAGATCCCAAACTATGAAAAGAAAGATTAGAGAGTCATCCTATTAGGTTACAAAATACAATAAACTAGAGGCTAGAAACTAAAGTTCCAAGGAATTGACTAACTTAGATCTTAAGTAAAGAGTCTCTTTGATAGTATGTAAAATCCCATATATTGCCTCATTCTCAGTCGCAAATTTAATTTTGAATCTTTTATTATTCCTTTCATTCCAAATTCGATAGATAGAGGACCACAAAGTAATGAAATAAACCTCTAAGTTGTCATAATGGCTACTAAGATGATCAACCAACCATTGAATTGCTTTTTAGAGAGAATCACCTATGAGGTCCCATTTATAGTATTATTTAATTTCATTTCAAAACTAGAGAAGCAAATGAACAATCAATGGGAAAGTGATCTCTAGTTTTGTCAGAATCCTTGCAAAGGATACAATTTCTATCCACTATTAAGAAGTGCAACCTATCCATGGTAGTTTGTCTATTTTTCACAATAAGCCATAACAAAAATGAGTTTTTAGGACATAAAAACCTGTTCCAAACAATATTATACCAATGCACCTTAGTGCCAAAATATTGCATCAAATTTTTGGTTTGCTTACTGGAGGGATTAGAAATTAGCTTCCCTTTCTAATAGAACCCGTGTAGATAATTTATGTTAAGAAGATAGGTGGGCTTATAATTCAACAAAACTTGGGGAAGAACCTAGTTGTTGTTTTGTATTAGCTTGGAGACTTTTTCATCCAAAAAACTAAGAGACCTGGCTACTAAGTATCTAATTATATTGATTACCTGACCATAGCCTCCTCAATTATCATACCGATAGTAGCTTTATCACCATTATGTACTTTATAAAAGAAATCATCTTTGATTTGATATCTAGGTTATAAGAGTTGATTTATAAACTAAGAGTTTGAGTGACTCTTTTCCACCTTCCAATTGCTTCTACCTTTTAAGAACTAATTTTTCAACCATTTCATCTAAAGTGATTTCTTATCTTCTATAATCTGCCATAGCTTTTTCATAATCAAAGCTAAGTTAGTAGCCTTGATATCATTGACACTCAGCTTACCTTATTCCTTAGGAGATCAAAATTTTGCTCATTTGACTTTTACAAGCCTCCTCACTCCATCATGAGGACTTCAGAGAAATTTTCTAAATAATATTTCCAACAAATTAATAAGCTTTTTCAAAAGGAATATGTGGGAACTCTAATAGATGTGTAATGAAGGAAATTAACTAAAGTTTCAGAACATATGAAAGAGATTTGTTAACCCCAGAGTAAAGTCTCTTCTGAATCTTTTCAAACAGTGGATAACATTATAAGAATCTCAATCTTCCAGTAGAAATAGGCAGACAAGATACATCAAAGGTGGGAGCTTTCTATCATTCCAATAATTCTGGATATGTGAGATTCCATACCTGAGGGTGCTCTAAAGATTAAGAAATGGCTTTTGTTCAAATTCAATTCTAGACCCAACATTCTCTTGAAAAGCTGAAGAGAATCCATTAGTATTTAGATTAAGGTTGGATTAGCTTGACAAATAAAAAGTAGATCATTGGCAAAACATAAAATAGTTTAGGAAATTTACTTACATTTGGAATGATATTTGAAATTAGGATTCAGATAGGCATTGTGCTTGATAATTAGAGATAAAGCTTCCATACATTTTATGAAAAGATATGGGGATATATGGTCCCTTTGCTTGACCCCTCTTGTTCCTTTGCAGGGCTTAGAAGGGTTACCATTTACCAAAACATAGAAAGAAGCAGTAAAAACACACTCCTTAATCCAGATAATGGATTGTCTAGGAAATCCAAATAATTCCAACAATTGAAACAAAAGATCCTAATTGATGCTATCAAAAGCCTTATTAAAATCTACCTTGATAGAACAATTTCCAGGAATGTTGCTTCTTGAGTATCCCTTTAGGATTTCCTAAACATGTAAGACAATATACACAATTTGTCTATCTTTAATAAAAGCACCTTAATTGTCACTAATAAGAGTGTTAACAACCTTCTTCAATCTTATAACAATCAATTTGGAGATAACCTTGTAGAGGAAATTAGTATAAGAGATAGGTCTATAATCACCAAATGAGTTTAGATTAAATAGCTTAGGAATTAAGCTTATGAATGTTTTATTTATCTTCTTTAAGAGCTTACTCGAATTGAAGAATTCATGAGTTTCTTGTAAGATCATTTCACTATCCACATCCAAAAATTTCTGAAAGAAAAACCATTTAAACCATCAAGTCATAGAGCTTTCAACATATCTAAAATGAAGATAGTATCCATAATTTCTTTATCCTCAATTAAAGCAATAATTGAAGAAGCAATCTCTTCTGGAATTTTCTTGGAGATGAAGCTGCTTAGTAGATAAAGGGATGAAACAGTGCATTAGTAGTACCAATTAGCATGGAAAAGAAGTTGGAAGCTTTTATAAGGATTGCATTATGATTTTGCAAGACAAAACCCTCATTAGAAACAATAGAACATTTTTTTTATTATTCTACTTGGCTAACACAATATTGAACAAAATTTTGGGTATTGGTCCCCATTTTTAATCTAGACAATCCTAGATCTCTACTTAAGTAGAGAATAATGATTTTCTAATACTTGCAAGTGATTATTCAACAAACCTTTCTTCTTAGTCAGGAGGTCTGCACTGTTAGGATTTGAGACTAGTAAATTATGAACTGCAAACAATTTTATTTTATCCTCATCCACCACAGTTTGAATGATGGTACCTATAGATTTACTAAGAAGCTTAAGCTCCTCCTTAATGGCTTTTAGTTTTTGCATATAACATAATTGTTTAGTACTAAATACTGATTTCTCTACCCCTTTTTTGTAAGCCTCCAAGAAGTCATTCTATTATACAAAGAAGTTATTAGCCTAAAATGATAATGCCTCTCTATATATGATAGAAAACCTACCCATATTATAGGAGTATGGTCAGAAAATAAGCGATCCATAAACTTAGTTGAACTGTTAAGGGAATTAGATAACCAGAAGGGATTAACAAAGGCTCTATCAAATTTCTTTCTAATAAACCACTCAAATCCTGGCTTGTTGTTTCATGTGAACAAATGCCCTTTTGATTTGAGGTCATTAACTCCCACATGAGTAATGTAATTTGAGAAATCTTTATTGAAGTTCTTAAGACAACATTTTCCATGAGCTTCTTCCTTATTTAATGTGGAGTTAATCTCCACATATCACGTAAGGCAGATTAACAATATTGGTTCCCAAATCTCTAAAATTATTATATAATTAATTCCTTTGGAAAACAAAATTGATAGTATAGTCTACTGTGAATAAGAAAATCACCTTCTCCATTTTAATAGAGATCCTTACGTGCATCATCTAATCAGAAGAGCTGAAAACTCCCACTTCCAGACTATCAGAGTTAAAGTAGATGATAATTCTACCTAGGAAGTGATGAGAAAGATTAGAATCATAATTCCATTTCTTCTCCAAAAAATTCAAACTTATAGATATTCTTCAACTTTATTTTTGTTTTTATAAGTCCAAGTAAAAGTGGTTTTCCTTTAAAAATAAATCCCTCAAAGCATATTGTTCAACAAGACTATTAAGACCTTTTTCATTTGAAAATATGAAGGAAATTAATAAGATTTAAACCCTTGCTTCTCTGGGATTTTCTTCAACTTGAAACAACCTCAAAGGAATCCTTGTCCATTTGAGTTTAAGCTTCCTTGATGAAATTACCGTCCTGGATTGTTGCAATCATATTAGCCTCTACATGTTCATTTTTATAAGAAAAACTATCTTTTCCTGTTTAGAGAGTTACCACCAACTTTTGAGTCTGTGCTAGGAGGAGGGACATTCTTATATGGATTTACAACTGATTCCTCATTAAAATTCCCAGTGCTTGGAATATTTTCAATAGGATTATTATTGAAACCATTTAGTTCAACAAAATTATGAAAGTCCTTTTGAATAAGTTCTTTATAACTACTATCCAGGAAAAATATACCAGTCGGCTTCCAAACCTCCTTGGGTATTTAACTTGGTGGTTTAAGCATATGCAATCTTAACTCTGTCCTCCATAAGTTCCAAGATATCATTGAACCTTATTATTACAACTTTATATGGAAAATTTGTTAATGCCTTCTTTGCTATGCATATTCTTGCATAGTTGATCCTTTTTTGTTTTAATAGTAGCTTGGTTTAGGTATAATGGTCTTCCAATTAAGCTAGCTAAGTAGCTAAGTAGCTAATTGAAGGATATTAATTTATGGCAAATGGGGGAGAAACAACAACATTTTTGGCCATTAATTCAAATGCAGAGACATAGGCTGACTATTTACACTTTTATCAAAATGTAGATAGGTAATGGAGAAGATACTTGGTTTTGGTTCTACAATAGGACTTACAAAGTCCTCTGTACAGATGAAAGACTTGACAACACTCACTTGACTTCTTGTTAACTCAAAAGTTCCCAATGTCATTGCTCAAAATGCTTGGCAAATTACAAGTAGAGGAGCAAACAAACTTCAGCACTACTTTTCAAGTTACATGCCTAACTCCTCTATTAAAGATAAAATTAGTTGGTCTATTAGCAATGGAGAGTTCTCCAATTCTTCTTGCATAAAAGCTTTAAGACTTTAATTCCCCATTACTCTTTGGTACAACATTGTGTGGGAAGGCTCCCTAATGCCTAAAGTTGCTTTTTTTTTTATACCTGATTAACAGTAAGAGGGAGATTGAAAATTCAAGATAGGCTAAAGGGAATAAATGATCATATTTTGTTCTTTGCAACTCATTTCCTGAATCTATAAAGCATCTTTTCTTCCAATGCAGCTTCTTTGCTACAATATGGGCCAAAATGGAACACAACAAGAATCTAGCTTTCCTTATAACAAATTAGGAAAATATTTTAGTTTGGGCAGAAATTCAATATAAAAGAATAGGAAAAGATAAGAAATGCTTAAGTATTTGTCTATTCTACTAGTTTACGCAATTTGGAATGAAAGAAACTAAAGAATTTTCAAGAATATTCAGTCTGAGAAGCGTGCAGAACTTGTTGTTGGATCAAAGAGATTCCTATTGCTCATTATACCAATGAGGACCTAAGCTATCCAATCAAAAGAAGATGGAGACTAATATAGCTCTATTATGAAACGACAGTTGTATAGATGATAGGCTGTCCCATTACTTATTTACACCTTATTTTTGACATTGTAGGCTTATACGTTTGCCTTTGTCTGCTTTTTTAGGCTTATCAACGATTACTTTATTTTCTTAAAAATAATATCTAGATCATTCTTCTCACAAATCCTATTTTTGATTTATAGAAAATTTTATGAGCTGACAAACAGATATTGATCTCTACTTTTGGTTACCCTGATACGTGGCCGTACTGTCCTATTTGTCACTACTCTCTGTTTCATTTAATTTGTTGAGTTTGATTACCTCCGTGACAATATGATGTGGTCAGTCGAAACGAGCCAGGATCTTCTGTCTATTTTATCTTGTTCTTATCCTGTCTCATGAATTTCAACAATTTATTTATGTGGGTCTCGCGTGAATCCCGCATAAATGGATGGTTGAGATTCATGGGACAGCTTAAATGGATGGCTGAGATTCATGAAATAGAATAGGGACATAATAAAATGGACAGAGGATTTTGTCCCAATCAAAATTATAGATTATAGGATTTATTATGGTGTTGAGGGTGTAAAACTTGCCCTTGGAATGTTTCGTTGAAGAAGATATCGAGAAGTCAGGAGTGTGTCACTCTGGACTTAGGTACAGAGGTCGGGTGCATTTATTTTTAGAAATAAACGTAGGGCACGGGGTTCACCCTGGACTTGAAAGTGTTAAGTTCATTTAGGCACATTCATTTCTAAGATATCAAAGGCGCGAAACTCAATAGGGGGAGTCTAGATCGTCTGTCGAAGATCCCCTATCTTATTCTGTCTAATGGGCTAAACGACGTCGTTATTGCTATAAAATTTAAAACCGTGGCTTCCTCTCTACTCCTCTTCTTTTGCTTAAAATTTTTAAAGAAGACAGCATGTAGGAGCTCGACTTGTGTTTTAAAAAGGAAGTGACTTGAAATGTTTGTAATTTATAAACTTCTTGATTTTTGCACAACTGGATATGAATTTTATTCATAACATTATTAATATCCTTATTATTATTAAGGATAAATAATTAAAATTTATTTCTTTATTATTATTCATGAACAATACTAATATTGATAATAATAATTATAATAATCTTCATAATAACTATAATAATCATAATCATAATAGTCATAATAACTATAATAAATATAATAATAATAATAATAATAATTTTTCTCAATCTCGCCCTCGCCCTCGCCCTCGCCCTCGCCCTCGTGTTTGAATGTTTCCGTTTTGATTTATAAAGGTTATCAATTGCTGGGAACTTGCTTCTTTACTTCTATATTTACGATACTCATAGTTTACTTGTTCTCTATTATGGAGATCATTGTTGTTCCATTGAATAAATATTTTTAATAATAATGATAATAAAAAT
>JAOQMR010000213.1:25607093-25631280 GCA_027563865.1 Erythroxylum pelleterianum
ATAGCAACCATTCTAACATTACAGCGACCATGAAATTTTACATTAGCAAGTATAAATTTGGTCGCTAATAATTCTACTTTTAGTGACCAATTTTAAATAGTTGTTAATAATGCATTTTTAACGACCAACGTAATAACTCGTCACTTAACACTTTTAGTAACAACCTTATAGTAACCACCTGTGTCCAACCCGATTTTGGTTGCTATAACTTTTAACAACCATTTTCTTACTTTTAACAACCATTAATAATAGTTGCTGAAACTAATTTTTCTTATAGTGATTGTAAATGTATAAAGAGATCAAATCATAAATAATAATAATAATAAGGGTTGAACATAATCTTCGAGATAGGACCACATAATCTTAGAGATAGGACTACATAATCTTTTTGGGTTAGAGTAAAATCTATTAGAGGAATTTATAGAGGTAATGTGTTCTAAGAGACTTTTGATTAGAAAAAGATTTTAGTCAATCAACTTAACGATAGGGGATTTATCTCTTAAGAAAGAATATATTTGTAAATTAGAAATTCCAACCTGAGCAAGAAACTAGGTTTCATCAATAAATTAAGATAAATTTAAGCACTGAAAAAGTATTTAGGGAATTCTTATTTGGATCTTATTTATCTATTGATTTATTTAGTCTTATTCATTGCTCTAGTTTGGTATTTTAGGATAGTTTAGTTTATTTTCCCTTTAAATCCACTATTTATTTTATTAGATTAGATAATAGACAGACAATCAATACTAGTAGTTATACTTCTTGTGGGATCAATATTCATAGTGATATAAGTTGGTGCATTTGCCTAGGTGATTTTCTTTTAGTATTGTTTTATGTTTGCACATAAATATCACATCACATATGCACTTGCCTAGTTAGTTTTTAGTATTTTTCAAATTATGAACACAAACTTTAACTAGAGAGTCGCCTTTTAACCTGACTTGTAGAGTTGAAGCCCCCAAGGGAGAACCTTAAAACAACTAGTAAAAGTTGCTCCTTTGTGACTAGAAGGTCACAAGTTCGAATCACGGAAAAATCTTCTTTATAAAAAAAATATAAGAAGAAGGTTGCGTATATCGTTGACTCTCCCCAGACTCTCACAAAATGGAAAGTCTTGTGCACCGAGTACGTTAACTTTTTTTGACTTTTTTTAGAGATGAAGTCCTAATCCCCTTAGGGCTAGATGTGGAAACATCAAGGATAGCTAACTAATTATTGAAGGTTAATGAAGCAGATTTTAAAAATGAGCTTAATATTCTTGAAAAATAAAGGGATGCCACTTTCATCAATAACATCACCGTCCAATAAAGGGTTAAGAGTTATAATGCTAAGAGGAGCAGTAAATAAGATTTATAGGAAGGAGATATGATATTATGGTGAATAAATGTAGAATAGAGGGTAAAAGCCAAAGGAAAGCTTACACATAAGTTATTTCGCCTGTTCATTATTAAGGGAGCAATCGCACTTATAACTTGAAAAGGCACATGATTCCTCGCATCTAGAATTTGAAGCATTTACACCCCTATTATCGATAAAATTATGTTTTTTATACTGTATAGCACTAAGATGCATGTCTTTATTATGTGACTGAGTACTTGTTTGAATAAGCTTATACCAGTAGAGCTTTTGTAGTAGAGCATTTCTGAAAAAAGAACTTTTCTAATAAGCCAATTGATTATTTGACTGACATTTAAAAAAGCTTTTTTTTGAAAGAGCTTCATACATTAGTTATAAAGGGTTAAGAGTTATAATGCTAAGAGGAGCAGTAAATAAGATTTATAGGAAGGAGATATGATATTATGGCGAATAAATGTAGAATATAGGGTAAAAGCCAAAGGAAAGCTTACACATAAGTTATTTCGCTTGTTTATTATTAAGGGAGCAATCACACTTATAACTTGAAAAGGCACATGATTCCTCGCATATAGAATTTGAAGCATTTACACCCCTATTATCAATAAAATTATTTTCTTCCCAGTTTTCAAGTTTTCTATACTGTATAGCGCTAAGATGCATGTCTTTATTATGCGACTGAGTACCTGTTTAGATGAGCTTATACTAGTAGAACTTTTGTCAGTAGAGCATTTCTGAAAAAGAACTTTTCTAATAAGCTAGTTGACTATTTGACTGTCATTTAAAAAAGCGATTTTTTGAAAGAGCTTCATACAGTAGATTGTTTGGCAACATAAAAATAAAAGGCACTTTTAATTTTAACTATTTTTCAATATAAAAATAAAAAGCACATTTAATTTTAACTATATTTTATTTTGTAATAAAAATTATTTATGCATATAATTATTATTTAATTTTAAACTATATAAAACATAAATGAAAATATATTTAACCAAATCTTTTATATGAG
The DNA here is from genome assembly GCA_027563865.1 of Erythroxylum pelleterianum. Taxonomy (NCBI): domain Eukaryota; kingdom Viridiplantae; phylum Streptophyta; class Magnoliopsida; order Malpighiales; family Erythroxylaceae; genus Erythroxylum; species Erythroxylum pelleterianum. The sequence continues at coordinate 25,609,456 of JAOQMR010000213.1, forward strand.
TTATAATATAAGTAAAACTAATATAAAAATTAAAACATATAAAAAACCAAATAATATTATATAATTATCAAAATAAACATGAAGATGAGTTTGTGGATATTGTAAGAATTATGTATAAAAATTAAGGACAAAAGAGACTAAAAAATAGGCTCATTAATTAATCTGAAAAATTTATTAAAAAATACTTGTTTTGAAAAGCTCCAAATTTAAGTTTATTAAAAAGCTGTATTTTCACTGCCAACAAAAATTATATCCACTAAATTTTTTTCATTTTGCAGCTAAATATTCATTTTTTTTAAAATGCAGTAAAAAAAAGTGCTTATTTACTCTCTAAAAGTTCAATCAAACAGCACCAAGACATTTTTGCTAACGCACCTCCAAGATCTAGACCTAAAAATGGTCATGCGAGTAAGGTGTTTACCTAAAAAGTTAAACGTAATCCAATAAGCAGACCTAAAAGCAATCATGCAAGCAAGACATTTTTGTTCTCTGGTAAAATGAACAGCAAGACATAGAGCTAAAAGCAATCGCACAAGCAAGAAAATTTTGCTCTAAAAGAAAAATGGAACAAAACATAAAAATAATCACGTGAGTAGGACTTTTTTGTTATAAGACAAAACACAACCCAAGATGCAGATTTCAAAGCAATTGTGTGAATAAGATGTTTTCACTCTTTAAGGAAAAATGCACATCCAAGACGCATAATTGGAAGCGGTCATATGAATAAGACGTTTTTGCTCTTAAGAAAAAACGTAACGCAAGGAAAGATGCAAACCTAAAATCGGTTGCTTGAGTAAGACATTTCCGCACTAAATTAAAATGTATCCTAAGACGCAGACATGAAAGTAATAGCAATGGACCTTTAACATAATAAAAGGAAGTTTACATACCCAGAAACAAACATCTATAAGATTGCCAAAAGGGGCATATCCACCCACCAACTTTGTTCATCATTCAGCCAGTTCTACCTCCAATTAATGTGCATCTTGAGCACGTAGCCACGTACAATAGGTCTTAAAAGCTTGATATCAAGACACAAGTCTTATCTCTTGGTCCTTACAAATCTAAGGACTATTCACCATCAATCTACCAGGTGATTGTGGGAGGCTCAAAGCTCGAAAGAAGAGGTAGAGCCTCAAACCCATCAGCATCATAATCTCCACCCAGCCTTTCAGAATATTAGCAAACTGATTGATTTGCTTCTGTGTCTTAGATGCCAGCTTATCGTAATTTATAAGTGAACTATAGATGTTGGCACCAAGAGCTTTCAAGTCTTTTATATAGCCATACATTTTCATCTGTAAATTGGCTATAAGCTTCTTACAAGTCCTAGTCATAGTCTACTGAGTTTAATGAATCTGTGTCTGCCTACGCACTGTGTCTGTGAAGTTTTTCTCTAATCCTTCTAGTGTCAGAACTCAAGAACATATCATATTATTTATTATTTTAACAATGATAAAAATGAGGGTCAAATTTAAGTCATTAAATTGTTAATTAATTTATATGAAATATACAATTTATTAATTATTGTATGTATATAACATGCATTTAACATATGATTAATCATTTAAATATATGATTTAATATATAATGAAATAATTAAATATATATAATTAGGTTAAGCAAATTAAATGTTTGCAGTTTTATATTATTCATTGTTGTCAATAGGATATAATATTATAAATATTAATCCTATCTTAAGAGTAGTAAATACACATTCAGCATCTTATCTTATATACATTGTAAAAAATAGTATGTGAATTTATGAAAAAATGCTCATTACTTAACATAATGTAAAATTGTAAGTGTTTAAATCATCTCTGTGATGTGTATTATCATAAAGAAAAGTTATTTATAATATGTGTTATTATAAAGAAAGATGTAAGATAGAATATATTTAGAATTTGGATATGCTTACTTGAATATTGAATATTTATAATTATGTAATGATATTATATACAAATTTTGTATTTTTATTATGAATTTATTAATTTAATTTTGACATATGTCTTCACTTATTTTTTAAGATAAATAGAGGTGAGTTCAAGTACTGCTAATAATTCAATCATTTCAGGAAGATTTGGTAATCTAACTTAGGCTCATACTAGATTGATTCCTGGAATGAAGAACCATACTATTGGTGTATATTGTAAAAAATATTTGAAAGGTGGGGGAATTACTAAATTAAAAAAAGCATTTGACTAGGATTAAGGTGAAGTAGAACCTTATAAAAAAGTGAGTCATAATATTAAAGGACAAATGAAGACTTTATTTGAAGATTATCAATATGAAAAAGATAGAAGAATAAGGCTAAACTATGAAATTGTGATTGAGCCCAAGTTTATCTTATAAATTGGCTACACTTTCATGGCTGTTAATATACTTTTTGACTCTTAATTCGTGATTTTGTGCTTAAATTAGTTCTTTATAGTGAACTCATATTATATGCAATTTGTTAGTAAAATTGTTGCAAATTGACATTAAATGCATTATAATTTTTTTAAGGATAATTGATACTGCAAATTGTTATTTATATTGTAGGGAAAAAGGGAGTCAAAAGGATCAGAAAGTCAACAGGACGTGAGTTCCTCCACGCACGTCGCGGCGCATCCAGAAGAAGACACGTCGCGGCGTAAACTAATCATCTCACCGCAGCGCATCATCACACGACAACACACCGCGGCGTCAATTAATTATCCCGTCGCGGCAAGCTATCCAGGAAGTGCACACCGCGACGTCAACTAATCATCTCGCTGCGGCGAGCAGACGGGTATCCGGACTCTAATTGGAAACTTCATTCACTGTACTAACCCGACCCGACCCTTCCTTTAAAAACTTGCCGAATTAGTTTAGGATGATTCATTCAATAAACATTGACATACACAAAAACCATCCGGCAGACAAGGGAGACGACATAAACATTCCGGCACTTCACCACCATCATTTCCATCTACGATCATCATCCACCACCGTCGATCGCTTCATTATCACCTCCATTGTCAGTCTCTAAATCCATGGGTAACATCGGAGCTTTAGTCGTGATGGAGAGTTCCGGAGTTATGCACGGCTAGGGTCATCATTCCTCTTGGAAATGTAGTAATGGCTTGAGTTCATGGGCTTCAAAGGGGAGTAATCTGATATTATCAAAGTTTAATTATATTATTGTAAATCTCTGAGTTAGGGTTTACGGTAGTGTAGTTAAATTAGCTTGGTTATAGTTTAATCAAGTGTTGAACAATGTTTTGTGTTATAGATATGGTTATATGTAGAATTCTGATGCTTAATATATGAAGTCTCATATATGTCTTTTAGTGATTGTGTTAATCTTCTTTATCTGCCTAGTTGTGTTTGATATTGAGATTGTGCTTGATCTAAATGACCACTTGCATTAACTTTTCCATTTCACACACTAAGATGCTTTTAACAAGGTTTTAAGAAATGGAGTTCATTGATTCCATTTCTTAAAACCTTGGACTTAAAGAGTCCTTTAAGGTTGATTATTTGAAAACTTAGTGGATTTAACCCCCGGAAAATTTGTTTGAACCATGATAGCCTAAGCTTGTTTTCAAGAGGACTTTATCCCATGCGATTATTATTTGAAGTTCCAATTTCATTTTTCCCAAAAATCCAAAAATATACTTTTTACACATTCTTCTTTAATCTTTAGTTTAATTTCCTCAATTTTGATCAATGATCTAAAACCCTCTTTTTATCAACTTAAATTGCATTTTTGACAATTAGGCTAGCTTAAACTTTTTTCGTTTGGTTCCAATTAAGTGAGACGACCCGAGGTTGCACCTTGTATTGCAATCCTTGAAATTAATTATTTTTTATTCGGTTTCCAAGATATTGATCTTTAGATCGAGATGAAGAGCTGATCAAATTGGCTATGGAATTTTTTTTCCAATGGTTAGGATGATACTAAGGATGTTATAGGTGGTGTTATTCTCACCCAATAAGAAGCAAATGTTGCACCTTATACGAGGAAAAGGATAAGACATATGTTTATTTTTTTTTCACCGCGAATAATTCCTGAAGCTTAACCTTCAATCCGTAGCACCTTACAGTCTAAAGAAGTGACTTAAAATGTGGACATGACAATGGCTAGATAGTGGTATAATTAAGGTGTATCATTTAATGATACCCAGACCATTGTTACCAGCTTATGATGGAAGTTATTGCGTATGATCTAAGATATAAGGCTCTTTCAATTGAGGAATATAGAGGTAAACTTCTGAGCAACTATGTTTATGAAATAAATAATTATTTGAATGAAAGAAGAATTACTTAGACAACTTTTGGATGTTAATTATGATTGATGGTTGGACAAATACAAGACACGAACTCATTATCAATTTTTAGTTTATTCAATTAGGGGCAATTTTTTTAAGTTTATTGATGCATCCAACCTTATTAGAAATGATGATATACTATTTAAGATATTTGATAAATGGTGAATGAAGTTGGGCCAAAAAACAATGTTCAGTTCATTACTAATAATGATTCTACTTATAAAGCAATTATAAAAAGATTGCAAAGTAGGTATAATTCTATTTATTGGACTCTTTATGCTACACATTGTATTAATTTAATGTTGGAAAATATAAGAGATTCTAGATATTTTTCTATCGTTGACAAGATTGTGGCGAAAACAAAAAAAGTGACCAAGTTTATCTATAATTATGTAGGGGTCTTAAATTTGATGAGGAAGGATTTCACTAATGATAAGAATTTGTGTGGTCTTGGTATAACAAGAATTGCAACTAATTCCTCATCACTTCAGAATTTTGTTCTAATGAAGAAGGAGTTGAGACAAATTTTTACAAGTGATGAGTGAGTCACATCACAATATGCCAGGTTTAATGCTAGAGTTGAACTTTCTAAATTTATACTTAAAGATGAATTTTGGTCCTAATAGAAATTTGTAATTCGAGTCTATGAGACTTTAGTAAAAGTACTTCATTTCGCTGATAGTGATGAGAAGGTAACAATGATTTACTTTTATGATAGCATACAGAGGACAAAGGAAGCAATCAAAACCAATATAAAAAATAAGCTTTCTTTGTTCGTACCTTATCTTATAGTCATCAATGAGTGATGATAAAGATAACTTTACACTCTGTTGTTTTCAACTTGGGCATTTTTAAATCCTATTATGTAATATAGACCAAATTTTAGAAAGAAAGTTGAAGTTAATAAGGGAATGCTATTAACAATTACAATAATTGTTACCCGTAAGATGATGCAAGATCTTCTAAGCTCACAAATTGGGGTTTATAAGGGTGCTTCTGGTGATTTTAAGATGCCCATTACTATTCATCAATGAGACAAGCTTAATCCAAGTATGTGTGTGTGTGTGTATATATATATATATTGTTTATAATATTACTTTTCTTACAGTTGCTTGATGAGACCAATTCGAATTTTGAGTTAATACTTGAGTGCAATAGAGCGTGAAAGGAATTGGAGCATATTTGATTTCATCTATTCTAAGAAAAGGAATATATTGAAACACAAAAGATTGAATAACTTGGTTTTTGCTTAGTACAACTTAAAGCTTCGGAAAATGTATGTTCTTATCATTGTTAAGTTGAATATAATTTTTTGTACTTTCTTAACAATTTAATTTAATTTATGTATTAGGACTCTTAATAAAAACGAGTAGTTCTGTAGATCCAATTTACATTGACCATATTGATCTTTTACTGGATAAGATTTACGAGAAACCAGGTTTAATAAATGAGTGTAACTTGAAAGATAATCTTGGATAAGAAAGTATTAACATGTCGTTTGGTCCAATAAATTTGAATAATAGTAAGGTGACGCTTCTCTTAGTGATGAAGAATTTATACCAAACAAAAATTGAAATTAATGTGATTTGAAAAATATTCGATTGAATAAACTTTCAAGTTTTCATTTCTCCTTTTCTTTTAATTTCACTTATATGTGATGTATATGTTAAATTCTATATATGCAATATTAATATAACTGTAAATATTTTTGTTTCAAGTTTCACTTTTAGATAGTTGTTTCCTCGACACGAACTCTTGTTATAAATTGTAATATTTAGAGAGTTATTGATATTATTATTCTTTTTTGGATTAATTACAAAAAAACTCAAGCTTTCTTCAAAGTTTTAATTATAACTTGAACTTTAAAAAGTAGCAATAAAATGTCAAAACTTTCAATTTATTTTTAATTTTAACCCAAACTTCAAAATGTGACAATAAAATGCTCAAACTTTCAATTTTTACAATTATAGTCCAAACTTCAAAATGTGACAATAAAATGCTCATATTTTATTTTTTTCAATTCTGGCTTGATGCAACCGGAAGTACCAAATAGCTTGATGGCTTACAAGTGGAAGGGAGAATTGCTTGATTACTGGTGCCTGGTCCCAACTTGATTTCGCTCTGCTGTTCTCCCGATGTCCTTAACCCTTTGTTTTAAGTTTGTTTTTCTAATACCTCAAACTACTCTTGCATTATAGCGTACTGTACCAATAAGCTCTTTGTTTTTAGTTTGTTCTCTTGATGCCTTAGTGTGAGGGCATTTGGGGTGTGTAATCTAAAAATCGAAAGGTAAGGGCATCGAGAAAACAAACTAAGAACGAAGGAAAAAACTAAAATCAAAGCGTAAGGTCGTCCAAGTTGCGTAATCTGATTTCGGTCATTTTTAAACAATGACAACATTTCATTAATCTCCATTTGTTGTGCTAATTTTGGGCTGACATGTATTAATAATTAAGGTTTCTAAAACACGTGGCAAGTCACATCAGCAAACTTAATGGAAACACTAACGTTGGGCTAAAATTGAAAAAATTGAAAGTTTGAGCATTTTATTACTATTTGTTGAAGTTCAGGCTAGAATTGAAAATAATTGAATGTTTTGGAATTTTATTGCTACATTTTAAAGTTTGAGTTATAATTAAAAAATTGATAAAAGATTGAGTTTTTTTTGGTAATTAACCCTTCTTTTTATTTGATGTAATATTATTTGTTATATGACGAAATTGAAGTATTTTAAGTACATTAATTTTATATTTGTAAGATCTTTTTTCATATTAATTGTGGTTATTATTTATTTGTCAAATATGTGAATGATGATATTAATAAAAATTAATATATTGTTATTATTTCAAATTTTTATTATTTTAATTTTGAAGAAAGAATTAATGTAAAATTATAAATTATACAGTACAATATATAGAGAAACTATTTTGAATTTTTTAAAAAATTCAAGAACTATTTTATAAATTTAAAAAATTACTCAAAACTGTACTTGATATTAATCGGTACTGGTCTAATATTTTTCTAAAATCAAATCCGGAGTATCATATAATATTCATAATATTAGTGTAGATACAACGAAAAGCAAATGAAAATTTCATTTTGATTATTTTCTCCAAGTTGCAACATTGTATAGATAAGTAGCCATGAAATCATTATAGACGTGATGAGTCTGGTAGACATCTCAAAGCAAATTGGTGGATCATACGTGGGGCAACCCGATCGTGTGAATCCTTTAGGCAGAGGATCGGCGTGATTGGTACTGAACCAAGTGAAATAGGTCACTTTTCTAGGCACGCTCAGGACCACAAACTTGTACATTTAAGTGAGGAGTCCTTGTCAAAGGCCAAAGTGAAATGGGGAAGACATAAAGATACTTAAGGCTGAAGTGATGGTAACGTAAAGCTACTCGTAAGGCCTGTCATGGTGGAACAAACTTTGTTCTTCCATCTCTCAAGTTGAATTTTGGTGTAGGATTCACAAGTGATGGAAATCTTCATCAATATCCTCCTTTCTCCTTTAGAACATGAATGGGTAAGTAGTATTCGCTTTAGGTACTGATTCTGAACATGCCTGTTCTGAAAAAGATCCACTTCTTAATCCGTACTCATAGGGCCATGCTTATGGTTATCGTGTTTCCACCATTTACCTTCCAACCATGAACGATGTAGACGGCCTTAATAATGGATGACTTCTTATTATAGTTGTCAATTTAGCTCCTCAACTAGGTGCATTAATATTAAAGATAGTTTATACATAAAAACATGATTTAAAATTATTATTATTATTATTATAAGTTATAAATAAGTTACTTAAAAAAAATCTAAACACTAAAATTACTATTGTTCAATAAAATATTATTTTTCAAATAATTTATTTAATTTTTTTCTATTAGTACATATTTGTTTTGTTTCTATTCAATAAAATGGAAATATGTGTACTTAATCTTTCCTAATATCGATGGTTAGTCATTCCTTACTTCAAAAAATGTCTAAGTTAAAATTACATGGTTTATAAATTTTTTAAATACAATGATTTTTTTTTTAAAATATAATACAAAGTGTCTGGCATTCTTGTAAGTTAAGGAGCTATTTAGTTCTCAGTTTTTGTTTTTTCAAATAAAAACAAAATCTTGTTCAGCTATTAATGTTAATTTAGTTATATTTTTATTACAGATAATAATTACATACCAGATATAACTTTAAAATAAAATTATTTTTAATTAAATAAAATTATTTTAATTTCTAATATAGTATTTGTTAACAAAATATTTATTTTATTAAAATATATTTAAAACCAAACTATTTTTTAACTAAATTAAATTTTATTTGAAATTTATATAGTTTGAAGATATTTTAAATTTAATTATATTTATTAATAATTATTATATTTAATTTAATTAAAAATATTAAATAAAATTTAATTATTCATAATTCTTATTACAATTAGTATATGAATGTATTAAATAATATTTTTTAGTTGATAATAAATCAAATTATGAAAAGCAAAAATAGAAAATAAAAACTACTTTTTATAGTTTTCATAATTTTTAAAAAAGAAAGAAAATAAGCAAAAATTTTTACTAAATTTTAAAATAAAATCAGAAAATAAAAAAATAAAAATAGATCATAAACTTAAGTTTTGTTTTAATTTGTTTTACTACGAAGATCAAGTTTTTAACATATAGAAATAAAATTATTTCGGACATTCATTAGTATAGTGTACTTCCTCTTTACTTAACCAACATGTACGAGTTTTCTTCCCTTGAGGACAATAACAAAAAAAAATGGTTGTAAAATTGATAAGACAAAAGTAAAGTGAATAAGGTCTGAGGCAGAGTGAGTTAACAGGAAAGGAACGGGGTTGTTGATTAGGAAAGAAATTGAAATGGAAGCCTAAACGGTATTGAAGGCAAAGCTGAGAAGGAAGTGGCAACCACCTTAATCATCCATCGTGTTATAGCAACGGTTGGTGAGAAATAGAATCCGACAGAACCTCCGACCATTTGGAGAAACTTGATCTATGCTTAATTCCAATTGATGTTGAATCCGCCAGGGTTTGCCTTGGAAACGGATTTTATGGTGTGGGGGTGGGTTCGCCGTTCCTGTCAGTACTCATTCATAAATAGGCTTGTTTGACAATCAGTTTTTGTTATATGATTATATTAATAATTATTTAATTTTAAATTATATCAGTTAGTTTTATCAATAAAATATCAACTGCTTATTAAATATTATATATTCAGTAAAATTAATTATTTAGTATTAACTATTTATGCATAAAATAACTTATAAAAATATAATTTTAAAAAATTATAAAAATATGAGTATTATATTTTATTATTTCTTTAAATATTTTTATAAGATTTTATTTAATTTTATAAAAATTAAATTTATAACTTTAATTAATTTTTAAACTTCAAAAAATTTTATCTTAAAAATTTTATCAAAAAATTAAAATTAAAATGATAAGAAAACAAAAAACCAAAATAAGTGTGACGGACACTTAATTTAAAACCAAAATATTTTGGTTTCCTTTTTATTTTTTATTATTTTAATTGTAATTTTTATTAAATCAATAGTAACATAATTAAAATTAAAATTAATTTTATTTTTTATAAAACTGATAGTTGCATAATTAAGCTTAAAATGATAAAAAATGTATAAAAAAAAATCACACACGCCTTTTGACAATTCTTATCATAAACGTGAATGTTATATTTTAAAAATAAAATAAAGAATATAAATGATTTTTTGTACGTAAAAGAAATGTTTTTTGAATTATTTACCAAATATTTTTATGGCTGTTTAATTTATTGAATCAGCTAAAAGTTTTAAAATCGCTAAAAGTCAGCTGTTTAGCAAATGAGTTCTATATATTTCAGAAGGATTGTCAAATAAAAAGCGTGGGAAGGATAGGAATTGAGTGAGATTTGACTCGACATGTGTGAAATTTCTGGAATTTAAATTAAGTTTTTTTACAAGCAAGCAGAATTCGATCACCGCTGCGCACAACGTCAACATTAATTATTAAAAGTAGTAGCACCGTCACCAATTAATATACACACATGTATATATATATATATAGCCTTTAAAACTAAAATGAAAGTAGGTAGGGCCACTTTTATAATTTTTCCCCTTTTCTGCTCCATCTGCGGGACCCACACATCCCACCAATTTGACACCCACTTGTCCCCTCCTCCCCTTCCGTTTTAAGATTTCAAAACTCAAACCATAAACTAACAGTAACAGGTTTCTTATACAAGTCGTGTGTCAAATACAATCCAATCAGTATATATATATATATGTCTTACGAATTAACTTCACCTCCTTCTCCTTCTAATGGCCGCTGCAGGAATCGGCAGTTTCAGAAGTGGTAACCACACTAACACCAGAGCCTCTCTCAACACCAGCAAACTCGACAAGCCTCTTTCCCTCAACTCCAATTCAAAGTTGTCTCTTAAATCCAAACCTCTTACTAGCTCCGGCGTCCGTAAAAGTGCTCCCGCTTCTCTCGGACCCTCCAAGGACCATGCCGCAGGTTACTATTGAAGCTGAATTCTCTTGATCCTTGTTTTTAACCGTGCATTTTTCGAATTCAGGCCTCTACTACAAAATTATTTTTCTTTATTTACACGTATGTAATTTATACACTGGATAAATTGTAAAGACTTGCGTGTTGATATGTGTATGTTATTTGTGTGTGTGCTTTGAAAGCAGTTCCTGGAAGAGTTCGGGTAGCTGTGAGATTGCGGCCGCGCAATGCGGAGGAGATGTTGGCGGATGCTGATTTTGGTGACTGTGTAGAATTGCAACCGGAGGTATCTCTTGAAGATAATTATAACCGGTTATGCATCTTTATACTTGCTTCTTTTTTTGTTTGTTTAAACTGTTTTTTCTGATTGATTACAGCTTAAGCGGCTGAAACTAAGGAAGAACAATTGGGACTCGGATACATTTGAATTTGATGAAGTCCTCACCGAATTTGCATCGCAGAAACGCGTTTATGAGGTTGTGGCGAAGCCGGTTGTGGAGGTATAGATGCAAATGGTATCTAAATTTATTCTTCATGTTTTCTTTTTTGCATCTGATCATTTTAAAATATTTTAAAAGCCGGGAATGATTTAGGATCTCACCAACAAAATTTGGCCAAGCAACTAGAGTCTGTGACCATGTCTTTGGAAGTACAAATGCGCTGAACCAAAATTAAGTTTTTCAATATTCAGCTGACTTTGTCTAAAGAGAACTTAAATTGTTAGTCTTGTGAGGAGTTTGTTTAGTAAATAGCTGGGATGAGCTTTAGCCTTGTTAAAAAAAAAAAAGTCGTTTCCTTGTGAGCTGAGGCAGACTGTTTTACAAACACATGTTTCACAGCATGAAGAGGAACTTGTGGTTGGGGAATAAAATGGGTAAATGATGATCATTCAAGTATGAAATGTAAAACTTAGTAAAGCCTACTGTCTGATATATAGCTATGTAAAGTAAACTAGGGAAAGGGTTTACTTCAAATACCCACGAATTTTAGCAAGGCTGCCTAAAGGTTGTTAGAACTGATAATTGTTTAAAGCCAGGTCTGAAAACTGAATCTTGAAATAACTCATATGGAAAGAAGCTTTTTATGTTACTTGTCACTAGTTGTCGATCCCCTACCAGCTGAACCCAAATAGGGAATGGGAAAGCTAGAAATGATGCATTGTTGAAATGATAGACAACATTATTCAATTTTAATGAGTACCAGAATGTCAATCTTGTTGAATAATCGTCAAATACAGACTTGTTAGCTTAAATCTAGTGGGTATTTGTGATGCAATAATTGATGGGCTCAAAAGGAGTTCTCAGTCTAACTGCTTTACAATGTGGTTTGGTTGTTGTTTTGACCTGATTTGCGTCAAGTAGTGATTATGAATAGAACATGTTGTTATTGTTTCCTTCTGCAGAGTGTTTTGGACGGATATAATGGAACAGTCATGGCATATGGACAAACTGGCACAGGTAAAACATATACTCTTGGACGACTTGGAGACGAAGATACAGCTGCTCGTGGAATAATGGTTCGCGCTATGGAAGATATATTAGCTAACGTTTCTCCAGAGACTGATTCTATTTTAGTCTCCTATCTGCAGGTTGTCGGCCTTTAAATAGTCTCATTTTTTATTTTTCTGGTATTCTAATCATCTCTTGTTCTACAAGTTTTGGTTTAACAATTTTGAATTGTGGTACTATCAACTTGAGCTTTTGTAGTTCATATGTATCTGCATTCACTTTAATTTTCGAAACATATGCAGCTATATATGGAGACAATACAGGACCTTCTTGATCCTTCTAATGATAATATAACAATTGTTGAAGACCCCAAAAATGGTGATGTCTCATTACCTGGGGCTAGTCTAGTTGAAATCAGGGATCAACAGAGTTTTATTGAATTGTTAAGGCTTGGAGAAGTACATCGAGTTGCTGCAAATACCAAATTGAATACTGAATCTTCTAGAAGTCACGCCATTCTAATGGTGAATTAACTTGATCTTTTCTTTTCCTACAGTTTTTCTGCTGTTGGAATTGCTAGGTTGTCACCGAACATAGTTTGTATTACATAGTGGTTCACTAATGATGTATGAAATGCTTTAGGTACATGTGAAGAGATCGGTTAAAGGAAGAGATTCTGTCCTTTCAAGTGAGAATGGTAACGACTCTCGCATGGTTAAAGCTCTGAAGCCTACCTTAGTTCGGAAAGGAAAGTTAGTTGTTGTAGATCTTGCTGGTTCAGAGCGTATTGATAAGTCTGGTATGTAGCGCTCTACTATGGATGTGGGGTTATTTCTATTAACATAAATTAGTCTTTATAGATGTCATTGCTGACAGCTGTTACTTATATTGGGGAACATAATCTTCTTTCTTATGTTAATGTTGTTTGTTTCATCTGTTATTGGCAGGGAGTGAGGGGCACACACTAGAGGAAGCTAAATCTATCAATCTCTCTTTGAGTGCTCTAGGGAAGTGCATCAATGCCTTGGCAGAAAATAGTGCGCATATCCCTGTTCGTGATTCAAAGCTCACTCGATTGCTAAGAGATTCATTTGGAGGTAAAAGAATCTCTGCTACAAATTATTCTCAGTTTGATCATGTTTCTTTTATCTCATTCAGCCAGAGTGCTTGACTACAAGCTCCTAGAGTTTCACATATGTTAGTGGGCATAGGGTTTATATAGTCCTCACATGCATAGAACTTCATTTTTTTTGCTTGAATATTTGGAACAACAGATTGAATGAAAATGTATACTCTTAGTTATCACGTGCTGTAATTCGGATAATATGCAAATTTTGGTCTTGTAGGTACACTGGATATATACTGTTGGTTCTTAGGTATCTATGTGGATTTGTGGTGGTTTTTGATACAAAAAGAACTATTAGGGAAATCTCACTGAAGCTAGTTTCTGCCACTTTTCATTAAAAATTCCATTTACAATTTATTCAGCATTTCTCCAAATTATATATTCTTGTACTGGCTTTGATCCTACGGAGCAGCATTTGGAATCTTGATATCAGGGGTGACCATCTTCTATTTTGTGATAAATTATGTTCCTTTCTGAAATTTCAACAGGCACAGCTAGAACTTCACTTGTTATTACTATTGGTCCATCCCCCCGCCATCGAGGAGAGACAGCTAGTACTATAATGTTTGGACAAAGGGTGAGTGCTGTAGAAACTGAACTTTTCTTTTTCAGCACTCCGTTAAGATACCAACCTGGACCTACGTTGAAACTTGTGTATTCATAGTCTCACTGACTATAATATTTTTCTGTACATTACTTACCATAATAAATTTCATCTGAGCATCTAGTTCACCATTTTGACAAATATTCACTCATTGATTCCCCCGTGTGATCTAGAAACTTTTAGTCTCTTTGACTTATCTTTTCCTGTTGGCCTGTCATAGGCAATGAAGGTAGAAAATATGTTGAAGTTGAAGGAAGAATTTGATTACAAAAGCTTGTCCAGAAAGCTAGACATACAGTTGGATAAAGTAACTGCAGAGCATGAAAGGCAGCAGAAGGCATTTGAGGATGAAATTGAAAGAATTACTATCGAAGCACAAGCTCGAATCTCTGAGTCTGAAAGAAACTACACAGATTTATTGGAGGTATATAAGTCATAAATACTTAAATAAAGACATTTCTTACTCTGAGCTTAGGTGTGTGTTGGTATCCATATGCTTTGCATCTTCATGAATTTCTGTGAATGACAAGTTACTTGGTGGCTGGGTCCATGTTTGAGCAAGAGTTACAGAAGAAGTGGCCCTCGAATTTCTTTGAGTAATGAAGTAGTGCACTGTGATAGTTATCCAAAATTTTTCAGTAATAGAAGTGTAAATTGATAACAAGGACTATTAAAAATGCGGGTTGTGCAACACAAGAAATCCATTTGAAATGACCAGACCTGGCCCTGGATCGGGATTTTTTTTTTGTGTATGGAACACAACCTGATCCCTGTTAGACTGATCTGGTAGCAAACCAGCAACTTATTAACTCGAACTGGAGGAAAGCAGATGCTCGGGTAGAGTTGTTTCGTACCAACCTGATGAGATCACCCCTATTAATGTTAATCTTTGTGACACCCATTCTGACCTTTTCATACTTTGCAATTCTACCTTTGCATAATCTTCTAATGCAGTTGAAGTGGAAAAACTTTAAAGATGAGGAGAAAAATGCTTTCTTTGTCTGTGATGTAATTGCCTCTAAGTTCTATATGGAAATTCTGCTCCTGATATTGAACCCTGAATCCTTGTTTCTTGTGGAACTCAGAAGTGTTCTAATGTCCTTATGCATATTTCACAGAATGAAAGGTTGAAGTACGAAAAAAGTTTCATGGAATCAATTAGGAAGCTAGAAGAAAAATGGGCAATGAGTCTGCCAACGCATATTAGCAATGGGAATATGGTTAGATTCCAAAATGATGCTTCTGAGGTGAAATTATACAACTGAATTCCTGTTTTTAGTTCACTGTCTTTATCGATCAAATTTACAATGCATTTTGTGTTATCCCCATGTTTCCATTAAAAGTTCTATGAATTGTTTCTGCTGATTATAAACCAATAGCTCTCAAGGTTATGGTGATATGGTCTGAAATCATCCAACTTGTGGCATGAAGGGGCCTAAGGTGGCTGCTGGGCAAGAAGTTGCTGAAATGAAAAAGTTGCTTGAGAAAGAAACACTTTTGAGAAAGGCTGCTGAAGAGGAAGTCAATAATCTTCATAGTAAGTTAGCACAATCGAAGAGATTAGAGGTACTTCTTGTACCTTTCTTGGCAATCTCACTTTTTTTTTTCCTTGAGTATTGCTTGGGCTACTATAGTAAGTCACTATGCCTAATTTTCGTAGGAATCAAGTAATTCTGAGCTCGTAAAGCTTCGCAAGATGCTGGAAGATGAGGCACTTCAGAAACTAAAGCTTGAAGAGCAAATAACAATGCTTGAAAGTCAGCTGTTGCAGTTGAATTTTGAGGCTGACGAGGTATTGGCCTTGTGGGGTTTGCCGGTTCATCTACGGTTTACCTTTAATTGTTTGTGAGGGATCCACCACTCTATTTCTCATGACTATCAAATAATCTATAGAACATGGTGCCAAGTCCTTTTGAGACTCAAAACTTTTGAAAATACTGGAATTTCCTTCAATTGACAACATTTCAATTTTAGCACTGGAGGAAGTATGGTACCTGTAGCGAATTAAAACAACTTTTGTGGATCCATTTGAGTGAATGACTACTCTAAATAAGTCTTGATTTGTGTAGTTACTATACTTTTCTTTCAACCATAATTACAAATTGTGAAACTATAGCATTTTTCGTGGTATATGATGGACCATATGATTAGGCCTTTAAAAAAAATTAGTTCATTGTCTTTAAACCTCTATCTTATGTGCCTTGGTTATATATTTTTATTACTGACTGGATTTTATCTCTTCTAGACAAGAAGGAAACTTGACAGAGTTGAACCAGAGCAAGTTCTTGGTGGCCAGGATTCTACCATTCATCAAGTTGGGAATTCACAACTCAACCATTCTGGCAATGGGGAGAAGGCCTCAATAGCTAAACTCTTCGAACAAGGTAGTGGCTGCCGGGTGCTTCACATTTTCAAGACTGTTTGGTGATCTGTTGTTGATGTTGATGGATCACTTTCCTTTTATTTGTTTCCTAACAAAATTTAGTATCCTCTAAGTGGGACTGCAGAAGATCCTGTCACTTCTTGAAGCAGAAGATCCTGATGTGCGGGTCCACGCCGTGAAAGTGGTGGCAAATTTAGCTGCTGAAGGTGTTGAAAATTTGTTTCTTCTATTGCATTTCTTTAACATGTTTCCATTGCATGATCTTTTTTTTTTCAGGATTTCCCTAGCATTCTGTATTTCAGTGGGGATGGGCTCATGGATTTGATGATTGCCAGAACATATTATTTGGTTGTTATGTTCTATTAAATGTGGTTAAGATGTGATGGAAGCTTATTATCTGAAATGCCTGACAGGGAATTAACTGAACAATTTCTTATTGCTAGTGCTTCATAGATTCTCTCAGAGAATAGTTTCAAATTCTTTTGGCGTTGGCAATGTTATTGCTTCTGATATGATTCCCAGATCAAAACAAATTAGTATTTTATGTTTACAGTTGTCCTAACTCATTTAAGTAAAATGGAGATTTGTGAGTTCTACAGTTATGGAACAAATTATTAGTCATAACAAGCTGAAGTTGAATTTTGATTGGAAGAGGATGTTCAGATGTGAAGTTGTATTAACTATTTTATTTTATTTTTTTGAAAAAGGAAATCTGTATTAACTAATTTAATAAGCCTCTAATGGGAATTAGAAATTTTATTATTACAAGTATTGGCATTAGTTACATTGTGAAATTTCTAGATTCTTTCTATTGGCTTTGATATTGACAGAAATATGAATTGACTCAATGTCCGAAGTTCAATAGTAATTTGTGTAGCTTAGGGTTGATAGATGCTGCCAACCTCTGTTCTTATGTCAGATGTGAATTTATTTTTTTGCTTGATTCTTGACTTCCGTGACTTGATTTACGGCATGCATTATCAAATATACGACCATACATATCCATTTGTCACTTGTAGGGTATTTTGTCCCAATTGCTGGCTTCATTAATGATGTAAAATTTCCAACTAACTTACAGAAACTAATCAAGGGAAGATTGTGAAAGCTGGTGGTCTTAAGTCTTTACTGATGCTGCTTAGGAGCTCCGGAAACGAGTCAATACAAAGAGTAGCAGCGGGCGCAATTGCCAATCTTGCAATGAATGGTAAGTTGTTGCATCTGTTGTTTTATGACCTTTACGTCATTTAGAAATGTTGTTGACATGGTTGGTTCATTGCATTTGATTTATCACGTTTAACACTTATTGTGTACAATCAGAAACCAATCAAGAGCTCATAATGGCTCAAGGTGGCATTCAGCTGCTATCTATGACAGCTTCCAATGCAGAGGATCCTCAGACACTTCGAATGGTTGCTGGGGCAATTGCTAATCTTTGTGGAAATGGTAAACTTGCCACAGCATGTTGTGTTCATTCTGCTGAAAATTTTAATTTTCTGTATTATTCAAATTTGAGCTTGGGAATCAGATCAGCGTTTTTTATAAAATTGGTATGGAAGAATGAGAAGTAAAATGAGCAAAAATGCTAAATATTCTGTTATTATAGTTTGGACATGCAAGCAATCGAGAACAGACATTGCTGATGCTGCAACTTTATTTGATAGATGAGAATGCTATTATGCTTTTAGATGGCTTATATGTTATGATACTCGATTGAATGGAATCTTTATTGTCAGCTGCATGTGTTTTTTCTGTAATTGACATAGAATATGGAATCAAATTGTGTCCAGAACTTTGTTAGCTCATTTTTCTGTAGGTAAATGACACCATCAAGGCCTTAGTCATGTGTTGTTTCTTACAAGCTGAGATTTAGATGTTGCTCAGGAGATGCACATAATTATGACCTTTTAGTTCAACTATCCTGATAAATTAACAATATAAATTTTACATTACTGTTATACTAGGAATTAAGTTAAATATTTGTCGGCAAGCAATAATTTATTAACTTATTAATAGTGAACTCCACAAATAACTTTGGATCTAAAATAATGTCTAAGGTCCCTATGAAAAAAATATTGTCATAACCTTTTAGTCACCTTTTTGTAAATTGTACATAGTATCTTCAGATGGTTTTGGAGATTAGTATAGTTCACCTGAGATCTAAAAGGCAAACTTACTTTTATAGGTGGTGGTGCATTACAAGTTGCCCTTTGCAAGCTGATAACTAACGATATGATCTATTGCTTTGCAGATAAGTTGCAGATGACGCTGAGAGAAGAGGGTGGCATTAAGGCTTTGCTGGGAATGGTCAGATCTGGGCACCAAGATGTTCTTGCTCAAGTTGCCCGAGGGATAGCAAATTTTGCCAAGTGTGAATCAAAATCATCAACTCAAGGTAAATCATTCTTGAAGTTTGTTGTAGAATCGGTGATAAACCCTGTTAAGTATTTGCTTGTCATTTCCTGAAATCATTTTCTTCCTCAAGCAGAGATCTTATGATTGTCTGCCATTTTATGGTGACATCTTTTCATGTTTAAATAACAATATCTTTCCTTGTGATGGAGCAGGAGCTAAATCTGGAAAGTCACTACTGATTGAGGATGGTTTGCTTCCATGGATTGTGCAGAGTGCAAATAGTGAAGCCTCATCAATCAGTCGCCACATAGAGCTTGCGCTTTGCCACTTGGCTCAGCATGGTAAATTTTCTTCTTCGTCCTTGTTTTTGCTGTGAAGTCTGGCCTCTTGTTCAGTGTCAGTCCAAAAGGTCTTAACATTCATACACTACAGAGGTGAATGCAAAAGACATGGTAAATGGAGGTGCACTAAGGGAGCTAGTTCGAATTGCACGAGATTGTTCACGGGATGATATAAGGGCTCTTGCACATCGAATCCTGACAGCCAGTCCTACTTTTCAAACTGAGTTAAGAAGACTACATGTAGATTATTAAGGGGTTTAGTTGAAAATGGTTTGAATCTGTTGATAGATGCAAGGTTGCTGAGCTTTGCTGTCAAATATTTGTTTAAGCTGGAGTGTGATTCCCTTTGTAGTTAGTTTAGAACATGGAGAAAAACAGAGGAGCTACTGATTTATTGATTTAATTGTTCTAACGCTACCTACGAGATTACCTTTACTGCTTAGGTGTAGTTACTGCGGGATTTGTCTGTAACTGAATAGAACACTAATTTTGAAGTACTCACGTGTAAAAATGCTTCACAAAATTAACCACAGTTGTTGACTTAAACTTCAAAGTTACTTTTCTCGTGTATCTACTTTATCTTAGCATTGCTCAATTTGGAAGGAGATTTGGTTATGCTGTTCTTGTTTCTTAAAAGGGATGGATGCCAATGATTTCAGAGTTACTTACCTAGCAATGTGTACTTCTTTCACAATGTTTACTTGCGAAAATTGCTTTAATTGGTAGCCATATAAGAAGCACACATTGTGAAAGAAATTATTAATCCTTTTCCTAACGCTGACCTAAGGTACAAATATATACAAATTCATTATAGTGCTAATTCCCCATCTCTTGACAACTTTGAAGAAATTATATGTACTTTGCGATTAAGCAAAATGTAGAAAAATAGCCATTTGCATAAAATCTCATGCCACCACCAAAGGCCATGACATGTTTTTCTTGACCTTGTAAGTCATGTTTTAGTATTAATAAGTAATCGACAAAGTAATGATAGTATAATTAATGGATGGTCACTGAATCTTTGCAAGTGTTTATACAGAGGACTTGAATTGGAACCAACCTTCCGTCTGCAGGGATTGACGGTAGTAGTTAACAATTGTCAACGTACTGATAAAAAATAAGTTTAGAGCTTACAAAGAGACTAAAAAAAAACATAAAATGGGAGATTGAATGTTGTTATTTACTAACTAGGGATGGCAATTAAAGAAACAAATTAAAAGGATAAACTAATGGGTTTTGTTGAGGCGTCGTGTGTAATCAATTTGGACCAGTTAAGCCTCAATTCCAACTATTTTGCTTTTGAATGTGTTGATTTTGGATTACATAATATAATCTGAGCTATTTTTCTCAATAACCATGTTTCATACACTTACATAAATATAATCTTTAATTAAGCACCGATGAAGACGACAAGGAGACTTAGAGAGGAAAAATTATTGGGAAGTAATAAGCAAGGACAAGCAATAATGGCCATAGTGAGTGAGAAGGAGCGAGAAATCAAGAGAGTTGTGAGAATAGAAAAGTAGCTTTAGGACACTGTGGCATGAAATTAAGGTATCGATCATCATCGATAGCTGTACTAGGCCATAAAATTTGGGTACCAATCGATATCAGCTAGTATTAGCCAAAAAGTTCGTATTAGCCCAATATTGTATCCATAATTTTCTTACTATTTTTCCAACTAATGCAAAGTATACTAGCCAGAATGACGCAAGCTTGACTGACTTACAGCGTCGTAACACTATGTAAAATAAATTAGACCTATAATTATAGTAATGCTGAGTTTAGGTAAATCCTACAAAGAGTGTTCAGTTAGCTTTTGTTATGAAAGTAGTTTGTGTTTAAGTCATGGGGGGTTTGTTTGATTTTCAAATAAGAAAAAAAGACAAAACTAAATTAATAAAAATAAATTAAAAAAACATGCAAAAATAATGAAAGTGATGATTTCGTTAGGAATCTGGTTCTTTGATTCAATTTTAGCCTACACCTGATTAAACATATTTCATTAATTTATTGTTCTTTTTCCTCTCCTTGAACTATTGGTTGTAGATTAATAACAAGCTCTGTTAAACCCGATTTTTCCTTAGGCCATGTTTAATTAAGAAACACTTTTTAATTAAACCTAGTTACCGAATAACTTAAGATATGATCTTTAGTTTAATTGGACAATCGCATTACGAATTAGAAAAACAGATCAATCTAGGCAATAACTACATAAGCTCGGGTTATTTAACCTAGGTTATGTTATCTTTAATGATTATGAACCATTAGCCACTACAAATGAATCTCAAATATAACAATTACAGATTATATTGAAATTCTAGCTATAGGTTCATAAACAAGCAATCAAACGATAACGAGAATACAATCATTCATACATAAAACTCAAATCCATACGTATAGGATAACACAATCAATTCCTAAAGGGAGAAAGAAACAACAAATACAAAGAAGAAATGCTTAACCGGGTCGTCGATGTCGATGTTAGCTTTCCATAGGTCTCCAAATGGATGGAGCTTTGCCCCTTCTCCTCATCTTCTCCTGAAGCTTCACTCTCGATTTTCTCCCAGCCAAAAACACCTAACTATTCACAACCCTCGACCAGCACCAAAATATTCCTTTTATATGAAAACGTAGGTTAATGGACAACTTATAACATCCCACCCTCAATTGGAAGGGTAGCATGGTAAATTGACATAGGATGGGCTAGATTGGTATTGTATAGGACTGCTCTGCTCATGCATTATA
>JAOQMR010000213.1:25631380-25650665 GCA_027563865.1 Erythroxylum pelleterianum
CTTACTTTTCATTTCTATATTTCTCTTTGTTTGTCATCAAAATTATTAAGTACGTGAAGTCTTTCTTGACTTAACACTCACGACTGTAAGAGGCTTCTCAAATGCAACCTTATGCAAGCCATGAGCAGCTCTCTTCACTCTTCACTATTCATATTCTTCATTTTTTTTGTATTTTCTAATCTTCTTCTTGCTTAATCTTCTTCTTCTTATTCCATGAAGACAAGTGAGTGTAATTCTTTAGAAAATGATCCAAATATAGTACTTTTGACTTACTTTAACTCATTCGCTTCCAAATCGACCTAAAACCATATATGAACTAAAGTGAGTGTCTTAAGTACTTTAAATCATTAATCACTAAGTGTAATCGATTAAATGTATCAACAATTAAGCACATATCACTGACCATTTGAAAAGGTAGCCTAAACCTAACCTAAAGCCTAATTGGGACAAGCTCGTGCTGAATGATGTTGAGCTTAACCATGTTTAAGTTGTCCAAAGCCCGTTGAAAACTCAAACTTAGCGTACTCCCACCCAATTCAACCAACTCAACTTAACTCGACCCAAATGTTCACCTCAACTTCAACTTTAACCTCTTTCTCTCTTCATCCAAATTTTACCTTAAACAACATCTGGAATGTCTATTGCTTTACTAGAAAGAATCCATTCACACCTATACACTTGTTACCTAAAAATTATGAGTACAAGCACAAAGACCTAAATAAGTTGAGATTTTGTTTGGGAGAAACCATGAAATAGAAAAGAATATAAATAGAAGAAGAGAAGACATGGAGATAGAGACACAAAAAAGAAACATTTAGAAAATGATTACAGTCGCTTTCTCTACTTTACTTTAAAAGCAAGGCTAAATATCGTCAAACAATGATATACAGAAGAATAGAAGACATATGGTGATATGGTAGGATTGATGAACTAGGGTATGTTCACTCTTAAATAAGGTTAGCAACTCTCACTATAGAAGAAGAACATACATGCGATAGATGAACATAAACTAAGGTTTTCTTTAACTATATATACTTAAGCTTCAGGCCCATTTGCGTCCTAAATGTTAAGCCCAAGTCTAAGCCTAGCTTGAAGCCTAATTTTTTTTCTTCAAAAAAGCTCAAACATGGTTTGAAACCCAGTCAACTCGGGCCAATCCTATGTAATTCAGTTCAAACTAGATTGGGTCAAATTAGACCTAAATTGAGCTTGTTGTACCTGATCATGTTGACTCACATCTCTAGTAGATAATAAGTACATAACATAATCACATGTGTAGGGTTTTCAATATATAATTGTTTACACACGTATACCAGATTACATATAACATTCAAGGTATATGTATTTATTAATTTAATAATTGACTTTCAATTTGTATTAAAGTTTTTTTGTCTAAATGGCTTTATTTATATAATATAGATATGTAATTTTATTTACTTTCTTTGATACATAGGCATTTCATGTTTACTGTTTTCATAAAAAAAAAGATGTTAGAAAGAAAGACATCTCAATTTTCTCTTTTCAATCATTAAATATAAAAATTTTAAATATATGTATGAATCTAACTAAATGGTAGAGAGAATCATTTATATACCTGTTATTTTCATAGCTTTATAATTCTTTGTATACTTTCTCCTCCTTCATCCTTCAGTCTATATATAACATGCATATCTTATTTCATAACCATGTTAAGTAATTGATTATATTTATGGTCACCATATGCTTATACCTTTGAATCTTTAACTTTTTTTATAATTATCTAATGATTTTTTATATCATTTAAGTATAATTTTATTTAAAAAATTTATGGTGATGAATTTATTTTGAAAGCTTATACCTATAACCTTACAGTGCATCAATGTTGAACCAATGGACGTCATAGTCCACGTTTTAATGATAATATAATATAATTACTATTAATAAATTATTTTATGCCTTAAAAAAGCAATGTAAAATAAAAAAAGAGATATCTCAAGAAACCACAGAGAAAGTGGAAATTACAAACTTCAAATCCATTATAAGCGATGAAAAGAAAAGGAAAATCAAAACATAACAAGTATACAAATACATATGTAATTTTTGTTGATTTCCCTACTTGGTTACTTTAATACTTTAGGGGCTCATCATGCGTAAGTGTATCATCTTTTTAACTTAATACATAATTTTTTTCTTTTTTAAAAGAAATAATGCACAATTTTTTTAATTGTCAAAAGGAATTAAGGTTTTTAATTTCAAGGAAAGTCCTCTAGATCTTTAACATATTCTTTGAGGAATCTTTTGAAAAGTGTTTGAATTAAAATTTTATTAAGACAATGAATTTGAAAATTTGAATAATTTTAAAAATCTTTGAAAACATATTTTCAAAGTACACTAGTTGACCAATTTAGATTAGTGGTTGACCAATGTATGATATATTGACTGAATAATGTAACTGTTATTCCCAAATGGCATCTAAGAGAGGGTGAATTTGGTGTTTTTCAAGATTTTAATGAAATGATATTAACTTACAAAATAATGATAAGAAATTATAATGAATACATGTATGGAATAAAAATAAAAGGATTAACGATGCTTGTAAACAATTAAGTGAAAAAGTAAGGAAAGAGAAATACAAATTGATTTATAGTGATTCAGTAAACAATCCTTACCTACATCCACTCCCAAGACTCTTATTAGATTTTTACTATAATTCTTCTTTCAACCTGAAGAATAACTTTTTTACAATCTTTTATTTTAGCAAAGAGGAACCTCTTTTCTAGTCTTTCTTTAAGATGAAGAAGAATCTCAAAACCAATTTAAAAACACTTGAATAGAATGAACAAAAACCCTAATGAGAGCTCGCACCTCAAATTTGCTCACTTGATTATTTTGATAATCTAAAAAATGCTCCCACTCACAATTTGATAATAATTGCTCAAATGATTAAAAATACTTAGGAATGCGTGTAAAAGGAACTTAAATGCTTCTTAATGCTAAAGCCAATGAGAAAATGCCTATTTATAGTTTTTTGGGACCCTTCTTAGTTGTTGGAGCCAAAAATTAGCCTTTATAATGGCTACTTACAGTGAACTAATCAAACAGTATATAGTAGAGGCACCGAATTCACTAGTCATTGAGACACTGGTCGATATGAAACATTGGTTAATTAATACATCAACAAGTGTTACAATAAACTCTCAGTACATCAATTGTAATAACTTTAACCTATACTGGTCTACCACTAACCTATATAAGTTGATCAATCACCCAAAAAATATATTTTTAACTACTTTAAATGCTCAAACTTAATTTGATTAATGCAATTATGAATTAAACACTTCTCAAAATGCACCTTAAAGTTTGTTTGAAATATCAAGAGGCTTTCATATTAAAAACAAAAGCTATGTAAAGGCTTTTATAATGAAGTGAGGTGTATACCATTTTTTCCCTTCTCTTCGTTATTCCTCTCTTAGTCGTCTCATATATCCTTTTTGTTTCCTCTCTCCGTTATTCCCAACGTTCACATGATTTTCTCCTTATAATAAAATCCAGGTTTAAGTAAATGGGACAAATGGCTCAAAACCAAATAGTGGAGCTACTATTTTCATTATTCAACCCCCTCCAGATTGCTGTCACACACACATTTTTTTAATCTTTCCAAAAGCTAGGTTTTTAAGGAAATGGGATAGATAGCTTCTTGGTAACGTGATGCATGTGACTTTTGTCCTCCATGTTATAGCCATCCCACATTTTTTTCTTTATAATCAAAACTACGTTTTAAAGTGACATCTAGCTCATTCTTACAATTCATGACACAAAATTGGTAGCGTGATGTGTCCTCCTATCTTGTAATTCATGTAACATTTTAATTGTTACAGTTGTGAGCCACAATACCTCGCTCTCTATTTTTATGCTCTATCTCTTCTTGTAATTTTCTTCTTCTTCTTGCTCCATAAAGACAAGAGAGTATGAATATTGAGAAGAAGGCTCAATGAGTGTGCTTTATGCTGACTTTAGTTGTTATTCTTCCAAATCACACCCAAAATCAAATATGAACTAAAGTGAGAGTCTTAAACATTTTAAGGCATTAATTACTAAGTGTAATGGATTAAATGTATCAATAATTAAGCACATATCATAACCCATATTGAGTCATTTTAAAAATTTTCAAAATCATTAAAAAATTAAAAGCAATATAAGTCCACACAATTGAAGTATTTTCAACATAGATGTAACTTGTACACTATGAAAGTTAGAGAAAACAATTTACAAGTTAATAAAAATGAAAAGTTTGTAACCTGTACGCTACATTCTAAATATGTATTTATTCTGTCCATATGTATATATACAATTGAATATAAGTGACCTTCTATATAACTATAAAATAACAACTAAACAATACAATAATTACAATTTTTAACATTAGAAAAACCTAAAAATCACTATAATAGCAAAAATTATTAGGAGCATAACATAAAAATGAGAGAGATTGATTTTGGTATGAGTCACTTTTAGCCATATAACTTTAAGGAGAATAAACTTTTTATATGTTTGTCATGGTTGGATTATGTTCTTAACTTAAATTAAACATAATTTTCTCCTTAATATAAACTACAAAACAAATTATTAGTTTAAAAGGAAAAATGAGGATTATATGTAGTGTTAATGTTAATGTAATGAACCAAATTATTGATATTTTTTGCATTCAGTTCCAAACTGTGTACTACAATGAATTAAACAGAAAATAGGATGCTCTTTCATGCCTTGTAGTTAGTGAAATCTATATCAAGTAATCATGTACACATAATAGATAAACATGGTAGCATATGAAAATAAGGTAAAAGCATTCTTAATATAATTTCACCTGTTATTTAATTTGTTTCCTACTATTCTTACTTTTTTTTGTTTATATACTTGTTTATATTTGTTTGCTTTCATTTTACGTCTTTTCATGCCTCCTAAGCATCATATCATGCCTAAAAAGGGCCATTACAAATTAAAATAATGAAACTTGTTGTTGCTGGTATATATTTGAACATCTAGATTTTGTTTATGTTTAGTCCATTATGAAATGCTGAAACATTTAAAGGAACCAGATAGTGTTGTAATCATATTATATATTACAAACTAAAAGGAGTGACATAGTATTGTTATCTAACATTTTCAAGGTGTCACGACCACTGAGATATCTAAGTTGTTCTTCTCAACATAAATTAGTATTAATTATATTAATTAGAATGGATACTAAAAGAACATCTATTGTAAGTATCATTAATAGAAATCATACTAACAAACACACAACGTCAAAAATATTGCAGTGTTTGGAATTAAAATTAATGTAGTGACACCATGGTTCAAGGTGGAGCTTGCATTCTTCCAATTCTTGGTTAAAATATCATATTTTTTAAGTTAGATCATGTAAAAAAGATAAAAATATAGCTAGCAAAGGAAGGATAATATTGTCTCAATTCCAATAGAAACAAAGGGATTTTAAAATAATTAAGGAAATGCAAACAAAGGAACCACAACAGACAATAATAAAATACATATAGTAGGCATAAAAACATAAGGAACCTTATAAAGTAGACAAAGACTAAGACATAACAGAAAACACAACCTACCATGATTCTCTCCATTTGTTTCTACCATCATTGTGATGGATAGAGATTGAGAAGTGGAAGGAGGAGTTGGTACGAGAGAATCCAGAGAAAAAATAAAGGCATGAGCAAAAGAAACCAAAGAGAGGAGAGGTATGATTAGGGATTTTAGATTCAAATAGGGTTTCACCAACATTAGGGAATTAGGTTTTCTAGTTCAATTAAGTTGATTAGGGATTTTAGATAGATTTTTTAAAAAATAACTAACAAACATACTTTTAATTATAAAATAATTAAAAAAATCATTACCAATTTTAAGTTTTTAAATCCAATTGATTGGCCCTTATACAGCCACGTGGCATACATGTGGTAATGGGCCCTATCAAATGATTAAAAAAATAAAAGGATTATTATATGATGACACGGTTCATAATGAACGAAAACTTAACCTTGTTTAATTTTTTGTCCACATGGGGTTTATTTTGAACACTTTAAAAATGTTATGATGAAAATTGAACTCTCTAGAATGTTAAGGTTCAACTTGCATTTTAACGAATATGATAAGGTTTAAAATGCACTTTTAGCCAAAATTCCAGTTCATACTCATCATTTGATACAAAACATATCAGCATGACCTTTTTCTCATATAGTTGACATAGAATGTGTTTAACTTATAATGAAATGTACGCTTCATCATATATTATTAAAAATATTATTAGTGAAAGACCTTAGACAAAGGAAATTTTATTCATGTTTTAACATAAAAGAATATATCACATCTTTAAAGAGTTAAAAGATTGATAAAAGAAAAACATTCTTCCAACTCTTTATTTTATTAATCTAAACACATGTATTAATTTTAGCATAGATTAGTTGATCAAGATCAAGAAAACAAGCCAACTCAAGTTTTAAATTTTTATAAATAATTTAAATTGATATACATGGTCCTTAGTCACCCACCATTTATAATTCTAGATATATTTTGGCTTTTATTGAATGTTTTCCCATTATAGTTATATCTTCTTAATTAAAGAAATGTTTGAAGTTCTTAACAAGTTTGAGATTCTTAAGACTAAAGTTGAGAACTAATTAAATTATAATTTCATTTTTTTTCAAAATACATCTACAAAAGCTAATACTAATAATAAAAAGAAACCAAAGAAGCAAATTGTTGATTACACCTTTTTGGGAAGAAATTAGAACTCAGACACCTAATTAACCCTCTCTCGTGACTGACATTTGTCGTGGATTATTATGTTCTAGAGCTATTTGTGTTCGTTTTGATTGAGGTCATTTTCTATCCGTTCAAAATATCCAAGAAGAGGGAAAGAGCCATAAATTCACTTAAGTGGTCGTTCTTACTCTGTCTCTGCTTCGTGCTCTAGCTCCCTAATTTTGCACTTTAGGTTATTACTATTTGAATTTTGGGTTTGATTTTTAATCACTAGCATTTGGGGGTGGTTAGGAGGTTTGGGGTGCAATGTTGAATAAATTGAAATTTGGTGGGTTATGAATGGAGATTAGGTCCTTTTTTGTGGGATGAGCTGTGTTCCCTGCTTTTTGTGGTTTCACTTTGTGCTTCTTGGTTGAATGCTTATTTTTTTGCGACTCTTAAGTTTTTCCTAAGCATGCAAATTGAACGTACTAAAAGTATGCTTCGTTCTTCTTTATAGAGAAACCTTCTTAGCTTATAGGTACATTTTCATATTGTACAATCATCAATTACTATTTATATACACTGCTCTAGTTGCTGACATGTGTTATCAATGATGCACTTGCCTAGTTGGAAACTTGGGCTGTTTGAGCTCCACTATTATTTAGAGTGCTATTATGAGCTTTTGCAATGCTTCATTGTATTGTTGTTTATATAATTTTCTTTTATGTTTTTAATCTTCGATAAAGAATATAAAGATAATATCTCAGTTGCTTAAATCTTCATAAAGTGATTGTGTTTGTGTTGATTATAGAAAGTTGTTCAATTATTTGTCAATTAAGTGAGCACTACATTAAACTGTTTAGGATTTGGTAAGAAAAGTTAAGAAATCTAAGGAGTAGTTGGAAGGTGATTCTGGAAGTTTTGATGTTATTGTCTAGCAGGTAGTTAGGATCTAGCATTCCAATTAAATTTGTTGTCTGATACACATAATTATTTAATATTTATGAAATTTTTCTTGATAGATTGTTTAGTTGGACTAATACGCATGATGCTTGAACATTGTTTCACTACTTTTTATTCCCCCAATTACTTTCTTTATCTATTTTTCTTGTTTATATGGGTCATTAAGAAATAACTTCTCTACTAGTTAGGGGTAAGGTTGTGTCCTATTAGACCTCTCTAGATCTCGCATATCTGTAGGATTTCGAATGGGTTGTTGCTGTTGATATCTATTAGGCTAAAGAATAGTATCTAAAATATGCTTCATTTACTTTTTTTTAGAAATATATGCTTGGGAGTTATTGAAGTGGGAAACTGGCTATGAGAAGGTTCTCATAGTCTTTTACGATGATAACTAATGGCTATTTAGTTTTCCTATTCCATAACATTATTTTTGTAATAGAACTTTCTTGTGGGTCTGCTAGGGAATTTTGACTTTATTTGTTTAGATATTAAGAGATGTACCTAATATGTTCCATAATGTGTCCATAGGAGAGAATGCTTAGATTCATACGATTTGCTCTTTAGAAACAATTAATGTTACCTTTTGTTTGTTAAAATTGAACCATAATTACTAGTTTATAGTGTCAGACATTTGTAATTGTGTTTGAAAAGTGAGTGACAATGTGAACTAAAGTTTGTTGTCATAAGAAATAATCAAAGAGCTAACTTTCGTATTATTTTTTGGTCGGTACAATACCTTCCAGAATTAGTCGAAACGGTACAGAACTCTTAACAATATTTAAGATGCATACGAGATATAGGGCTGACAAAAATAATAAGTAATATGATATTAAGTTGAGATTATCTATGAATATTTATATTAAAGCATTAAGATTTAAATTAAATTTTGTTTAAATTGTTAAATTATAATTTTTTTTCTGAAAATACATCTACAAAGCTAATAGTGATAAAAAAAAGAAACCAAAGAAGTAAATTGTTGATTACACTGGAAGAGATTGGAATTAAGACACCTAGTTAACGCTCTCTCATGACTGAGATTTGTCGCGGACTATTATGTTCTAAGACTATTTATGTTAGTTTTGATTGAGGTCATTTTTTGTCCGTTCAAAATATCCTAGAAGAGTAAAAGAGCCACAATTTCACTTGAGTGGTTGTTCCTACTCTCTCTCTGCTTCATGCCCTAGCTCCCCAATTTTACACTTCAGGTTATTATTATTTGAACGTCATGTTCAATTTTTAAACATTAGCATTTGGGAGTGGTTAGGAGGTTTGGGGTGCAATGTTGAATAAACTGAAATTTTGTGGGTTATGAGTGGAGATTAGGTTCTTTTTGATTCGTGGGATGAGTGTTGGTTTCATTTCGTGCTTCTTGGTTGACCGCTTGTTTTTCTGTGGCTCTCAAGTTCTTCCTGAGCATACAAATTGAACATACTAAAAGTATGCTTTGTTCTTTTTT
The DNA here is from genome assembly GCA_027563865.1 of Erythroxylum pelleterianum. Classification (NCBI taxonomy): domain Eukaryota; kingdom Viridiplantae; phylum Streptophyta; class Magnoliopsida; order Malpighiales; family Erythroxylaceae; genus Erythroxylum; species Erythroxylum pelleterianum. The sequence goes on from JAOQMR010000213.1 coordinate 25,640,532, forward strand.
ATAGAGAAACCTTCTTATAATTACATTTTTCATATTGTACAATCATCAATTACTATCCACAGACACTACTCCCATTGTTGACATGTGTTATCAATGATGCATTTGCTTGGTTGGAAACTTGAGCTATTTGAGCTCTACTGTTATTTGGAGTGCAATTATGAGCTTTTGAAATGCTTCACTGCATTCCCATTTATGTAATTTTCTTATGTGTTTTTAATCTTCCACAAAGAATGTAAAGATAGTATCTCAGCTGCTTAAATCTTCATAAAGTGAATGTGCTTTTGATGATTATGGAAAGTTGTTCAATTTTTTGTCGACTGAGTGAGCACTACATTAAACTTTTCAGGATTTGGTGAGAAAAGTTGTGAAATCTAGGGAACAGTTGGAAGGTGATTCTGGTAGTTTTGACACTATTATCCAATAGGTAGTTGGGATTTAGCATTCCAAATGAATTTATTGTCTAATATATATATATATTTAATTTTTTGTAATTTTTCTTGGTAGATTGTTTAGTTAGACTAATATGCATGATGCTTGTGCATTGTTTTGCTACTTTTTGTTCCCCCAATTACTTTCTTTATCTATTTTTTTGTTTATATGGGTCATTTGGAAACAACATCTCTATTAAATAGAGGTATGGCTGCGTACTATTCAAATCCTGCGTATCAGCAATATTTTGATTGGGTTACGGTTGTTGTTGTTGATGATGGTGATGTTTGCTGAGACAAGGAATAGTATCTAAATGTGCTTCATTTACTTTTTTTACAAATATATGCTTGCGAGTTATTAAAGTGGGAAACTGACTATGAGAAGGTTCTAAAAGTCTTTACAATGATAACCTTATGGCTTTTTGATTATCTTATTGCATAACATTTTTTTAATAAAACTTTCCTTTGGGCCTGCTGAGAAATTTTGACTTTGTTTATTTAGATATTAAGAGATGTACCTATTGTGTTCTATAATGTGTCTATAGGAAAGAATGTTTAGATTCATATGAGTTGCTCTTTAGAAACAATTCACGTTATCTTTTGTTTGTTAAAATTGAACCATAATTACTGGTTTATAATGTCAGACACTTGTAATTGTGTTTGAAAAGAGAGTAACAATATGAACTAAAGTTTTTTTATCATAAGAAATAATCAAGGAGCTAAGTTTAGTACCATTTTCTAGTCGTTACATACCTTCTAGCCAGTATTAGCTAGAACGGCACGAAACTCTTAACACTATTTAAGATGCATACGAGATATAAGGCTCATGAAAACAATAAGCAATATGATATTAAGTCGAGATTATTTTTGAATATTTATATAAAAGCGTTAAGATTTAAATTGAATTTTGTTTAAAATGTTAAATTCTAATTTTATTTTTTTCAAAATACATCTACAAAAGCTAATAGTAATAAAAAAGAAACCAAAGAAGTAAAATATTGATTACAACTTTTCGGGAAGAGATTGGAACTCAAACACCAAATTAACACTCTCTTGACTGACATTTGTTGTGGATTGTTATGTTGTAGGACTATTTGTGTTCATTCGATTGAGGTTGATTTTTTCTGTTCAAAATATCCTAAAAGAGTGAAAGAGCCAAAATTCACTTGAGTGGCCGTTCCTACTCTTTCTATGCTTCATGCCCTAGCTCCCCAATTTCGCACTTCAGGTTATTATTATTTGAATTTCAGGTTTGATTTTTAAACACTAGCATTTGGGGGTAGTTGAGAGGTTTGGGATGCAATGTTGAATAAACTGAAATTTTGTGGGTTATGAGTGGAAATTAGGTTCTTATGAGTGTGTGTTCCCTGATTTTTTTTTGTTTTCACTTCATGATTTTTAGTTGACCGCTTGTTTTTCTGTGTCCCTCAAGTTCTTCTTGAGCATGCAAATTGAACATACTAAAAGTAAGCTTTATTCTTCTTTATAGAGAAACCTTCTTAGTTTATAATTTTTTTTCATACTTGCAGACACTGCCCCCATTGTTGACATGTGTTATCGATGATGCATTTGCCTACTTGGAAACTTAAGTTGTTTGAGCTCCACTAATACTCGGAGTGTTATTATGAGCTTTTACAGTGCTTCACTGCCTTACTGTTTGTGTAATTTTCTTATATGTTTTTAGTCTTCCACAAAGAATTTATAGACATTATCTCAGCTGCTTAAATATGCACAAAGTGATAGTGCTTGCATTGATTATGGAAAGTTATTCGATTATTTTTCAATTGAGTGAGCACTACATTAAACTGTTCAGGATTTGGAAAGAAAAATTGAGAAATCTAAGGACCAGTTGGAAGGTGATTTTGGGATTTTTCCAACTGGTAATTGAGATTTAGCATTCCAATTGAATTTATTGTTTGATATACATATTTATTTAATATTTATGTAATTTTTCTTGATAGATTGTTTTGCCAGACTAATAAGTATGATGCTTGCACTCATTTAGCTGGACTAATACGCATGATGCTTGGGCATTGTTTCGTTACTTTTTGTTCCCCCAATTACTTTCTTTATCTGTTTTTCTTGTACATGTAGGTTATTCGGAAATAGTATCTCTATTAGTTAGTTATAAGGTTGTATACTATTAGACCTCTCGAGATCTCGCATATCAGCAGAATGTTGACTAGGTTGTTGTTGATATCTGCTAGGCAAAATAATAGTATCTAAAATATGCTTCATTAATTTCTTTTAGAAATATATGCTTGGGAGTTATTAAAGTAGGAAACTAACTGTGAGAAGGTTCTCATAGTCTTTTACGATGATAACTATATGGCTTTTTAGTTATCCTTTTGCATATCATTTTTTTAATAGAACTTTCTTTTGGGTCTGCTAGGGAATTTTGACTTTGTTTGTTTGGATATTGAAAAATGTACCTATTGTGTTCCATAATGTACCCATATGAGATAATATTTAGATTCATATTATTTGCAATTTAGAAACAACCCATGCTATCTTTTGTATGTTAAAATTGAACTATAATTACTGGTTTACAATGTCAGACACTTGTAATTGTGTTTGAAAAGAGAGTGACAATGTGAGCTAAAGTTTGTTGTATAAGAAATAATTAAGGAGCTAAGTTTCGTGCTGTTTTTTTAGTCGGTACGATACCTTCAGGCCAGTATTAACCAAAACAATATGAAACTCTTAACACTGTTTAAGATGCATACCAAATATAAGGCCCACAAAAATAATAAGTAATATGATATTAAGTCGGGATTTTTTTATGAATATTCATATTAAAGCATTAAAATTCAAATTAAATTTTGTTTAAAATGTTAAAATCTAATTTGATTTTTTAAAAAATACATCTGCAAAAGCTAATAACGATAAAAAAGAAGCCAAAGAATCAAATTGATGATTACACCTTTTCAGGAAGAGATTGGAACTTAGGCACCTAATTAATGATCTCTTGCGCTTGCCATTAGCTGCAGACAATTTTGTTCTAGGCCTATTTGTGTTCATTTTGATTAAGGCCATTTTTTGTTCGTTTAAAATATCCTAGAAGAGTGAAAGAGTCATAAATTCACCTGCGTAGCTATTTGTACTTTGTCTCTGCTTCGTGCCCTAGCTTCCCAATTTTGCACTTCAGGTTACTATTAAGGTTCGGGGTGTAATGTTGAATAAATTGAAATTTTGAGGGTCATAGGTGGAAATTAGGTTCTTTTTGCTTTGTGGGATGAGTGTGCGTTCCTTGCTTTTTGTGGCTGCACTTTGCCCTTCTTGGTTGAATATTTATTTTTCTGTGGCTCTTAAGTTCTTCCTGAGCAAGCAAATTGAGCATAATATAAGTATGTTTCATTCTTCCTTTATAGATACCTTTTTTGTTTATAGGTACTTTTTTCGTATTGTATAATCATCAATTACTATCTGCTGACACTGCTTTGGTTGTTGACATGTGTTATCGAAGATGCATTTGCCTAGTTGGAAACTTGAGTTGTTTGAGCTCCACTATTATTTGGAATGCCATTATGAGATTTTGCAATGCTTCACAGGATTTCAGTTTGTGTAATTTTCTTATGTGTTTTTAGTCTTCCACAAAGAATATGAAGACAGTATCTCAACTGCTTAAATCTTCATAAAGTGATTGTGCTACGTTGATTATAGAAAGTTGTTCAATTGTTTGTCGATTGAGTGAGAACTACATTAAACTGTTTATGATTTGGTGAGAAAAGTTGAGAAATCTGGGGAACAGTTGGAACGTAATTTTGTGAGTTTTGAAGCTATTATCTAACAAGTAGTTGGGATATAACATTCCAAATTAATTTATTATCTAATATACATATTTATTTAATGTTTGTGTAATTTTTCTTGATAGTTGTTTAGTTGGACTAATATGGATGATGCTTACACATTGTTTCACTACTTTTTATTTCCCCAGTTACTTTATTTATTTATTTTTCTTGTTCATGTGGGCTATTCGGAAAGGTTGCATACTGTTAGAACTCTCCAGATCTCGTGTATCAATGGGGTTTTGACTAAGTTGTTGTTGTCATTTTTTATGTCAGCTAGGCCAAAGAATAGTATCTAAATATGCTTCATTTACTTTTTTCTAGAAATATATGCTTGGGAGTTATTAAAGTACGAAATTGGCTGTGAGAAGGTTCTCATACTCTTTTACCATGATAACCTTACGACTTTTTAGTTATCCTATTGCATAACATTATTTTTGTAATAGAACTTTCTTTTGGGTCTGCTAGGGAATTTTGACTTTGTTTGTTTAGATATTAAGAGATATATCGATTTTGTTCCATAATGTGTCCATTAGAGAGAATGTTTAGATTCATATAATTTGCTCTTTAAAATAATTCATATTATCTTTTGTTTGTTAATATTGAATCATAATTACTGGTTTACATTATCATAAAGTTGTAGATGTGTTTGAAAAGAGAGTGATAATGTGAACTAAAGTTTGTTGTCAAACGAAATAATCAAGGAGCTAAGTTTCGTATCATTTTCTGGTCGGTATAATACCTTCCGTCAAATATCAGTAAGAACAGCAAAAACTCTTAGCACTGTTTAAGATCATACAAGATGTAGGGCTCACATAAATAATAAGTAATGTGATATTAAGTCAGGATTTTTTATTAATATTTATGTTAATACGTTAAGATTTAACTTAAATTTTGTTTAAAATGTTAAATTCAAATTTGATCTTTTTTTCAAAATATGCCTACAAAAGCTAATAACGATAAAAAAGAAACCAAAGAAGCAAATTGTTGATTACATCTTTTCGGGAATCGATTGGAACTTAGATACCAAATTAACACTCTCTCGTGACTGACATTTGCTGCGGACTGTTATGTTCTAGGGCTATTTTTGTCCCTTTTGATTAAGGAGAGTTTTTGTCCGTTCAAAATATCCCAGAAGTGTGAAAGAGCCACAAATTCACCTAAGTGGTTGTTCCTACTATATCTCTGCTTCATGCCCTTGCTCCCCGATTTTGCACGTTAGGTTATTATTATTTGAATTTTAAGTTTGATTTTTAAACACTAGCATTTGGGAGTAGTTGGGAGGTTTGGGGTGCAATGTTGAATAAATTGAAATTTGTGAGTTATGAGTGGAGATTAGGTTCTTTTTTATTCATGGGATGAGTGTGCATTCCTTGCTTTTTTGGTTTCACTTCGTGCTTTTTGGTTGACCACTTGTTTTTCCTGTGGCCTCAAGTTCTTTCTGAGCATGCAAATTGAACATACTAAAAGTATGCTTCGTTCTTCTTTATAGAGAAGCCTTTGTAGTTTATAATTACTTTTTTTTCATATTGTACAATCATCAATTACTATCTGTAGACACCGCGTGTTATCGATGATGCATTTGCCTAGTTGGAAACTTGAGTTGTTTGAGCTTCACTGTTATTTGGAGTGCTATTGTAAGCTTTTGCAATGCTTCACTGCCTTACTATTTATGTAATTTTCTTATATGTTTTTAGTCTTCTATAAAGAATATAAAGACAATATCTCAGCTACTTAAATCTGCACAAACTTATTATGCTTGCATTGATTATGGAAAGTTGTTGAGCACTACATTAAATTGTTCAGGATTTGGTGAGAAAAGTTGAAAAATCTAGGGAATAATTGGAAGGTGATTCGAGGAGTTTTGACGCTATTGTCCAATAGGTAATTGGGATCTAGCATTCTAATTGAATTAATTGTTTGATATACACATTTATTTAATATTTATGTAATTTTTCTTGATAGATTGTTTAGTTGGACTAATACGCATGATCCTTGTGCATTGTTTCGCTACGTTTTGTTCCCCTAATTATTTTCTTTATGTATTTTTCATGTACACGTGAGTTATTCGAAAATAGCCTCTCTATTAGTTAGTGGTAAAGTTGTATACTATTAGACATATCCAGTGACGGAGTCAGGAATTTAAGTTAGGGGGCCCAAGAATTAATTTTTTAAAAATTTGGGGGGCCCAGTACACCACTGACCCTTAAATAACTCTATATTTATATATATATATATTAAAAATAATTTTTTAAAAAAAACTTGGGGGGCCTAGTGACCCCTCAAGTCCAAAGGTAGCTCCGTCTCTGGACATATCCAAATCTCACATTTCAACAAAATTTTGACTAGGTTGTTGTTGATATCTTCTAGGCAAAAGAATAGTATATAAAATATGCTTCATTTAATTTTTTTAGAAATATGTGCTTGAGAGTTATTAAAGTAGGAAATTGACTGTAAGATGATTCTCATAATCTTTTACGACGATAACCTTATGGACTTTTAGTTATATTATTGAATAACATTTTTTTTGTAATAGAACTTTCTTTTGCGTCTGTTGGAGAATTTTGACTTGTTTGTTTAGACATTGAGAGATGTAACTACTATGTTTCAGAATGTGTCCATAGGAGAGAATGTAAACAATTCACGTTATTTTTTGTTTGTTAAAATTAAATCATAATTACTAGTTTACAGTGTTAGACACTTGTAATTGTGTTTGAAGAGAGAGTGACAGTGTAAACTAAAATTTGATGTCATAAGAAATAATAAAGATATTAGTCATTCGAATGTGTCACTAGGATTTGACATTTCAATAAAATGTAACCATAGGCAACCACCATTTCTTCTTCTATTAACATTCTTCTTATTGAACGTCCATATGTTCATCCAGGATATGTTAAAATGGATAAGTTACCATCAACATTCTTAACATTCTTCTTATTGATTTACCAAAAGTTGATTATTTGGTAAATCAACTTTTCATTAGGTCATAATGAAATTTTAACTAAAAATAGTTGACACCATATTTAGTCACTTTCAACTTATTAATGTAGGGATAATTCTTATCCTATAATTCATACTAATAATTAGACACTCCATTTTCTAAATGATTAAGTTGCAATTTCATGTTTTAGGCTTAATTTCCAATCATAAACACTCCCTATGTATAGTCTGCTTTCAACAATTACCTAGTAAAGAACATCACGTGGTATGATGAGTCTAAATTCTGACCATTAAGAACAATGTTATAAATATCATATTGGTATTGGTACCGAATTTAATTTTGATATGGTACTGTGTCGATACCAATTAATATTGGGTACTATTTCAGGTAATTTTTTAAATTTATAAAATAATTCCTGAATTTTTCTAAGATTACAAAATAGTTTTTCAACATATTATACTATATAATTTATAATTTTATATTAACTCTATCTCTAAAAATTATAATAATAGAAATTTATAATAACAACAATTTATTAATTTTATTAATATCATTTTCACATATTTTATATATAAATAATATTTTTTTGAAGAAAATTTTTAACATTGTTTTAAAAAAATTACTTAAAATGATTTTTTAAACCATAAAATTACAAAAGATGTCATCTTACAATTGAAAGGAGAGCAGGGAGTGACCAATCCCTACTCCCTTGCTTGGATAAGCTTATGGTTAAGTTAGGCCCAAGTCGTTTTATGAGCTTCTTAGTAAATTGAAGAACTCTTTAACTGTTTAACAAGCCTATGCAAATCCCCACACGAGGTTCAACCATCTCTTACAGCCTCCAATGCTTTATCCTTCAACTCTTTAGCCCTCACTCACTCTTGCACAACCTTACCAGTCAGTGACTCTGTAATCATACTCGCCAAGTCAACTAAGTCAGGCACCGTGTCAGCACCCTCACACACTCTCACTCCCACACCCAACTCGTCCACCAAAAGCTTAGCGTCGATGAACTGATCTGCCTCCATTGGTCAACCCAATATCATAAATAATCGACTCGCAGCGGGTGGTGACGAGGAGAGAGAGCAGAGATGAAGGCTGGGGCTGCCTACAGAGGAGAGAGAGAGCAGATTAAGCAAAAATGAGAGGGCGCAGACGGGGGATTATTTTGTTAGGTATAAATTTCCTTTTTTTTTGCAAATAAGTCTTTTGAAAATTTTAAACTTTACGGTACCTGCCTGTACTGGACGAAAGCATTGGTACCGGGTGGTGCCTACGAACGGTACCGAACAACTGTGTTTTGTACCGTTTTAGGTACGAAATTCAATTCTTTGATTAAGAGGCAATAATGATCACGTAAATTTTTTTTTCTGTTTTTTGTTTACCTTCGACTTCAATGCACGTTTCACATAATCTACGTAATGACACAGTTCGGGAGCTAGATTCCACTTTATTCATTGAACAACTAACAATAGATGCAGTGATCTTGATGATGTGTTTCAGCAAGGGCATTGACATGACTTGATCAGTAGAAGCCTAATAATTAAGCTTTTCTTGAAATCAATCCCCTTATATCATTTGCCTTCTGCTCCTCTGTAGGAAACTATGTCTAAGATTTCCTCCTTCTTGCCTTATCATTTGGTTCCATTATTGAGATGGACGTGAATCAAGTAAGTTGGAAATACTAAATTTTTTTCTAATTTCATCAGATCGAGAAATGATGTATACGAGATATCAACGATTAAGACGAATTTCAACGCATTTGCCTCATGTTTTCCAAGGTTATGATTTTTCTGATTGTTGTGGATATTGAACGTATTAAACGATTATTGCTTCAAGTTTGTATATTTTTGGTTCCAGGTAGTCATCATTTAAAGCCATATAGAGCCATTATAAACCTCTCAGTTCTCTGTGTGATGCCTCTAGCCAGCTCAATTGATAATGGCTTTAGTAATTTGAAGAGAGTGATTCAGTCTCAGAGGTAATTAGTAGATTCATAGTTGTTGCTCTTTGCTTATTGTGTTTGTTTAGTTCTTTGAAAAGAAAATTTGTTCAAAAGAATATTTTAGTAGTACTTTTGGGCTTTGAATCGTGCGTAGTAGTGACTTTCAGGTACTCTACAAGAATGGAGGTTTCAAATGAGTCTTGTCTTAAAGAAGCCAGTGGCATATTATCTTTCATCGAGTCCACCTTACATGAGATTCAAGGTTATTTATTTTGAAATTAATGAATATTTATATTTAATGTTGCCTCTTTTTCCTATTTTTGTTTTTAGTCTTTTGACTGATAGAGTTGCACTTGAAAGTCAATTAAACTTTTATCTCTTTGTGCTCTTGAAATGATTTCACAGGGCTAAATCACCATTGGTTTAATTTAGCTGAGGAAAGAATTGATTCTTTAAAAAAAGGAGGTACATTTTTAGTTCTTGCTGGGCAGTTGCTTGAGAATCCTCGTATGGTTGCTATGCTTGAGAAAGTGAAGTCAGTTCAGCAAAGGTAGTAAATTGTTCTTACTTCTCCTTGGTTGTGCTTGGACAAGTTTGTTACCAAAATTGTTTCTTCTTCATGATGATGTTTCTCTTGTCCCAGATTTCCTCAACTTAATGTTATAGGCTTTCATTCTGGAAGTTCAATTAGCTCTGCTGGTGATCAAGCTCTCCTGATTCCCTTGATAATGTCAGAATTTATCACGTTTCCTATTTTGTGGTCTAACAAGAACTTTTCAAAGGTGAGCTATTGATGAATTAAGTGTTGTTAGCCTTGTACTTTGGATCTTCTTTTGCAACATGAAGATCTTTAGAGAGGTAGGCGGGCCTAGGATTGGTTGGATATCAATATTGATTGATGGAGTGTTTTTGATGTTTCTGTCAAGAGAATTCACTTGTTTTTAATTGCTTGTTTTATAAGTCACTTTGTTATTGGAAAATTATGTTTTTACAATATTCATTCACCTGGTTATTCCTTAAGTGTCTTAGTAA
>JAOQMR010000213.1:25650802-25666098 GCA_027563865.1 Erythroxylum pelleterianum
ATTTTCAATGAAAACTTAGAGCTTGAAATGCTTAATAAAGGTAATTCTTGTGTATATTGTTCTCTTGTAGAAGTAATTCCCGTGGAAACATTCTAATTTCTCTTTTCTTACAACTGCATACACTTTGTTGTGAATGTTCTGTTACCGCCATTTAAGAAGTTAATCTAGTGGATAGGTCTGTGCTGTTATTTTGGAAATTTAGTGACTGGATTATCAATCTACCTATTCCAAAAAGAAATTTGCTTCCCCTTTTGTTGGGTTTGGGTCTGGGTGCAGTTAGGCAATTTCTGTTGGAGGACCTAATATCTGCATCTCCACTTGTGCAAGCATATCTTTCCAGGTTGTTATCTTTAGCTTAATATTATCTTGCAGCCGTTTTGAACCTAAATGAGCAAGTAGATGGGAACATTGATGAGGAAAATCCTAGTTTGCGCTGCTTAAAAGGCACTTGGTCTAAACAGTCAGAAACCATAAAAGAACCAAATTCATGCTCATTGTTGCAGAACTTATTTCTCTACTTCCCAGGTATGAGCTTGCTTATGATTTTTTGAGTTGTACTGTTGTGTTTTACATTTGTTGCAAAATAACAGATATTTGAAATTTGCTTAAGACTTTTCAAGACTGAATGCCAATTCTGTGCTTAAATCAAATACAGACTATAGAATGCATCTTTAACTGTTAAATGACTATATGTTGATGGTTGTACAGGTTGTGTGGAATTCATGCTCTTATAGGTCTGCATGATCAGAAAACTGTTGCACTCATTTATGTATATGCCTTATTTGGATGTTCACTAGCTAGCAAGTCATATTCTAGAACTGAGATTAAGAGCAAAGCTCAAGATAAAAGGACTTTTGAAGTAAATAAAAGACTTGCTCATTGTCTATCTTTAAGCCCATTAATAATGGAAAATGCACATTACGCTATTCAACTTCATAGAAAATTTTACTGCTAATCCTAGACCAAGCTCTTCAGTACGGAATTGGCATGTTGTAGGTCCTTGTTGTTATATCTATTTGGAAGTTGTTATCTCTATTTGGAAAAAGCAAGTGCTCAAATGCCATTTATATGCTTTTAGTATTTTGATACATAGAAGAATATGTTTTACACATCATTTCCATCTTGATATGGACAGGTTGCATCTCTGCTGATGAAAATGGGAACAGGTTGTTCCTCTCTGACAGCAATCATCATCGTGTCATCATACTTGACGGCAATGGAAAGATCCTAGACTGTGTATGTATGATAAAGCATATGAGTTCAATCAAAATGAGCGATATTTTTTTTTATATAAGTTGAGATTGGAATTGTGTGGTGTCCTTGAGAAGTATTCTTTAAAAGGATTGAGAGTGTTTGATACTTCACTGGAAATATAAATTAAGTAGGATTGACGAATGATTAAAAAATTCAACCAACTTAGCTGGTTCAACCGTAAAAATCTTGAATCGTTTAACTTTTTAGTTTAGTTTTTAACTTTCTAGTTTGATTTAAGTTAATAATTCTTGTTGTTAAAAACTATCAATTTATTAATTAATAGGTCAATTTTTATAAATTAATAAATTTTTATAAACTAAAATTAAAATAAATCAATTAATTTCATTTAACAATCTCTTTTAACAATTAAACTTTAAATTCTTCGATAGATAAGGAAAATGTCTTTCAATCATATTTTAAATTCTTTAATTTTATCTTTAATCGGTTTTATGATGGTCTAATGTCGGTTGAACCTTTTAAATCTTAAACTTCATGCCTTATTGGTTTAACTTATGATCCAGTTTTTAAAACATTGAAATTTACAAATAAACATAGGAAGAACAATCTTAAGAAATATAATTTATTGTGTACTGTGAGGTTATATCATTCAACATGTTTGCTACCTTATTTCTAGTACCCACTAGGTGTAAGACTTTAAGGATGCAGGAGCATTCTACAATTTCAATAGTTTTATTAAGTTTTCCTCGTTTAACATGCTTATATTATTTTTTTTCTATTAAGTACAATATGTTGATGGCTAGGGTTGTAAGGAGTTGACGATCCTAGTGCAATTAGGAGTTCTATTTTAAATAATACAAATAATTAGCACCTGCTCAATCACGGTTTGTTAAAAGTTTCAATATTAGTTTTTGTTTCAAATCTAACTCTTATTTCTGTTCCATCTGGAAAATTGCTTGTATTCCAGCTCTAGTTTGTTAAAAGTTGTTGTTCTAAATGTTTCTCTACATTTAATTTGGATCCTGTTTAACGGGGATTTAACCACAGTTATTTGGCTTTCCTTTTGCTTCTATAATAGTTACAGCTTCTCAAAAAGTTAAATTTAGGTAATACAATGCTAGATTTTGACTTATTTTATCTATATGTCAGATTGGCTCTTCCCCTGGGTTTGAGGATGGAGACTTTGAGTCGGCCAAGCTAATTCGTCCAGCAGCTTCATTTTACAGTGATACTGAAGATTGCCTATATGTTGTTGACTCAGAGGTGAACATCTAAAGTGATGTGTCAATATAGAAATGCTTGAATGTTCGAATAATCAATATTTTATGTTTTTCCTGGAATACAGTGTGAACTGTAAGCTTTTTGGTAGTTGAGGTGGATTTCATTTTATTGAGTGGTTTCTGAAATTATAGTATAGCACTGACAGGAATTTTAATTAGATGGGCTTGCATTTATCTAGCTGCTTAAAGTTTAAGCATCAAATTGCGTGTCAAGTATGAATGTTGGTAGTTGTCAACTACATATTCTACAGAAGCATTCTCTAAGGTGTGTGCTGGCAGTAATTTTGAAATTCTTTGATACAACATTCACTGTTCGGACTTCTCCATTCTCTTGTGGATATGCATGCTTCTGTTAGTTTTCTGTCTTAACTTTCAATCAATGAAAGAAAATTAACCATTATTTATTTTCCTGATGATCATCTTTCAGCTGATTGCTTGAACCTCTTTGTATTATTATTCTCTGGAAACTTTTTGAAATGATGTTATTTATATTGTAGTGGAGGATAGCTACATCCTCCTTTGTTTTGACATTATTTCAATATTGTGCTTCCCTTGGAGCTCACCCTTTTATTAATTTGCCTATCACTGATTTTGCTGTGTGACCCTCATCCCAGAACCATGCCATCAGGAGAGCTGATATGGAGAGACGAGTTTTAGAGACAGTTTATCCTTCTAGCATTAGAAAAAAACAGAAGAGTGTATGGACTTGGATTGCAAATAAGCTGGGTTTTGGGAAGAAGTCCAAAGCTGAATTTGAAGAGTTCAGCTCCCAATCACTGGTTTTTCCTTGGCATCTCTTGAAATCGGTGGATAATGATTTCCTAATCATCAGCCGCAGGTGAAGAATTTGTTTTATCTTGATGATCTTTAAAGATGTTTTGTAGTTTTGTTTGTTTTTACTGATGAAACTTATTTAAAGAGTTCATTAAAATTATTGACTTGGGGTTACCGATGAAAAGATGGACTTGGTTTCCTCAATTTCAGAATATAATACCGTCATGCATCTTTTATTTATTCTCTTTTGAGCATGCCAGGGGGTGAATAAGATGGTCATTTTTCTTGAGGTAAAGACTAGTCCTAGATCCTGATAATATTTCTCTGATCACTCATTCAATACATTGTTAACGTTATTTTGTTGGAGGCTTAAGTAGTTATTGACTGTCTCTTGCACTTATTCCTCAAATCCCACCAACCTCCAAGTCAAGGGAGAAGGTTCTGGCCCATGGAATCTCAGTGTGCTTAAAGAGGCGAACATTTTCCCAATAATGCATGACATCAAAAAACTTAAAAAATTTAGTCCTTCATTGTTAATTGGACAGTTAAGTAATTATTATTGGTCAGCTTTAACAATCTTGATTGATTTTAAAAGAGTGAATTTGGGATCAGTTATAGTGCAGCAAATCTCAGAATTCAAGATCTTTTCTCTTTTAGAAAACCCAATCATAGATTCTATAGATGTTCTTGGCTCTACTCAAAGCGGATAGAAAAGGAGCAAAAGCTCTAAAATGACATGGAGGGCTAATGAGCAAGGATTTTTGAGTTACTAGATTATTCTGATTTTTGACCTAAACCAGAATATTGAAAAATGATTCATGGAGGGGTAATGAACAAGGATTTGTTAGTTACTAGATTATTCTGATTTTTGACCTAAAACAGAATATTGAAAAAGGATTCATGTAATGAACCCCAACAAACTTGAAATGACATTTGAACTAACAAGGAAGAGCCAATATTCTAATTGATTTAAGCTTTAGGAGCCAAAGCTCTCGGATTTTCTGTAGGTTGTGGGGAATGACTTTGTATTGAATGCATTCAGTTCCTTCTGGATGTGTTCAATTTCTGACCTGTTTGAAGGTGCTGTGAGTTTGAATGATTAATATCTTGATCTCACCTCAATGCCTTGTTAATATTTTTTTAGCATTATTGTCAGAATATTAGGATTTTTACTTCTATTGGCAGCTTTGAAACTCTATGGATTATGGATTTGGCTTCAGGAGAGATTAAAGAAAAAATTGAAGGTTTGGAATTGCTTCCTAACTTTCCTTTGTTTCCAATATTGGTCAATCATTTATGTTTAGCATTTGCTTTCACATTCTATAAAGGACACTCGAACATTATGGAGATTTGTGGACTGTTGATCATGGAAAAAGAATCCATATTGAGACAGATGCCAAGAAAGTGGTTCCAAGTGCAAACCGATGCCAACTGTTCACTAAAATGGCTTGCATATGCTAGTCTCTTACCGTCCCTAACAACTTTTCAAGATCACATAGTGATGTGTGACACAGGTAGGAAATAGGCAAACTTATTTTCCTTTTTCCTTTTTCCTTTTTCTTCATCCATTTTTGGGGTTTAGTTCTATTCCTCATCTCTCCAATTATTTCTATAAGTTGCACATAGGGTACTGAAGCTAAGTAGAGAAGCTGGAGCCTGTTCAACTATCCCGTTTTCAAATTTTGGGATCCTTGGCTTTCCTTATTGGATATCCTTTCCTCTAGAGAGAGTTTATTATGTGTGAGTATAGAGTTTATTATGTGTAGTTTATTGTTTCAAATTGGTCGGTAGTTCTTTGACAAGCAATAAATTCTCTCCAAGTGGTCCATGAATTAGCCTCTGCTATTCTGGCTGTGGTGGGAGTTTTATGTAGACTTGTGTAATTTTTAGAACCTTCATCATGCAAGTTGGTTTGGGTGTTTTTACAGCGGTGGAGCTTGCAAAACATTCATCGATAACATTCAATGTTTCACCTTGTTGCCAGGTAGCATATGTTTTTTCTGCATTATTATAAGAATTAATTTTGGTTCCTTTACTTTCATATGTAGTTTCATTGCTAATGATTCCTCTGAAAATCTTGAAATATTTTGCCTTTCTTCTGTAACAGGCAGGATTGACATACGGTTGAACATAGATATCCCTGTTGGTACCAAGCTTGTTGAACCATTAAGCGAAGAATGTATACAGCGGCAAGCAAGAGGGGCTGCAATTGAAGTCCAAGGAGCAGAGGGCACAGTAGGATCCTCGAATAAGGTTTAATATTGCATTCATTTCTTTCCATCATTTGATTTTTTTATTTTCGATTTATGTTAAGCTTTTGTATTACTGCAACTTACATGCATTGTATACATTTCCAGGTTGGTGCTGCACAGCAGTGGTATGATGAACTGGATAATCTCGCTTTTGAAACACCTGAACCAGAAATAAATGTTGAAGAGGAACATACAACTTTGGATGTGAAATCTCAAGATGGGAGATTTCACATTGATTCTGCTGTTAATACTAGTCCAGGAGCTAGCGAGGTAGGCTTGATCTAATTGGTCTTCCAAGTTTGTAGAATTTTATGTTTTTCATTTGGATCTAGATTTCAGTGCGAAGAACAATGCCTTGGACAGGGTTAAAATTTTGTGTCCTATCCTCCTAATGTCCAGTGCATTTGACCATGGAACAAAGAGGAGTTGAGTGGATGAATCTATTCAACTATGTTGGTCAACTACATTGGTTTTCAGATTAGATTTCTTTCATTAATAATTATATGTTTTGAGATATATACATAAAAGCCATATTTCCTCTTAGCTGGTGGTGAGGAAGGCTGCAGCTTTACGTTGGTTCGTCTGTCTGCCTGCCTTTCCCTTCTTTTGCATATTTGAATATAGCCCCATAACATTCGATGATTCTTCTTTTGAAATTCACGGTTTAAAACATTGCTGATTTCTTCTTTTGGTTTGTTTTATAACAACAGGTGGTTGTTTATGCGGCTCTGTATCTGAAACTTGTAACACATCCAGAGTATGAAGAGACTAGGGAGAAGTATGCTGCTAGGATAGCTGATATCTTGAACCCAGCGAGAAGTGGGGAAATGGAAAGAGATTCATGTATTCAACTCTTGTTACAGTCACATGGTGATTTGAGGGATCTCATATTTATGAGACCTTTACATGTCAGGGTAAAACTAGAAACTCTTGAGCACCCAAAGGCTGATAATACGAAAAACATTGTCTTAACCAACTCGGCTGTTGAAGTTAATGTATCACTTTAGGCAGATGGACTAGATAATAATGTTTCCAATTTGTTCCAATGCCAATGTTAGACAGGATCACTTGGTGAGAGTTGAATACGCCTGTTGATGTTTCAATGCCCATGAAATTCGTTTTGGTGAGATTCATTAAGGTAACAATTGACCTACATTTTGATTCAAATTTTAAGATTGGATTGAATATGCCTATTGTTGGATGGGAGTTGGAGAAACAGAAACTGGATATCAATTGGATGGGAGTTGGAGAAACAGAAACTGGATATCAATTAGATGCAAAAATAAAATGAGGAAAAATTGCAAAGGAAGAGAGAAAAAGCCAGAGGGCGTGGAAATTGAAAAAATCGTTCCTTTCCCCTTGCACATTGTTATTGTATGCATATCGTGTCTTGTGAAGTCTTTACGTTCTCGTTTGTTTTGAAAATCTGAGGGACATGGCCCTAAATCACAGCATTCATATGTCTCTAGGCATATAGTAGCCCTTTGGGCCATTAGCATCCATCATATGTTGGGACAGTAGGTTCCGTTTAACAGAACCACTTGTGATTTCTTACCATTCTTGGAAGTTCTTTCAGATCAGTTGAGTTTCTTCTACAAATTACTTCTTAACTTTTTCTTTTTTTGGTTCGGCTGATTGAAATGTCCGTCACTGTTTATTGATAAAATGTTAACAGCGCTAGTCTCATGCTGACAATAGTTCAGCGCACGTTTGCTATATACAACGCAACTTGGTTACATAGTTGCCAATACATGAGCTTCCCATCTTCGTTGGAACTGTTTTGCGTGTTACTGCTAATCATGGGAAGCGCCAATATAGGGATATTGTAGTTAGAGAGAAATACTCGTCTTTCATAGCTTCCGGACATGTCAATGGATTTACCACCACAGATATACATTGTTTTTTCTCCATTTTCTACGCTTAATCTATCCATTTTTTTAATTTTACTGACGGAATGCCCTCCTTGAACCGTTTGCTTTCCAAGTTCTTTTTCTTTTCGTTTCCATTTTGTTGGGATTCCTCTAAACTTTGTTGGTTTTTACTTCTGGGTTAAGGTTGATGTTTGTTAACAGTTATTAATTCTCATATTGGTAACCACCACCATTATCGTGTAGCTGGATTGGAAGCATCATGCCCAACCCATGTTATTAATCGAGTGAATTCCTGGACTTCTAACCTTCATTATACTCTTCCAATATATATATATACAAGCCATGACTTTTGATGACGTTTATATATTTACCTTCTTCTGGATTCTGATATCTGCTAAAAGGCCTTCGAGTTAAGCCTATGAACAATTCCATATGTTTGTATCAGATTTCAGCTTGTTGAACTTGAGGGGTCGAAGTTGGCCTTATTGGAGGTACATTTGATTTGGCCGCGTAAGAGTTTCTGGGGACTTGCACAAACTATATTCTTGAATCAAAGAACCTAATATAATTTTTGAAAAATGAGTTGCTTTTCTTGTTTTTCATTTCATGGTATCAAATCTGTCCGGAGGACTCGTAGCAACAGGAGAGCAATAAAGAACAATACAATGCTCCCCAGCCTTGGCCTGGTACGTACATTTGTATGACTGCCTTTCTGACGCTTGTATGCAGTCTCATGTTTTCAAGTGCCATTATTTTTTGTACAAAAAACCTCATATTTGACGTGTTTTTGATTGATATTTGATACTTTTGTTGTATATTTGGTAATTAATGTGCTCCAAGTGTGTTTTTAAGTTATAATTACCTTCACGGATTTAAAAGAAAAGAATTCGGACAAAAACACGACATAAAACTAAGAAACGAAGCATAGAAGTGATGCGCGACCATGCACTTCTCTCAGGTCATGCAATTTCACGATTTTTAGGCATTTTGGTTATGCACGGTCTGATGCATGGTCATGCATTAGCTTGTGTAACTAAACGTCCAGTTAGTATTTAAATCAGATGAACCTTATGCTAATACTTTGATAAGATTTGATTCTTTTATTAATGCAATTGATTTGATTGTTATATTAGATATGAGTACGTGTTTTATTTATGTTCTAATTTCACACTCATGATAAAAAATACAATGGACACTTCCTCACACTTGGATAACATATTAACCTTAATGTGAGAAGAACATACAACACTTGAGGGGTGGAATAAAACAAAATGACAAGAAGGACATAAAAACAAAAGGAAAAGATAAGGGTTAGAGCATAAAACTGTTATGGTGATTGAGGTGGTGATAGTGTCAGAGGTAGTATTTGAACTCTTTGAAACTCAAAGTATTTGTAAATTTCCCGTATATCACAACATTGTCGGTGTTATTCCTTTGCTATCTCCTTTAGCATTTTGCTAATGTCAGAAATTACATTTAGCACCTTTTCCTATTTGTCAGCTTCTTCTTTTTCAGATTCCTCACTGGTCAACTCTTTAATTTGTTGATGCGGTGGCGTCGAGCTAGAACTGACCTATCCTGCCCTATTCTTCACATGTGATTTCAAGTTAATGTATCAGAGTTTCATATGGTGGACCTTCAAGAACTTAGCCCTCTTCAGATGATGATGGTTAAGAAACTCAAGGCAAATGCACAGTTAGTCCTTCACAATCAATACTGTAGTAAATAACAATAGAATTAACCAAATATCCGATGCCAAGACTATTGCTTCTCTTTTTCAGAGTAGCAATAATGGTGTTAAAAATATAAGTGGTTGTGCAAACTTGAATGCTATGATCCATGCACCATAAAAGAAATAATTCTCTGACTAAACACTTATTGCTTTCACTTTTATCGAAAATGATTTGGCACATGAATTTGTGTAGCAACAAGTATTCAAGACTGCAAATGATATTGTTGTGTGCATTTTTAGGATTACAGTTTTCCAACCTTGTCAATTGTGTCCAATACTGTTTAGCACGAAAATCATCGTGTTAATCCACAATGGTCGATTTTGGGAATCCACCAATTTCACACATGGTTTCATGGTTTAACATATATGGTCGACCACGCAACCGAAACCAAAATTCCTTAGGACTACTTTGCTCAAATTAAAGAGATGTGAAGAATTCTAGGGTTAATTCCTCATATATAAAAAAGTTAAAGTTCATGGATTTTTCCTATTAAATTTGTTGACATAAACTATCAGCCTTCTTTCATAGTTTAAGAGTTTCCAAGATATCAACGTCTAAATATTTTAGAACAACTACATTTTTATCATGAAGAGTTCGAAAAAGAGTACCTTCCTCTTCTGATTAAATCGAAAATGATGTTCCATAATCTGCCGGTCGATTTCGTTGACTATGCCCCAATACTTTCACGTGGGCTTTCGGTTGTGCTAGCTTTACCGTCTGCTTAATCCTTGGGCCTATTTGGAGTAAGTACTTTGTGGTTGAAGAATTAAAAGAAAGAAAGAAATTTGAGGCTGGATGTAGAGAGAAGTTAGAGAGTTAGAGAGTTTTGATTCTAGAGAGAGTGGAGAGAGTGTTGTGGGTAAGAAAAATAAGGGTAAGGGTGAATATATAAGTGTTGGACCCCGAATCTTTCTTGAAAGTTAAGACTATTAAATGAGAAATTATTGATGATTATTTATGTGTAAAGAAAAGAAGAATTTATGAAATTGAAAAGAAATAGAAAGATAGTTTAGTTTCAAGATGGGTTGTATGAGAAGTTTTTGGAAGTAAAAGCTGGAACATGTAAGTTCATTGAGCATGCTTCGGTGTTTTAGCCATAATTTGATCTATAGTTATCCAAATGAGATGATTTTTTATTTGAATTAAACTAAAGCAATAAGGCTACAATTGTTATGAAGAAATCGAGTTTCAAATTTTGTCGTTAAGAGGGTCAAAATATACGGACCATGTAAAATCACACGGTCAGGCCGTGTAACCTTCGGGTGAAATAGTGTCACTACGCCCAGAATTACACGACCCGTGTAAATTCACACGGGCAGACCGTGTAACCTTCGGGTGAAACAAAATTTTCACCCTCCAAGACCCCTCCAAAGGGTCCTAAACCCATCTTAACTTTCCCGATACTCATATCTTGTCAAAAACCATTCTTTCGAGCCCGAGATCACTTCATATCCTCTAAAGGTTCGGGAATTTCGTCCTATACGACATCCTAACTTGTAATAAGCATAACTCTCAACTCCGATATCGAAAAGTTGCATACTTTATAGCGTTGGAAAGCTATAAAGACGAACTACCACTTTCATGAAGGAAACTTGGTCCAATTTTACCTAGATCAATACAGTTTGTCATCGGAAGACAGCATGTACACATTTTTCCCTCATGGAAATTTTACGCTTATCCTAACTTCATTTTCTTTATAACTACTTCATTCAAACAATTTAACTTCTAATTGAAATTCATCCACGTTCAACCTCAATTTATGTCTCCTCAAATTCAATAACATTCATCATTCACCACAAAAACCTATCTCTGTTTTCCATAATTCACTATATGTATATAACCATAACTCATATTCAAAGATTTCTCAACTCATCATCATACACAATTCATATCCCAATTTCATAATTCAAGCCATACACAATTCCATATTTTAAACCATACACAATTCCCATATCTCATTATCATCATAAATACGAGTTTACAACTTCAATGGCATTTCCAAGCCACAAAATACAATATCAATATCAAAACCTAATATACAAAACATGCAAAACCCATGAATTCTCAACACACATCTTAAGTCTTATTTTACAACAATTCTCCAAACAAAACCAATCATGCAAATTCGGATCGTTGTCTTGACACTTTCACTTGATTTCTTGTTCAATACTTAAAGATGGAGAAAAAGAGAGGGTGAGCTCGAGAGCTCCGTGAGTAACATGCTTATAACAAATAACAAGCAAAACCTTTCAAAAATACTTTATCATGGAAAATTCTTGTTGAAATCCATAAAACACACATTTTTCGAAATTCTTGTCGTGTAATCAAAATCACAACAACACAAATCATGCATTTTTCAACTTGTTCATAAATCATGAATGCATCAAAACTTGTCAAAATTTGTCACATATCATGAACACATAACACATACTAATGGTTTAGGTAAGTCCATGAAAGTGACGAATTACATAATTCCATATAATCGCCTTGTGTAGTCGTAAACTTGAGGGAGTCCTTAAAGGAGCTCTGTGCCACTAATGGGCAGGCGGGATAAGTCTATTCTTGGGTCAACGTGCACGTAACGGATTCTTGGATGGACTACCAAACCCATATAACATGAAATTTATGAACTTGAAAACTAATGGCCCATTTTGAAAAACTTGCCTTTCATGAGCATAAAACATTCCATATGCAAATTCATCATCATTTCTCAATTCATCCAAACACAAGCATCAACCATTCCACCATTCATTCAACCAAATTCACATAGCAATTCTCAAATCATTCAAACAATAAATGCATCAATTGTAGCAATTTCTCAAATCATTCAAAAACAATGAATTTGAAATCATTTTATCTTCTTGATTTTGAAAACATATTAATGGCTCATTATTCAAACTATAAACATGAAACCCACCTTGAAAAATTCTTGGAAATTCCAAAATCAATGGCTTCCTTCCTCTTGCCCTTGGAAAGGTCCTTAATTTCCTAAACACAAACAAAATTTCATGAATTTCAACTCAATTGAAATCCCCAATTTTTCATAATCATAATCAAATGCAATAAACCCTAATCAAACTCCAATCTAACCTATCCATGGTTCATCTAGTTTAGAAAACTCCAAAACCTAGCTTAGAACCATGCATTAGTTCAATAGTAAGTTCCCAGAAGTTGATTTTAGAAGGATTGAGAACTTGAATCTCTCCAACATAATGTCTTATAGTTGCTAAGATGAAATTGTTTTGCCAATCGCCCAAAAGCTAAGAAGTTTATTTTCGTTTTTGAGAAAGGTTCAAATTTTATTTCTCCTTAAAATAGTTTAAACCTAATCTCTCTATTAATGTCATCCGTCTCCCAACTACATTTCGTGGACTCAAAATTTAATTCTTGCTCTATAATCAATTCTTCAACTTCTCAATAAAAAAATATAACTATAGGGTGATATAATTTTTTTTTAACTAACAACATATACAAAGTCTAGATTCTAAATGAAGATCACTGCATTCTATAATTCAACATATACATATCCTATAGCTTTTTTGTGGATATCCTTAAAAATTGTCCTCAACATAAACTTCTTTTATACGTTTGTATGCTTTTGTGGAAGGAGTTGAGTTTACCTTATTGTCAAAATTTTCACCGAAAATAATTAGTGTGTAAGAACATAGTAAACTATATGAGATTAGTAATTTAACCTAATCATCCAAGTATATATTTTCTAATGTAAAAATATAGTTATTATTGGGTGAAATAAAGAATTAAATTGAACATAGATAATATTATTATAGGTCAAAATTACTATTGGAATAATATTATCCGTAGCAATTTCATAATGAGAAATTGTTAATAAACAAAATAGCAACTGATTATGTGAGCAATTAGAGAGAGAGACAACATCTTATATATTTTGACATTGAAGCGACCAATCACATTTATTTTATTTCATTTTGTACAGTTTGCTTATTCTTGATTCTAGCCTGAAGTGATATCGTTAAGAGTTTGATAAACTTATAAACAAAACCAAGTGTATGAAATACTGAAGAAGCTAATTGATTACAGTTGTCAGCATAGAGACATCACTAGAAAAACAAGGATTCAGAAAGCGGATATGTTTTATATAGTATGAGATATAAGATTACAGGATAATGCTGTATAGAGAGAGAAACCAATTTAGATTTCTCTGTATTTTGTGCTTGAAGCAAGAATAATATCCGAGTGTCACATACCTTGGAGCTAACCAAGCTATTATTTAGACATTAATAATGTATTCTTCCAGTCTTTTTGGAGTAAATGTTTATAAACTAACAAATCCTTATAAATAAGTCAGATCTGTATCCTATTTCGTGCTAAATGTTTATAAACTAACAAATCCTTTTAAAAGTGTCTAACGTCGTCCTATCCTATTTCGCAAGGAACTAAATATCAAATATGTTGGAGTATGTTTTTGCACTACCAAGCACATCTTGGCAATTAGTGATACCTATAAAACAAAGTAACTTTCAGTTTTGTTGCGGGTTTGGTCAGTTGAATAAATGATTATAATTATAATGAGAGATCTAGTGAAGTTATTGACAACATTGATGACAACAAGAAATTAACTAATCTATGGGAATTGATTGGTAGCTGGAGGACAAGTATAGTTTTATTTAACACTTAACCTACGAACTTCACCGATGTGGATTTTGCAGTTGGGATGTAAAAGGTATAACAAAAGGAATTCTCTTAGCAAAATAAATATGGGGTGTAAAAATGAAGGAAAAAAACTTGCACAGAAACAAAGGTATTTTTGTAAGAAAATTTAATCTACTTTCACATGTTAAAGACTTTTTGTCTAGAGAGAAAACAAATTTTCTTTATTCTTCCTTTATCCAATTTGAATGTTATTTTATTTTGATAACTTGTTCATTTTGAATTAAACTAAAATCTTATACAGTTTAATTCAAAACTATAATTGCCCTTTAGCAATTAGAACATAAATAACTAATAACGTGATAATAATAATCTATCTATGGTTGTATATTATGATTATCATCAACCACTCAAGTATGATGAGTTTAGTCTATTGAAATTCTGTCATTCTCATATTTATCCAATAACTCCTGCGACTACCATACAATGAGAGCTTATTGTCATATATTTGCTAGAAACATATGATATCTCAATTAATGAATCAATTCTCAATTAATGAGTAGATTTTAGTATATTATACCTTTGGTCTTATTTTGCATTTTAATCTCGTTTAATGTCATTTATTTCATTGTATCATAAATATATTCAATTCTCTTATTAAAAGTTGGTGGTCATTTCTTGAATTCTTACATTTTTTTATATGCAACTTATCAATCAAAATAACCTACTTTTGTTCTAAATTATTTTGAATTAAACTTACTTTCCTTTCCTAGAATGTTCCATAAGATCATATCGTGCATGATCTTCTGTTAACATTTTAAACTAGCAAACTTTAAATTTAATTCTTAAAAATTAAACAAGAGCCATAAGGGTACATTATAAAACTTATTTACCTTTAGGGTCTCACACAATGTAAGCTAAGATCTTATGACTTACATTAATCCCTTTTCTTAGTCATTTTTACACACATGGTAAGAATCATGTGCTATAATATAACTCTTATTAATATGGGGCGTACGTCTTTTTATGAATGTAATACTATACAGTTGTTGGTTCAAACATACTTAATGTTTAACTTGAGTTCACAAGTCTACTCTTAAATCATCTTTTTAAACTATCATCTGGCAACTTAAGACAAATATGATGACCAGATGATCACTCTAAACCAATTTTTTTGACTTATCATCTAATTCACCATTTGTGGTTTAATTTTCTTACTTTTTCTCTTAATTATCACTTTGATAATAAACCTAAAACTTTCCTTATTTCCAATCATTATAAAACTTGCTCATATAAGAGGGTCATTTTTATTTATCTAAGATACTTTTTAATTCTTCAGTAACATATGCTGGACCCCGCTTTCGGAGCCCAATATTCGGAACCAAAAGACGTTAGCATATTATCTTATAGGGTTATTTCCATAAACCTTTATTAGGCATCATCCATTCATCCCACAAGGGTGGCGTGCCCTCAACAGTCGAACACCAAAATAAACTTAACCATTTTAACAAAGAAGTCAATTATAATCATACACAACCGAAACTA